>OZ023275.1:34383582-34983582 GCA_964007475.1 Hybos culiciformis | reverse complement strand
ATTTTTATTATTATATAACAATAATGATGAATGGGTCAGTATTATTCTCAATTAAAAAAATTAATTATAATCAATATTATGAAATAAAAGATGTTCTGTCACTAAAAATAAAATTTCTAGTTATGATTTATACAGATTCTTCTAATTTTTTATTAAAATCCTTGTCATTCTATGTGTTTGTTTCCGAATGGTGATAATTCTTGGATTGTTGTAGAATTATTAATACAAAATTTTTCTCGGATTAGTTTGTCGCTAATCCAAATCTTTTGTTAGCCACTGAGAACATTATTTTGTGTCTTTCGAAGGCGCGGCTTAAGCTTTAAAAAGTTGGGTTAAAAGTTATGTAGAACTGTCCCTTAAAAATTTAAAGGAAATTCTTATGTCGTCGGAAAAGTTCACACTTATATTTTGTATTTTCATCATTATATGTAATTTTTTTCTAAATTGTATTTTAACACCTCGAAAATGATTTCAACCCCTTTCATGAGTACAGAAAAAAAAAACTTACAAACTCAAATTTCACAAAAAAATATTTTTTTTTTTTCAAGTCACTTGTCCTTAATTAAATTGAATGTTTTAACAAGGTTTTTTATTATTTTTATTATTGAAATAAACAGTTTTTTTTTATTTTAACAAAAAAAAAATTGGTGTCCATTTCAAAGCGAACAAAAAAAAAATTCTGACAAGTTTCTCCCCTCAATTAATAAAAAAAAACAAATAAAAAAATTCAATTGTTTTTCTCTTAAATCTTAAAGAAAACAACTCTTTTTATTGTCCTTCACATTAAAAAAAAAGGATCTTATTTACACTTTAATAGTATTAGGTATCTTACATTGACTTTAGGTAGACATTTCATTTATAGGCGTTGTATAAGAACTTTTGTTTTTGTGTTTCTGTTTGTTAAACCATGACAAAAGTTGCAGTTTCAGGCTTTTTAGAATAGCTATGTTATTTGTATTTAAATTTATTAACAATTAAAACAATACAAACACGTAATTCAAGTGAGATAAATTGAAAAATTGACACAAATTCCAATCCAGGTGGCAATACCACTACACCATGACGGCCGACAAAAGGCGCACTATAATTAAAAAAACTACCATTTAAGTCACTTCTGCGAAAGGCTTGCAGTTTTTGACATTAAAAAGAAATAATTAAACAAAAAATTTCTTATTTTTGTTGGCGCATAACGTTTCCACATAACGTTTATTTATTGTCTTTTGATCATTAATTGAACTATGTTTTTCAAGTTAAAGTATCAATTATAAAGTGCTTTAAAGCTGTATGTTAGAAACCCTATGCCAAAATCCATTTGAAATATTTTGCCTTAAGCTTAATGTTGTAATTGTAATTAGGTCGAAAAAAAAATCTCTCATTCGAATGTCCGCAGTTGAATTTAATATATATGTTACACTATTCAATGCAATACATAATTTTAATTTTTTTTTCTTATTATTATACAATTAAAATAATTTCTAAAAACAATCACTCCAAGAAAATTTAAGATCTTAAAAAATTTAAGAAGATAATAGAATTTAAGAACCAATTCAAGATGTTTTCATCTGATATTAACAAAAATATTTAAATTTTTTATTTATTTTTATTTTATTTTTTTTTTTGAAAAAACGATAGACCAAGACATAAAGCTATAAAATCTTAAAAAAGTAAAAGGAATCGCATTTGTTTTGTATCAGTTTTATGGGTTCAATTAATTTACATATATATTCACGGACAAGCTAGCAAAGATATAGAAGCAGACATAATTAAGAAATTAAATTACTCCGTCAGTTAACTTTATTATGACTGTTGTCTTATCTCCAATTTAGAAATAATTCATTAAATAAAATTATTTTTATTTGACCCTTTACTAATCTCTATAATAGTCGAATTTTTTGTAATCAATTTATATATTGATAATGCGAGAGCTGCTTCGACAAGATTTCCCGTTCTTGTATTACATGAGTAAATGGAAAAATAAGGTATTCGCATTAAAAGAAACATTCATAAATGACTTAAGAAAGTACTTAATTGAATCAAAACTTGTTTGGAATTGATTTCTATACTTAAAATGAAGAACTGGAAGAACATTGTTAATGTATTCTACAGTTTATAAAATATTTACCTTATATACATTTGAATAATTAAAGAATTTTATTTCTTTATGACCGATCCATCCTTCCTTTAGTTTTTTTTTTTCTTTTTTTTTAATCCTTTGAAAACGTTTTACAAGATGTGTATTTTGTATAAGAATTTACAAAGAAAATAGAAAATTTAAAAAAAATTATACTGACATAATATTATCATAAAGATAAAAAGGTCATTTGAATTAAAAAAAAGGTAATTTGAAAAAGAATTAAGTTTATTTTTGCCTTTTTGGCCAGCCAAATTTCAAACTCCCATACTTTTCTTTTTTTTTTGTAATAACAGTCAAATAAATTGTAAATATTTGTAAATTATTTATTTGTATTTGTAAAGAGATTCAAAAAAAAAAAAAAAAGACAAAAAAAAAAATAGTAGATGTGTAGTGGCAACACTACAAGTGTCATCTCCGGCCGTGTCAAGTAAACCTCAGCCAAGCTAACAACGCACAGTTAATAGCTGCGCAGTTGTTGACGAAGCTGGCAAAGTGCTCACTTGACACGCCACAAAAAATAAACCAAAAACGAAACAAGAAAAGAAAAATCTTTCTCTTTCTGAATCCGGATTTCGACGACATAAGTCTTATATGGTGTTCGCATTAGGAGAATATTAGTGGAATATGCTGTTATCCGGAATATTTCAGGAATATGAACTGGATTTTTCATATAAAAAAATATTCCGGAATATGTATATTCCACTTTCATATTCTAGTTTGTCAGGGTTAGAATTCTACATTTCTAGTTATTTTCACTCATTTTTTGAAATTTTGTTATAGTTGGCAACAATTTTTTTGTCAAATTCGAGTCAAAATGAAAAAAAACAAAATAAAATTGATAACAAGCGAGATAAAAAGTCAAAATTTTCAACAACAAAAACTTTTTCTCTTTCTCAATTTTTTTTTCCACACCATCAAATTCCAGTTCTCATCAAATTTTGTAATGCGAACGGCAATTTGTTTTCCGGAATATAAGTGGAATTTAAATGATAATGCGAACAAGGTATTAAGGAGAAATAAAAAAAAAATAAATTAATTAATTGCAAGAAATTAATAAAAATTAAAAAAAACAATTTTTGAACAAAAATAATTAAAAATAATTTTTGTAGAACCAAAATAATTAGAAAATAAATTAGTAAATTTAAGAATCAATTTTGTATAAAATTAAAAATTGATAAAGGAAATTAAAACTTATTTAAAATTAGAAATTAAAAGAAAAATAATTAAGTGTAAAATAATATTTAATAAAATAAAAATAAATGTGATTATCTGTAAAAAAAGAAACCTCTGGGAGTTTCATTTTTTACTTCAACAAACCAACAGGTACAACACAACTTAACAACCCAACACACAACACATCAGAACCCCACAGATGTAGCATTATTATTCCTGAGATCTATCACTTAATCTTAATTATATACTGCTTAATAGTGAAGTGTTCTACTTTGATTTTTTAAATCTTTTTCAGAGTATAATAAATTAAAATTTATTAAAATTTTCCGATTTTAAGCTCACTTTAAGTTAAGAATTTTCACTTGATTGATTTTGTTAAGCTTTATACTTAAATTTTTCTTTCCTTTATTATATAAAATGAAAGGAGTAAAAAATTTTTTTTTCTTGCTGATAAATAATTGAAGCAATGTTTTTCCGATATCAAAAAACAAAATTATTCAAGGCTAAGTCCTTAAAAAACATTATATTAAAAAAAATATATTTATCTCCTTATTTGAAAATTTCAATCAAAGAATAAAACTGATTATGATTGGATATAAAATCTACACAACATTTATGAATAAAAGATTAAACATCCCGCATCTTATATAAAAAAAAAAAAAATCAAATTAAAAATTAAGAAACATAAAATTTGTAACCCTTATCATTTTTGTCTAATTTTAATTTTTAAGAAAAAAAGATTTTTTTTGATAACCCTTCACTTCAAAACAACAGAATAAACATTTAATCTTTTATAATGTAAACAATATGTAATAATTTTTTTTACATAATTTTTTTTTTTTTGAAAATACAAAAAAGGAAAATCAAATATGTATATTTGTTTTGAAATCAAATAAACTTGTATATAGATAAAGAAGCAATATTATTATTCAAAATAAATGATGTTCTAAAATAGGCACAGGGAAAGCTTTATATCTTCCGTGGACTAAATGTCGTTTAAATAAGCGAAATAACAAAAAAAAAAAAAGACAAACTAAAAATATACTTAATAATCAAATACTTTTGAAAATAAATTGCTCTAATAAGAAAATTATTTTAATCAAATCTAAATATCCAGAACTGCGACGGATAATTACGCTTTTACATACGTACGTATTCATGTTAATTAATTATTAAATAAAACAGATTAACTTCGCTTAATAAATTCGATTACAGTGCTTGGCAGATTCGAAAATTCATAATTTTTCCAGCAGTCAGAAGAAATTTTATTCCCATAATAATATTAGAATATGTATATAAATTAATAATTTTTTTTGTTTTGCACAAAAATTCAAATTATCTTTTCGTCTTTTTCCCCGAATGTGATTTTACGGCCTTGGCGCTTCCTTTTAAACAGCACTCAGAATTTTTCTCTTCAAGATTCTGAATTTCAGTTTCGGTCAACATCTTTTCTTGTTTCGTATATTCGTTTATTAATAATTCCAAACATTCTTCGGCGTTTGTAAATTCTTCCAATTCCATTCCTTCATCCAAATACCAATGTAAATAAGCTTTTCTCTGAAGCATTGCTTTGAAAGATTTTAATACACGTTCAAATAAAGGTATAATAGCTGTCGTATTACCAATAAATGTTGATGACATTTTTAATCCTTTCGGCGGAATATCACATATCGCAGTTTTAATATTATTAGGAATAAAATCAACAAAATATTCTTTATTTTTATCACGAATATTTGTCATTATAGTATCGACTTGTCTAGGAGACATGATACCTCTAAATATCGCAGCAACTGCCAACATTTTGCCCTTTTTAAGATCGCAATAGGCAAGTAAGTTTTTTGAACTAAAAATTTGATTAACCAATTCTGGGACTGATATATCCTGATAAGGAGATCTTTCAGAAGACGTAAGTGGGGCAAATCCTGGGATCATAAAATGTAAATTTGGAAAAGGAACCATATTAACATAGATTTTTCTTAATCCTGAATTCAGTTGACCTGGAAATCGAAGACAAGTTGTTATTCCTGACATTGTGTGTGCAATAATATGGTTCATATCTTTCATATTAGGAGAAGCTAGACCCAAATTTCGTATGCAAATATCACTTATAGCCTCATTATCCATTGTAAATGTTAAATGTGAATTGCTTACCAAATATTGAAGACTTAAAATTGTATTATAAGGCTCAACTACAACATCTGAAAATCTTGGTGATGGTACAATTGAAAAGGTTTGAATAAGATTGTTTGGATATTCGTCACACATTTTTTCCAATAACAACGATCCTAATCCAGAACCAGTTCCTCCTCCCAACGAATGAACCATCTGAAATCCTTGCAATGTATCAGAGGAATCAGCTTCTCGTCTAATGCATTCTAGAATATCATCCAAATTTTCTCGACCTTTTGTATAATAACCTTTCGCAAAATTATTTCCAGTTCCAGTTTCTGATCCACAAACTATATTCGATGGGGAAAACAGAACACCCATACGACTATTTCTCAATTTTTCTAAATTGGATCTATCTGTATCAACCGAAATAGCTCTAGCGTAATATGATTTACTTATTTCATTAAAATATACATTAATTCTTTCCAATTGCAAGAACGTGTCTCCCGAAAACCGACAACTTGGTTCAATACCATGTTCACTTGAAATTACATTCCAAAACTAAAAATAAAAATATATTTTAGTGTTTATATTATGTCAACAAAAAAAAATGTATATAATATATACGAACAGCTTCAGCTACTGAGTTACCACATCCTCCAATTTGTAATGTTACTATTTCACGCATAATTTTGAATTGAATTTATTTATTTATAGAATGAAAATTTCATTTCTAAAGTGAAATAAAAAATTAAATTCTCTCTAAAGAGTGATTGATTGATTTATGGTTTCTTCTTTGTCAATTAATACGTCTTAGACAACGTCAATATCAAACAGATATGAAGAAAACTAAAGCTTTCGCTGATTATAGTACGCCAATTGAGTGCATTATATGAAGGAATCTGAAAATTTCGTTTATTGTTCATTTCGTGTTGCTAATAAACGAAGTAGCCGTTAGCTTGCATAGTAAGTAGCGCTTAGTATAACAGCGGCAGCCTCCCAAAAATCTTTAATTATGATATAAAAAAAATGAATGAGCTGAGATTTTGTTTACAGGCCCAAACTTTAACTGCCATTTGGAACAAATAAAAATATATCTAAGATCCTTGCTAACAATATTTTTGATATGCAATTTTTTAATACTTAATTAAAAAAAAAAAAGGTTAAATATTTAAGATTTATTTTCACATGCAAAATTATCCTTCAAATGCCATGCACTTTTCATAACGATTTCTTTAAATTTTTGATGATAATAACCTTTTTTTTTTGCAAAAATAATTTCTTTCCATGGGACCTCAAAACCAAAAACCTAAAATTGAAATAAAAAAAAAAAAGAAGAAAGAAAATAAAATAATAAACACATAATTAATGATCGAAACCAAGAAAAAGTTAAATAAAAAAAAGTTTTTTTTGCTGGCTATATTGTGTTGACGTGCTATATATTGGTGGAAATGACATGCCATAATTAATGTCCCATTATGGGGTTTATTATCCATAAGTAATTGAGCTTTAATGCATTTTAGTAAAAAAATATAATTTGGTTTTTAATATATATTTGATATTTTAAAGATTTTAATCATTCTCTTAGAAAATGAAAAATTTAATTGTAAACTTGTCGATTCCTTCATTTTTATCAAGATCCATCCATAGCTTCAATAATTAACTTAAAGTTTACTTAATTTTAAAATAAATTATAAAATTGGAAATTATAATAAAGGACGAAGAAAAAAATTATTTTAATCAAGTGAAATAATAATCTTTTTATAGATTTTTAATTCTTTCATTCAATAAATGCCACTTGTGAATATTTAATGGACTCTTCCTACACACCTTCTGTGCTTCTTTTTTTGTATCTCCGTTCTTTGAATCCCCATCTTAAGACAAAAAAGCACTCAAAATTGTTTTAATGATGTATAGATACAAAAAAAAAAAGGGTCTAAGATTATTTTCTTAATCCTTGAGTATTTAACCTATAAGAATACACACCCAAAATATATTTTATATATTTATATAAGATTTCAGAAAATGTAAATAAATGTTTTTTGAACAAGTTAAGATTTTATTTAAAACGATTTTTTGAAAACAAAAGCATGAGGATTTGATTAAATAAAAAAAATACTCTAAACATTATTTCGATTATACATTATAAGTACTTTTATCATTCAGTAGTTTATTTTGAAAAATTTAATTAACAGAAGCTTAAAATTAGAAAGAACTTAATATGTAGATATAGACAGTGATATCGTCTGGTCTAATCGAAGACAAAAATTCAAAGCTAAGTAAGGTCTTATAAACTCAAAAATTTGTCTATTATGATAACTTATAAAAACTCGAACATCTGCCTGATTTTTTAACTTCATTTTAATATTTCGGATGAGAGCCCTCACTGGGAAATATTAGTTTTGCTTTGATTGCATGGTTGATACAATCTCGACTGATGTCAACTAAAACAAACAAAAAAAAACGGCAAAATAGAAAACAGAAAAGTGTTTTTAAATTTCGCAGTGATGGCTCTCAAGTACATTTAAAGATTTTACTACATATTTGTTAATTTTCTTTTATTTCCAATATAATTTTTTGACAATAAATCATAAAAATATTTAAAAAAAAATGTTTATTAATTTTTGGACAACATATATTTTTTTTTGATTATTATAAAAATAAATTTGGTTTCTTTCACTAGAAAAATAATACTTATCGTAATAAGGTGCACATACATAAACATAATATATTATATGTATATACAACGCATATATTATTTATGTCATGTCCACTAGAATTTATTTCAAAAATATACTTTTGCATATTAAAATCTCATGTCTCTAAATACATGTATACATTATATGGAACTTGAATTTCAAAATTAAATTTTAATATTCATTCGAATTGAATATTTTCTATATTTTTGAATAATATTTTGAAAACTTTTTCCTTTGGGTTTTTGGAATTTTTATTCAATAAGCAATTTTAGAAAGATTTATTTTTAAAATATAAATTTTTCGAAAATTATTTTCAGAAAGAACGACAACAATGAATCATCGACTGTAGTTTCATGAAAAGAAAAATAGGATATGGCACAAATTATTTAGTTTTTTTGTAAACTGAAAAATATTATTATTTTTTTCTATAGTTCGGAAGTCATAATGACCGGGCTATAAACATATTTGCTTTAGAAAAATTTTGTAAAACCAAATGAAATATATAAATTTTTAATACCTAACACATACTCTTATTTTAATTTTTTTTTTTTACAAGGGAAATTTTTATTTATAAAAAGAAATATATTTTTTATGAGAAATTGATTGTTTAGCTTTTGAAAAGTCCTAGAGCGTTATTTTTTTTTTTTTTTCCACTTCTTTGTAACAAAGTTTGAATTCCTTTCATGGGAAAATTTGATATGTAAATTCAATTTGTTTATCGCCACAAGAAATTGGTATTGCTATTATTATTTTTATTTTTTTTTTGTTATTCCATTTTCACAAATATGTGAAATATTGATGAAGAAAAAAATTTAAATTTATTTTTATTTCGCCAATATTTTCTATTATTATTTGTATTTTAAATATTTACATATAAAAAAAAATATAATAAATAAGAAAGAATATAAAATAAATATAAATATTTTTAAAGTGTGGCGCCCAAGCACGTAAATAAAAAAGAAAAAACCAAAATTTGTAAAAAAAAAAAGTTTATAATTTTCCTGCAAAAAGTTTATTATTATTAATAATTTTGGAACTTTTGCACAGTTTAATTGTTGCTAACATTCAATTTGAAAAGAAAATTCATTGTCAAAAGAAAATTTTTATTTGCCTTTATGTTGGTCAAAAAGAATTAGATAGAATTTTTTTTATGAGCTAGTCAAAGCGTATATTTAGGACGCTGCAGCTCATTAAAAGAATTCAACAATAATTTTCATTTCCCAGTATGTTTTTCATTCTCACCTATATAAAGTTTACGCTTAATACGAAATGTTCATAATGTTTTTTGATAAATGGTTAAAAATAATGTAAAATCATTAATTCCTCTTCGTAAAAAATAAATTCTATAAATGAAAATTTTCTTCTTTTGTAACGTGCATGAATTGATATTTTGATTAACTAGCTTTTGAAAAATTCTCTGCACTATAAGTGAAAATTAAAGAAAATTCACTTTAAAAAAAAACCAATTTTTTTTTGCTACGATTCTATAGAAACTACATCCATGACTACCATAACGACTCTTTTGCTATTTAAAATCCACGGTTTAAATAATAAAAGAACAAACTAGGACATCATACTGAACATCTGTAAATATTATAGATGATTAAAAATATATACCATTTCTTAAACTTATACATAATAGTTGTGACCACAAATTCACATCATTGTTTTAATTCTACCAAAATTTTCGAATTTCAAATATATATTTATATTTATATGTATAATATTTTTAATAGATAATTTTATTTTATATAATTTTCTAAAATATGTCTCTTTTTCTGTTCAAAAAAAATTTGTTTTTATGTTTGAAGAAAATTTCGAAACCATGATGATAATGACGACTATAATGCCAGAAAATTGTCTATGCGGTTAACATTAAATTAAAGTAGATAATAATTTTTTTTCTTTTTTGCTTTTATATTTGAACGAGTTCTTTCTTTAGTTTTAGCACTATTTTGGTTATTTCTAAATATGTGCACATTGAGGAAAATAAACCACAGAAAATCTGCTAATTTGAAATATTTCAAAATATATTCTTATGTTTGTGTAATATTATTGAACTAAATTTACCAAGAACCCTACAATAATGTGAATATAGTTCCATAGGAAAAAATATTAAGTTAATTTTTGTTTGTCAAAGAAAATGAGGTTGAATGACGAATAAAACCAAAATGTATGCATTATTGCAATTATTAGGCAGTTTTGAACGTATAATCTGCTACGTAGATCAATTGAGAATTCAATAAAGCTCAAGTTAAACCAATCTTATCTACATAATCTTATTTCTGGTAATTTAAAGATAAGACAAAATTTTTCTTATGCAAAAAGTTTTCAAAATTTAAAATTAAAGTCATACATCATCACCTTTTTTTCTACTAAATTTTATCTAACAATCTCTATTCCAAATATACATCGAATTTTATTAATTTTTATAATCCCAGACAATAATCATGTCAGCCTACCTCAACGTAAAAAAATTATGTATATTTTAACTCTAACATAGGGTTTTTTTTTTTTTTTTTTGAACGAATTAATAATAATCTTTTCAATTTTCCCTGAATAAAAAAAAAAATACATGTTTCAGTATTCTTTATATATAATTTTCAATTTTCCGAAATAATAAAAATAAACAAAAAAAAAAAGATAACATGTTCAAAGAATGACAAAGAAAGGCATTTTTCGTGTTTCAGAATTATTTTTTTTTTTAGAATGTTGCAATTTTTTTTTTTTTATATTTATGAACAGTACAACATACCATTTTTCCATGAGAAACTACGAAAAAAAAATATGGTATATTAAGGATATTATAATATGAGAAATCAACAATGAAAATTTTGAATCAGAGACATTAAAGGTAATGTCTTATTGGAATTGTAGTACAATATAAATAACGGACAAAACATCGAAAAATCAATAAAATTGAATATTTGTATAATTTCTACATTTATAGTTAAATAATTTGAGCGCATTTAGTAGGCATAATACTATGATCGAATAATCAGAAATGTTTGAAATTCAACATTGCTTCGCTTTCTGTTTCAAAAGCGTTGTTGAAGTTTATAGATTTTGTTGTAAGGTTCTTGGAAAATTTAATTTTTTTAAATAATTTTTGTCAAGCTTTTCATCTGTACGCTGTACTATCAAAAAGTATTAAAAATGTTGATAACCGCGTTAATGGAGTTTGTACAACGCTTCTAAGTTACTCCAATTTATTTTGTATAATATAAAATTGTCAGTACAACATCAAAAATCTACCAGAATTTAATAATTTTCATAAATTACATTTCTATTCGAAATCCATCAACAAACCAACGAGATTTAGGAAAATTCGAATAAAATAAATTTATACAAATAACAAATAGAACCAAATATCTCTTTGATAGTTCCGATGTATGGGATATAATCATATGATTTTTTTATTTTTGCGCCAGAAAATAATATACGATTTATGTTGAATGGCATTTTCCACACAATTCGCTGTTAACTCTTTTATAAATTATAAAAGATGTTAAAAAATTTTTTTTTTTTTTTTTTCAAAAAAAAATATTAAACAGAAAATTGAAAAGAAATGACAAAAAAAAAGTACAAACCATTTTTTTTTTTTGTTTTTTTGAGAATGTTTTCAGAAAACAGGAAATTCTACTTTTCATGTAAAAAAAAAAAAATAATAATAAATATATAAAACGGAAAATTTTATAGGAATATGTTTCATAATTTTTTTTATTATTTTTTTTCTTCTCTAGAATGTTTCATTGCATTGTTATGATTTTTTTGTTTATTTTCAAAAACAACTGAAGGCTTTTGTTTTTAATGTTGTTCTGCCTATATATAGTCTTTTAAGGGAATTCCGGCAAGGTTCTGTATTAATCTCCAAAGAATTTTCATTTTTTTGTCCATACAAAAATATTTGGTTTTTATTTTAAAGTCTATGACAATGATTAGAAAATCAAGCGTTAAATGTTAGAGGAAATAAGAAAATTAATTTAAATATAGGCTTATTTTCACCAGACTTTCTGTTATTATGTTCTTTAACAAGGAATTTTGTTCAGTTCAGATTATAAACCCTAATCAAATTTCTTTGGTTTGGCTCGCTATACTGTATAAGGATTATCCTTGTGTTATACTGTCTACGGTTTCGAAGTATACTTTTAATTATGGTGCTTATGGTGCTATCCCAATTTAACAATTTTAATGCAAAATTATTTTCAAGATTCAATTTTGTACTTTTAGATAGTATAAAATATATACCGAGCAACAACAGTGGCTATGTATTTTTTTTTTTCATATTCAAAACAAATTATTAATTTTATTTTTAACTATTTTTATATTTCCAATTAAAAAGATTTTAATTAGTAAAATACCTATTAAATCATCAATAAATAAAATTATATTATTCTCTGAATTTGATAGAAAAAGTGAATAAAAATACTTTAGAAATTTTTTTTTTTTTAATCTGTTTTATATTAAAAGGGATATTGAAATTTTTATTATGTTTTTCATCAATAAAATCGAAAAAAAAATCATAATAATAATAATAATAAATAAATAAATAAATCGTATTGCTAATACTCAGTCAACCGTTTTTCTTTATATATATATGTATATGTACAATATAACAAACAGGACAATAAGAATTTTATTTTATCCCCTAAGTTATAGAAAAAGAAAAACACAAAAATTGAAAATTTCACTGGCGACGAAAGAGTCCTTCACCCTTCAAAATATTCAACTGCAATTCGTCATCAGTTTTAACGTAAGTAAGTAAAAAAAAAAAAATTTGAGTTAAAATTGCAAAGATAAACGTATAATAATTTATTAGAATAAAATTGTAATAAGCACCGATTTTGATTTTTTTTGTGTGTAGTAAGTAATTGACTAGGTATTATAAATTTATAATGTGATTAATATGTTTTTTAGAGAGAGATAATAAACGCATTTTATGCAGGAACTTTAAATTTCGATTTGCTTACAAGAAATAAATCACTATGATTTTTATTAGCTAAACATGATATATTTGTTTATCTATCTATCAATCTATTTATCACAAAATTTATATATCGATTTAATTTTATAAAATACAGGAAAAATGCGAAATTTTGAGGCAATTAAAGTTTTGAACATTATATTATATTGTTTTTATTCTAAAATTTCTAACTGAACTATCATGTATCTGATTAAGATCAACATCGAAACGTTTATTAAAAATAAAAATTATAATAGTATATAAAATTCGTCCTTTTATTATTAATTTTGAAATGTTTTTTTTTTTTAAATTTAACTCCATAGATTCAATATTACATTCTTAATAGTCCTGTACGAATAATTAAAATCTTTCCATATTTTTTTTATTTTAAACAATTTTGACCCTTCAGCATTTTATAACTACACAGTTAATCAACATTTTTTAAAATTTAGTGCATTAATTCTACAGTTTACAAGTGGCGTTTATAATTACAAAATTTCGATTAAAAAAAGCTAACGAAAATTTTTATTTTTGTTATTAAACGGAAATTAAGGCTAATAGGAATTAAAAATTATAGCACATTTTTCGTATTTTTCTGGCAAAAAAAAAAATGTATAAATTTAATTTCAGAGAAAAAAAAGGGGGTTGCATGAGGTGAGTTTCAGCACTAATTTGTAGGAAAAACAAATATTTTTTTTTTCTTTAATTTTTAGTTCCAACCGGTACCGGGCGCAAATTGGCCCTAATTTACTAATTTTTGATAGCGTGCCAAAAACATAATATTTAAAAAAAATATATATATATATTTCAAATAAGGTAAAATATAAAACACATTGATGATCAAAATTTTAAATATAGGTTTATAAGGTAGTAATAACGCACTAAAAATAATAAAAAAAAAATAATCAGTGAAAAATGAGCTATAAAATATACCAGAACACTTATAACTTAAACGTAGTTTTCTGTCGAGAATCTTACATTTATTATTAAATATATCCAAAAAGGTATGTATAGCAAATAAAGTGTTGCAAAAATTGCTACACAAAAATTTTACTTTTATGCCTTTTCCATCGAAGAAACAATTATCAACTGTTTTCGGCTAAGAGTGGATTTTATAAAAAAGGACTCTATTCCACTTTTTAGAGCTCTCGAAATTTACCGACAATGGCAATTTTTTTTTGTTTTTCTCGTTTTAGAATTTTTTATCTGAGAATATTTTGACCTTTTTTTGATTCTTCGGACAATTTGTTTATTGGTGTTATTGCAAAAATCTAAAAATAGGAGAGAACAGCTTATGACTTACTATTCCATTTAAAATTTTTAATCATATTAAATAATATTCCATACGTTCAATATTATAATACGTTTACCCTAATTTTTATTATAAATACTTATTTATTAGAATTGGTAGTGGAGATAAAAAAATCCATTGATAATTTTTGCCTTTTTTCTACAGCAAGGAAAAAATATATTTTAGCTTTATTTCAAAATAAAAAAAAAATAAAACATTTTTTTTTTTCTCACAACATCATATAACATAAACATAGCAAGGATAAATAGTATATTTATATATCATTACTATATGTATATACTAAGTGCGGACTAACTAACAATATACTTTAGTAGATATCAAGAAATACAAAATATACAACCAACAAAATTGTATATAACCAACAAAGGCTAAATTAATAAAAATTTTATCAAAGATTTTGAAATGTAATTTTCATTAAATTTTATGTTTTATATTTTTGTTATTTTTGTTGATTTCCAATAAAGACTACAAAAATTCATGATTTACTCCTACAGATAAGTAAGTAATAATGTTTTGGTTTTGGGAACAAAAACAAAAATGAAACCATTAAATAAAACCACAATAAATTTAAAGATTTGAAAATAATCTATTTACAATTATCGAAAAATTAAATTAGATAAATAAGTTAATAATTAAGATAAGAATTTTAACTATATTAAAGAAAAAATGTTGGAATAGAGAAAAAAATTTTGAAATCAAGATTAAAATACTTTAAAGAAATAGTAGACAAATAGTAAATATTGCTGATATTGTCCCAGAATAATAAATGACAAGTGAAAAGTTTAACTTTATGTTGTAAAAATATTTTAGTTCTATTTTTAAGTTTCCGTATTCAACAACAGATTTTATTAATTTTCGACACAATAACAGCAGTTTAATGCTTGTCCACAACATAGTTTATTACGAATAATGAACATAATCACTAAAAAATAATTAAAAAAAATATGGGTTATTTAAGTTTCAACTGTAGCAAAAGCTTCAGACAGTCACTAAAGTTAAACTATTACTAATTAATTAATTTTAAGAAGATTTTTATTCATTTCTTACAACACAAAGTTATGTTCTAAATGATATAAGATATATGGAAAGCAACAGCTTATTTTTATTTGTTTACTTAATATTCTTCGGAGAAAAAAAAATTACACAAAATAATAAAATTAAAAAAATATTATAATTTATTATTTACCCTCTTCCTAAAAGTTTATATTTATGCAAAGCTCATCAAAATATCAAATTTATCTTTTTCCTAATTTGTTATTGTTTTTCGACAGGGAAAAATTGAAATATATAACAAAAGAAAATTATTATCATATTTCTCAATAATTGTAGAAATAAAAAAAAACAAAAAAACAATAAAACAATTAAAATGTTATTGGTCAGAAATATACACAAACCAATTAATAAATTGGAAACACGAATATTCTAATAACCTGCTGTTCTAAAATTTGATTTATGAATAATAAATCAATTCGATCCCCCAATCTAAAGCAAAAAAAAAATCAAAAATAAATATGAACTGATAGAGAATAGAAAATTGAGATATTTAGTTATACTTTGCCAACAAATGAAAATATGATAAATTAATATCATCAATCCTTTTCTTCTTTATTTTATTGTTGTAAAATGTGGGAAAATTTATTATTTGAATTTTTTGGTATATAATATATTATCAAATAGAAATTACATCATAAAAAAGAGATATTGCCGATGTATAGTTACAATAGATGTCTATAAATTTAATTTATAGTAAAATACTGAAATTTTTTTTTATTTTTTCAGCACTTTTTCGTTTTACCAAAGCAAATGCAGTCTTATAAAAGATCTATACACCCAACTCTTTTTTTACACGGTGGATACGTTCCAATGAAAACCGTGTAATTAAAAAACCGTGTAAAAAGGACATGGTGAACATATTAAAATTGAGGATATATGTTCCACAACTTCAAAAAACCGTGTAAGTTGAAAAACTGAGCTATATCTTGTCCTAAAAACCGTGCAAAAAAAAGATATTAAAAATTGAAACCAAAAAAATATGAAAAACATAAATTATATTGGTAAAGCACAATGAACAAAAATAAACCGTCGAATAAATCTTTACGAATCACCAATATTGAAAATAGATGCAATGCTTGTACACTTAAAACTAAATCTTTTAAAAAGCAAATTGAAATAATTTTTTCTTCGAAAAAGCTCACAGTTTTGAATACAACTACTTCGTGTTAGAGGACTAAATTCGTGTTAGACGAAATAAATCGTGCAAAAAAAAATTTGTTTGATCTTTTTTTGGGTCGTGTAAAAAAAGACCGTGTAAAAAAAGAATTGGGTGTATTTACAAATTTCCATCAAATCTTAAAAATATTGTTAAAAAGTTATCAAAAATTAGAATTATTCTGAATCTGACTTACTGATTCTAACTAGATGAAGTTCCTCAGTATTAAGTATGTAACAGTCAATAAGTATTTTCAAATTACTAGAAATAACATTCTCTTGAACGAAAATGTTAAAGATTTCAGCTTTGAAATTCTCTAGCTAAAGACTTAAAATTTTATTCTTGTTGTATCTATTTTATTATTATAAAAATAATGCGATTTCACTTTACAGTACACAACAACCCTTTTTTATATTTTCCGATAATATATTTTTACTTGAAGCTTTTAATTTGCTTCTTTTTTTTTTAATAATATTAAACAATATAGGGATTATAGTAGATTTAGTAGATAAATTGCATTAAAATCTACAATAATCCACTGAGTGATTTTTCATTGAAAATCCACATAAGGTGTGAGTGAAATTTTGATTGATACGTGCACCCCTTTATATTATATATATATACAATATTTTTACTCGTTTTGTCATAATTTCATTATGTGGTGTTGTGCATATCAGTGTGTAATCGATGTTCATCAAAGCGCGAAGGCTAAAATAATGTGTTAAGGTAAAACGTTAAAAATAAAAATAAAAATTGTTTTTTTTTTGCCATAATGCACAAAACCATAAGGACTACTAATAAAATGTATCACATGTCAATGTCAAACAAGTGTATATTGACTTTGATATATGATGATTTGATGTGGTGGTATGGTGAATAGAACTTTTGATTTTTAAATTTTTTTAAACGAAAAATTTTTTTTTTAATATAGAAATCTGTTAAAATAAACAGAAATTATAAAGGAAACTGTAAGGCTAATAAATTTATCCTAGTAACGAAAGTTTATAACAGATGAGATTTATACATTTAAAATGTCCACTGCTTTACAAAATAAAGATTTTCAAATATATTTTAATTGGTACGGTATCTTAACTTTATTATTTTATATAAATATGTCAAAATAAATAAATAATTTTTTATACAAAAAAAAAATTAAAAAGCCACAGTTTCTTTAATTCAAAATCCATAAAATATCATATAGTTTCAAAACTTAAAACGTTGAATTAAAAAATCTTATAATTATAATTCATTTATTATGTTGTAGCCTAGCTCTACTTTTTTTATTTAATTCTTATATTTAGCAGACATCGCAAATTTCTTTTGAAATAAAATATCCTATCCACAGTCAGATCTACAGAACCGTTTTTCTCACTAATGAATATGTTTTAATTTTTTAATAAACTAAATCAACACTTTTCCGTATAGAATAGAAAAAGAAACAAAATTGAAGTTTATATTAGCTCTTAATATCTTGCACATTGATTGCAGACTATAACCAAAAAAATTTTCTTTGTTATAACGCTACAAATGTCTGGCTTTACATTATAAAGTTAGTCTTTTTTCACATGACTTTCGTAGCATGATTCTTAAAAAATGTTTCACCTGTTTCATTATTATTTATATTATTTTATCTCCATTTGATAGAATTCCGTCAAAAAAAATTATAAGAAAAATATGTTTTCAGGTTTGGTAAGTCAATGTTATTATGCAAGGGATGAATAAACAATTTTGTTTATTATTATGTGAAAAAATACTTCAGTGATACTTTTGCGGTGATATATGAGGCTTTTTTTTTCGTTCTGTTTATGTTTATTTTCAGTCGTTATTCAATTTTTTATAAGTTCTTTTTTATAGATTTCAAAATATATAATATCTACTGTATACCTAACAACTTCATATAATATTCACCGCAGATTTGGTTTTTTTCAATGAATATAATATTCTTTTTTATGATTATAAAAAAAAAAAAAAACAAACTCTTGTAACTTTGTGTAAGATACGTAAGCCTAACCAAGTGGTTAATAGAAATAAAGTGATATTTAAATTACGTATACGAAATTATATTTTTTTGTCACCATCATAATAACAATTAAGCTTCTTGTATATTATTATTTAAATAGATTGTCAAAATGTTTAGAGGCTAACAAAAATAATAATTATTACCTGGTGCTATTTTACAACTTGTATAATGTATTTTGAAATTAAATTCATTCACAAAATGAATTATGTAGATTAGGAAATTTCTGTGGCAAGAAAGACACTAAAAATATTATTTTGTTTACAGAAATGACATATATTTATTAATATGTTCAAAGCCACGTTAATATCAAGCCATGGCTATCATAAAATTAGATGTCAAAGAAAGTACCTATCAAAATTTATTTTCATTTTTAGAAGGGGTCCTTATTAAAGATTACATAAAAAATTTTCATGCTTAAAAAAAAAATAAATAAAAAAAAAATTATCTTGGCAATATGATTTATTTAAAGACAAAAAAAAATCATAACATATATTAAATTACAGAATTAGTAATTTAAAAATTTATAAAGAAAATGTATAGAAATATAAAGAAAATGTATAGAATATATATACATTTTCTTTATATTTTTTACAAACAGAATTTGTTCACGGGCGTTTTCCCTTAAATTAATTTATTCTATTCCTTGTTGGGGTGTCTTTCTAGGTTTGGTCACTTTTTTTCGTTAGATATAGCTAGGCATATTTATTTTTTTATTCTAAAGATTCAGTTCCTGCTTAAAAGTTTACTAATTTTTTTTTGTCCGATGGAGAATTTTTTAATGTCTTGAGATTGAATTAAAAATACGAAATTTTGGTACTTTCATTTGAAATTCTAGAAATAACAATTGAAACTTTAACTAATTACTTAAAATATACTTACTTATCAATGTCCCAAATCAAATTGAAATAAATAAAAATTAAATTTTTTTTCGTGAACCTTTGATTTTTTTTAATTTTTGTATACAAAAATCAAAACAAATCAAGTTTGATAGGTACTTACTAATACAAATACTGTTTTCAACAGCATTGCCCCTTCTTTAACGTGCCTTGATATGTTCAATATAAACGTTAAAAATCTGCTTCTTTATGAATCAAATTGAAATAAATTAGAAATCGAAATGTAACTATGCCATTTTCATATATTATCTTATTTTTATTCTTTAAAAAAAAACTTTATAAATTTGAAAATTCACAATAATTTGAAGTATGAAAACACATTTCGTTAAAAATAAAATTTATAAATTTTTTTTTTTAAATATTTATTTAATAGACTCTCAGAAACGAAAATTCACATGTGTCGTTCCATTAAGCAACAATAACACTTTCAACATGAAAAAAAGTCATAATATTTTTTTTTGTTTCTTACTTTTTCTTCTGAAAAACAAAAGATATATTTTTCTTTAATATTAAAAACCATTATAATAATATTTATTCAAGAAACAAAAAAAAAAAAAAACAAAAAATAACATAGAAGGTAATTTAAAATTTCTGTTTAATATTCAATCGATTTAGCATATTCAATGAAAATTTTCTCGCGGTTCTCCCTTATTTTCTTTATACTTTTTTATTAAATATAAAAATATTAACTTTTTTTTTTTTTTTCAAGAAATAATATTATAATATTTTGTTGTTATATTCTTAATCTTTAAAAGCTTTTAAAATAATTTTTTTTTTGTAAATAATTTTACATGGGAATAGATTCGATCTAAATTTTTCAATTATATATAGAATTTACATATTTTTGTTTTTCTTTTTGAAGGCTGATGATAACAAGCTTATTTGCAAAAAAAAAAAATTAGTTATGAAATATTTTCATTTGTGAGAAAATTAAAGAATTTTCATCAATATTGGTTTTTAGTTTTGATAGAAAATTTGATTTCCAGAATTCATATCCAAAAGCACGGCGATACGATTGTTATACATATATTTTAACAGCATACTTTTTAAACTGATAACAAATGAATATTCTAGTCAGGATTCGTTTAACAAATTTTTTACCACAGTATCACGATTTAGGTATTCATATGAAAACATACGAATAATTAAATGTATAATCTGTATATTATTAAGTATCTAAACATTGATTCTGAAAACATTAAAGAACAACAACACATAATATTTGCAGGAATGAGAGCTTTGACAACATAATCTTTATCTTTTTTTGCTATTTCCCAACTCAATCTAAATAATTTTAACTATTTAATGCTTATTTGCTAACATCAGGTTCAGTAGTAATAAAAATGATTTCTTTGAAACCCAAAAAAAAAAAAAGGTGTAAAATTCACCTTCAAGCAAATAAATTTAGAGAGAAAAAAAAAACATACATATATTTCAACACTTATCAAAACATCAAAAAGAAATCCTTATTTTCTTTTTTTTCTCTAAATTATTTCAGCTGCTGTAAAAACATATAAATTTCTAAAATATATGTTTTCATTGTACACTTGTTTACAAATCTAAAATTCTTACATGAGAAAAATGAACAAAACATTTTTAAGTGTAAAGAAAATAGTCAACAAATCACATTGTCATTTGGAACTGAAAGGTACTTTAGTTATCCTTATTAAGTCCTTTGTAAGCATTTCCCCCCCTGGAAATTATTTTTTTTTTTTGGGCAAAAAATCTCTTCATTATGAAAGAAAGAAAAAACAATTTTATTCTTTATTATGTTTATAGTAAAAATTAAAAAAAAAATAAAAGTGTTGAAATCTGATTTTATTCATGAAATGGAAAATCATTAATTATTTTGAAAATTTTAAAATTGCTTTTTTATAAATATATGTTAAAATATTTTTTGGTTTAAAAAGATTTGAGATAAATTTTATTTTGTATGTTTTTCTCGAAGGATATAGATAATTAAATTGTGCTTTGAGTTTGGGAAAATAGTATTTTTGTCTGCAACTGCATTTTTTAACTTATTTTTATTTATTTTATATTTATTTTAACTTCATAGTCAATTTAGGACTGCCACAATACAATAAGGATTTGAAATTAATAAACGATTATTTGATCAAAAAGTATTTTATTTTTTTACTTGCCATATCTCTAACTCAAAGTGAAATACAGTGTAGTAGTTTCAAGATTATTTAATTTCTATATTCAAAAACACGTTAATTTGAATTCGTAAATTAAAATATTTTTATCAACGAATTATTTACGAAATATTTTATATAAATAATTTTTAATGATCCTTCAATAATTTCAAATTCATCATAACTTTCTGACTGTTTGGCCTTTGGCTGTCGTCTCCATCTGTTATCCAAAATTTCTTTCGCTTTTAATTCGATTTTGATTTGGGTGATGAGATGTTGAATCTTAATATTCAAGTATGTATAGATTTTTTAGTTTGATATTTGCGTCGGCAATACAATGAATATTAAAATCAGATAAAACTAAACTTTGATTTTGCTTTGAGTGACAAGATGTTGAAACCGAATGTTGAATTCTGTTAGATTTTACATAATTACATAATTAATTTATTTTATTATTCATAAAGAGTACGACGAAAACAGAACCTAAACTCAATCTCTTTTTTTTTATCTCCTTCATCATAAACTTTAAAAATCTCCGAAATATTCAATTTTGATAATTATTTTACATTCCGACGGCATCACTATAAAATCAATTTTTCAAATTGAGCATAAAAAAAACATATATAGTTTTTAAGGCTAGATTTTCTTAAAAAAGAAATTATAAAAAATAAGACTAAAGAAATTTTAATATTAAAATCATATTCCCATATCATTAATTTAATAAAAATTTTGAAATAAAATTAAGAAAACTTAAAGTGGAGCCCAACTGCATCTAACTTGATCCAGTTTAAAAATAATTAATAATACTATATCTATGGGTTGTGAGCCTCTAAAGCTCAAAATTCAAACCCAATTTTTTTTTTTTTTTTTGAATATTGTATTATTAATCAAGCCTGGTTTCTACATCATCTTTATTGTTTTTACTTTATACTTCAATAAATTCAATAACTTTTGTTTTACAACAAATTTAATGCAAAAAGATTTTAAATAACATCTTCCAACTAATATGCAGAATTTTATCAAACTAAATATCAAGCTATCAACTTATGACAATGCTTCACAATTTCTCTCGAAAATTTTACAACAAAATCCACTGAAATTCAAATTCTTAAAAAACAAAAAACTGGAAATTGAAGTTAAGATTATTATTCTTGCACTGATTTCCTCCCATCTATGAATTTCCCTTAAAATTTTCTTTTAAGAAATAAAATATGACTTTCCCCAAATTACACTTAAAACTACATCTTTTAATAAAAAAATTATTTTAATTTTTAAAATTAAAAACAAAATATAATTTTTAGTTTTTGTTTAAACCAATTCCAAGCATTAATTTTCCACCACAGAAAAATACTTTCGTTACAGCTGCCAAAAGTAAACTAAATAGAAAAACTTTAAAATAATATTGGTCTAAAACGCAACGTATTGGTATAATGCTGAATTTCTGGCTGGGGGGATTTGGAGAACATTCAAATTTGCGCATGAATCGACTTTAATATGATGCTGCTGTTATATTCGTTATTTGTTAATAAATATACACAGCTTTTTTAAATACCAAAGTATTAGTTAAAAATATTTTAAAACACTTTTTTTTTCCACAATAAATAATGATGATGATGATTGTCCAAGGACATAATTTTCATGAATGTATTCAAAAAAGAAAATAAAGTTACACAGCCTGTATGTTAATGATATTTGTTGTGAAATTTTGTTATCATCAAAAAAAATATTATATCAAACTTTTACCCGCCCATTCGATTTTTTGTTTTTTTTTTTCAGTATGATAACATTTAACTTTCTTAGCTTTTTTTTTTACATATAATTTTATGAACAGAAAAAAAAATGGGATGCACTTTATGTTCAATTCAGAAAAAGCTTTTGTAGTTTTTTTTTCATTCATTTATTAGTTATATTTTCAAGTTTTTTTTTTTTAAATGGTGGAAAAGTTTTTTTTTTGTAGGTAACCACCAACAAAAAAAATTCTTAATATAGAATATTACGAAAAAAAAAATGAAAATGAAAATATTATAAAAGCTAGAAAAGGAAAGGTTTGAGAAGGAATAATAATAATATTGTTTTTATAATAATGAAGAAAATTGTGAAAATACAAAAAAAATAAATGAATGTACAACACTAGAGCTAGGTACAACGAACTTATATATATATGTAGGTATTTATATAAAGTTAGGTGTATATAATGGTACAGAGAAATCAGTTTTTCAATATTAATTTTGCTCTCGATTAAAACAAAAAAAAAAAAAACATAAACTTATGAGACAGACTGATGAAACTAAAATGCAGATGTATATTTTTTTTTTAGAGAGAATAAATGAAAATATCAATAATTGACAACATACCACATAATCTAGTGTTTCCTTCATATTTTTGCAAGAAAATAAAAATATATATATTTAGCTTTTATATAATGGACATTCGATTAATTTCTCGATTCATAGTTCATAGTTTTTATTTTTCCTAGGATAAGTATCCGAAACTCAATCATATTCAATTATTTCCAGAATAAAAAAATATATATTCTGCTTTGTGAACTTATTGCTAAATTTTTTCAAGATCAGAAAAAACGAATATTTTCTGATAATGTTATATAGAAGTTTGTCTATCTCAATTTATTAACATTAAATTCATATTATGCAGTTCAGATATTTTGCAAATATAGTTAAAATATGTTACGTTTATATATAATTCGATAGTTCACAAACTGATTATTATTATTATTTAGACAACAATAAGAGCCCCCTAAACTATAAATGTCTCTGCAGCAAAATTCTCGAAGTCGAATACATATATCTTAATGCTATAGGCATAATGAAATGAAAATTGTAAAAACTTGTCTAATTTTTAATTCTGATCAAATTATTTGATCATTTTTTAAGTACAGCCAGTTATAAAAGAGCTGCCTTACAACATTACTTAAGGAATATTTGAAAAGATTAAAAACACGTATTAGCACAAAAAAAATGTTTTATTATGGTCCAAAAACGTTTCCATGGAATTGTAAATTTTAATGTACGTATATTTTAAAAGATTTTGTATTTTATTTTTTCAGACTAAATATTTGAAAAAATAAAAACAAGGAAAAAAAAACATTAAATTAGGAAAATGCCATAATAAAAAATATTATTTATTAACAAACTAAAAAAAATTAAAAATTCTTGAATAATTCAATAAATTCTACAAAGAATAAAGAAAGCTTTATTGAATTCTCTTGGATAAGAATTTTATAATAAAGAATTTGATTTTAAACTATTCCGTTAATTATTTGATAATCAATTAAATTCGCGTAATGTAAAATAGTTTTTTTTTAAATGTTAAACACAGATTTTTTCTTAATTCTAGGATATTTATAGGGTCGAGAAACTATTTTTTAAATGACTCGAAAAGCTGATCAATTTATGGATTCCGGATTTTTAATATTTAAAACCTAATCTTTGTCAAGTTTAAACTTTATTTTGGCTTAACGATTTTTGTATTAATTTAATAGAAGTTTCCAAACTTAAAGGTCAATCATTGACATTATTATCCTCATTTGATTGGTCAATTTGGGAACTCTTATACAAAAGTCAGTTTTTATTTTTTAAAGCTGGACATTCGCACTGCACTATAGCTATATTTACATTATTTAATAAAATTTTGAACTTACAAAATTTTATTTCAAATTAAGGCAAACCAAAATTTATCATACTTTTTACAATATTTTCATTAGATCTACAAAAAATATATATATAGAGGTATATAATGTATTTATATATATTTTGCATTTTAAATTTTATGCATATGAAATGGTCGATATTTTTTGTTCGTTTTTTTTATTTTTTGTTTTTACAAAAACTCTATAAAATAAAATAATAAACGCAAAGTGATGAGAAAATGTATTTTGCCGAAAAAGTAGATATTTTATATAATGTCGACTATGCAAAAAAATAAATTTTATTTTTGTTTTATGGATAATAATATTAGTTTCCATAAATTAGAAAATAAATAAGTTTTTAAATTTTTAACAATGATATAAATTGTCGTATATATAATAATATGAAAAATGAGTATAATTTTTGAAGTTTGTTAAAAACTCTTCGAATTTTGTCGAATAAGTATTTTTGATCGTTCTTTACCCAAAACACAAATAAGGAATTGCATTTTTGTTTATTTTTATAATGGGAAAATGGTTATAATTTTCAAAGTTTATAAATTTCAACTCTTTGGAATTACTCGGGGCGTAAAATAAAAAGAAACAGACGATTTAAAAAGTAAGAAAAATATGTATCTGCCCCTGAGAGAATGGATGCCTTGCATAATGTTTATCGTCAATATAATGATAAATTATTGTAAATTGCAGAAACATAAATTCATAAGTAGTTATAATTTTATTAAATTTTAAATTGCATGATCAGAAAAGAAATGTTTCTAACAAATATTATGTTTGCCGCAGAAAAATCATGAGCCATACCATGAAAATATATTTGCTACCATTGTTGCAGTAAAAAATCTCTATGCAAAAAAAAAAATATATAAAAATATAGTTAAAATATGAAACTATTATTTTGAATGCTTCATGGTAAGAATTTAATGATAAAAGCAATTTATAACAAAGTGTATAAAAAATATTCCAGAGTAAGGAAAATTTGTCGTACAAAAAAATATACGACGTACTTGAATTTTAATTAAATTTACTCTGCATACATTATAAAAATAGTTTTAATTTTGTGTTTTTTTAATTTTTTTTTTTTATATCATTTTTTTTTATTTTTATTTTAATTTTTTAGTTTTTTTTTTATTTTTTTATTTTAATGTTATCCAAAACAATGCACATTTTGATTTAATTTATTTCAATTTTTCATTTGCATTTCAAATAAATTTTATTTTTATTTTGTATAAATATTTTTTTTTTTTTTTTTATATAGAATGTCTATTCAATTAAAAGGAAAAGATCTTTAATTTAAAATTAAAATGCTTTTAAAAAATATAACTCTTGAATAATGTAGCCACAAATTATATATGGTTAGTAAAATATAAATTAAATTAAGGTTGTGTATATTAATAAATCAAAAAATGTACATTAATGTATTTACTATTACAAATGAAGTGTCATATGATGAAAATTCAAGTATAGAATGACTTTCAATGTAAATTTTAAGATGTGAATAATATTCTTTCAAAAGTACAATTTCATTGACTTCATATGTAAATTCACAATACTACGAGCAGAGCCGTAACTAGGGTATGGCGAACATGGCCCCGGCCATAGGCGCCTGATTAAAATGGTGCTCACTCATTTCACATTTTTCGAATTTTAAACAGTTTTTATTTAGAAAACATGATTTATTACAGCTTTATACAAAATTTCAAAATTCAAAGTTCACGTTATTTTCTTCAAAATTAATTTTTGTTAATTTGTTAAATTATTTGAAAATTATTCGAATTTTTGTCGGGAGAAAAGTTAATGTCTAGACTAGATCCATGATGGAATTAAATAAATCAGTGAAAGATCTTTGTTCGGAGTATTCAGAATAGGATTCCGGTGAGATGCTGAATGAAATCGAATGCTTTAAATTTCAAAGTGCGGAGCTGTTTAAAAATATAAACTCTTTACATCATTTACATCATTTTGAAATTTTAAGGAAATTGTTGCTCTTGATTTCGAAATTTTTATGTTTCTTTACGAATTTTATTAACACTTCCAGTAACTGTGGCTGGCTAGTGGGGAGAGAAGTTTTAGCAAACTTAAGCTCATTAAAAATTATTTGCCTTCAACATGAAACAAGATCCCTAAAGTGTTGAATTTGTTGAAATTATTGCATTTGTTAAAAATCAACAAAGTATTAATTTCAAATTGAATAGGATGTTGAATTAATAAAGAATTTATGTTATCTTTTTTCCGTATAAAATAGATCAAAATTAAATTTTGGAAGTTAATTTTTTGTAAGATAGTTGAGACAGTAGGCGCCATTTTAAATGTTTGCCATAGGCGTCGCAAACTCTAGATACGGCTCTGACTACGAGTACGAAAATTAAGAAATAAAATAATTACAAATTTCTTTAGAATGCAGGAATAAAATCTGTGGTACTCTGTAGAAAAAAGAAAATATTATTATATACATAACTATTATTAGATATCTGAATATTTATTTATATCCTTCAATGAAGTATTTATCGTATAATTTTACGCAAATTCAAATTATTCAATCTCTCATTAAAATCCAAGTATAATTCATGATTATATTTTTTATTCATATAAAAAAAGTACTCAGAAAAAAAAAATTATTTTTTTTATTCATTCCAATGAAGTGTACATTTTGAAATTGAAATTAAGCGTAAACAAGAATAATAAAAAATAATGAAATTTAATTATTCACAATTTTTTTTTATGCTAAACAACAGAAAAAACAATAACAATCCAAGAATTGAACAGCGAAAAAAATCATTCAGTCATTTATTAATTTAGGTTCAAAAAAATAAAATTCAAAATTAAATGGGTTCAATTAAACTTAATTCGTTAGAATTTATCTAAGTTTTATAATTGACTAACTTTTATAATAGTTTCTGCTGCAACATAAATCTTTTGCTTGTATTCTAGTTTTCAGTTTCGAAAAAATTAATATCTTTAAATTTTTAAAATGGGATGAATTTATAAGACTACGCTCGGTTATTTTAAAATAGAACTGA
Organism: Hybos culiciformis; assembly: GCA_964007475.1. NCBI lineage: Eukaryota > Metazoa > Arthropoda > Insecta > Diptera > Hybotidae > Hybos > Hybos culiciformis. The sequence goes on along the minus strand of OZ023275.1, from coordinate 34,955,254 downwards.
CTGAAATTTCTATAGTAAATATTTTATTCAACGTTAAATCAAAAATAATAGTTCAGATTTTGTTCAATAAACCTTACAATGAATTAGGTCCTAATTGTATACCTAAAAAAATACCTTATAGGCTAAATCTGCCGATTGGTCTCAAATTGTCAAACTAAAAAGCCACTAGGAAAAACAATAGAAACTAATAAATGTTTAAGATATTTTATCATCGTGCTTCTTAAATAAACTACATCAAAATAAAAATATGTAGTCTTCCAAAAAAAAATTAAATCTTACAACACTTTTACCATTTACAAAAAAGAGAAATTTCATATCAAAATAATAACATAATGAACAATTGGTCAATTCAAGGGTTTATTTTTCATTTTTTTTTTGTATTTTTTTGCAGAAAAGAAAAATAATGGAAATTCTTGCTTGAATAAATCAATACCAATTTTATAATTTTATTAAACAATGAAAAATAATGAAAACAGTACAAAAAAAAAAAAATCATAGAAATAAGAAAGAAATTTAAATTAGCCCTTCGAATCGCCTCTTTTTGGAATAAAAAAAAATTTATAGAAAAAAATTTTAAATAAAGAAAAATTCAAATATATAAAGAATTTTCGAAATAAAAGACATCGCATTAATAAATTTACATTAATTAATTTTTCAATAGCAAGTAATTTTATAAATTAGATACGGAATTGGATTTCTTAATCATGCAGGCCACATTACAGAAATACATATATATGTAGAAATCCACTTAATTTATTTATTTATTTAAAGCAAAGTTTTATATATATATAAAATTAGAATTCTTCAGATAATTTACATTTTTTAATTCAACCCAAGATGTAAAGGTGGGAATGCCCGACAATGTTCTGAAGATATTTTAGTGTCTTCCGCCTAAGCGGTCTAAACCAAGCATAATTATAGTGCAAACTTTGTCTGCTGCAACTTAAAAATAGATTATGATAAAATATTTCAGACTTCACCCCAACTTCATATAAACTCAAAATTTTCCTTTTCACTCGAAAAATTTAAGAATTTTCTGTTACAACTTCTCCTTATGACCAGTTTTTTTTTTTTTTTAATAATTTGTAAAAATGTAAAGAGTTAACTTTATTATTTCTTGAAATTTATATAAAAAAAAAATTAGAATTTTTTTTTCCTTCTCTCAATCTACAGAAACCCAAAAGGCATTATTAATAATGCCAATGTAATAAAAATCATACAAACTCTTTCAAAATAAAAAAAAAAATACTATTTTTTTTTTGTTTTTATTTTCATTTATTTTCATTCATTTTCAAAGAATGCCTTTTAAAATCGAATCAAAAATTATTATCCTTAAGGGAAACTTGCCACAACGTTATCAAGAAACATTGGAAAATGTTCAAGGAAGTTTGTGTTTTTTTTTTTCATTCAAAAAGCAAAGCAAAAAAAAAAAAAGGAAACTTGGACAGACGGAATTTTTTTGTTGTTGTTGCCACACTAACTAAATGCATAATTAAAATTTTTCGCATAAAATCCATCAGGGGTTATTTTTTGTCATTACAGGAAAAAAATAATTATTTTTTTTTCTTTATTGACCGAAAATTTTCTTTATAATCGAAAGAATTATACATATAGTTATAAAGTTACATAAGTTTTTCTTTCACAATAAAATCTTAAAGATTTCAAGATTTTGAAAAGAATTTATTTAATTTTAATTTAAATCGTATATTTTCGAATAATCACATTCAATGTTAGTTTTAATGTTTAAGTAATCGAAAAATAAAATCCAATCGAAATAAATATGTTTTAGTTGTAGAAAAATAAAAACAAAAATATCAGTACTAAAAATCATAAAAATGCACAACAAAAATTTTTGTTTAACTTGTGTATGTCTCAAAATTCAATGTTTCTTTTTTTTTATATAATTATATGATTGATTGTATTAATGGACTTCTATGTTATTGACATTTTTTCATTAATTTTGCCACAAGATCGTTGTGGAGTGTTCATTAATATGCAATTTCAAGAATTTTGGATTTCATATAATATTATCTTAATAAAAATGATAAGTATTCTCTGTTGGATACTACTACATTGTATTTTTTTATTCAATTAAAAATAAATCAATTTTTAATCAATCATATTCACAATGTATGGTTACAGTATAACAAGATTTTAGTTATATAGAATAAGTAATTCTATAGACTCTATTCAACAGAGATATACTTGATACGATTTAATTGTTTTTTATATATATTATTTATTGATGATTGAGACATAAAATTATTTTATTCTAAAGTATGGTCTAAGTTTGATGAATGGAAATAAACTTGTCAGACATAGGCCATGTATACTTTAAATATAAAGTAATATTCACGAAAGCTTGTTAGAATGTTTTAATGGTTTTTGAGGTCATTTGATACCAGAAATATAATATTTTGTCTTGAAGAAGTTAAAAAACTTAAACGAAACGTTAAAATAAGCTAAACATATATCTTAGGTATAAAAAGAAACATTAAATTTATAAAAAAGGACGTTATAATAATAACAACTATATTAAAGGCAGAATTGGCTTTAATTTCTTTGGAATATATAAAGTAATAATAGAGCAATATTTTGAAAGAAACCTTTCATAATTAATATAACCCCTAAGGTTGTTTAATTTGCATATCCATAGTATTTTATATATACTGAATTTTTCCTGTGTAAAATTATCCCAAATTTTTTCCTTTTTTTGGCTTCACTGTATATTCTCTTTATTGATTCTTATCATAATTTAACTTTAGAAGATATGTTACGTTAAAAATACATAATAATTATAGGAAAATAATAAAACTATTAGTTAGAATCTACGATGTATCTTTGTGAATCAGTATTAACATTTTTTTCTTTTGTGATAAGTTTACGCAATAGCGATAACAGTCGAAAAATAAGATGTAGTTGAAAGTAAACTTTATATTGTACGCGTAGATGAAATAAAATACTAAAAAAATCTGAAGCACATACTAAATTAAAAGTCCAAATGAATTATATTTATGTACATAAAATATCTAACTATGTTAATGATATTATTAAAATAATAATTTAACTTGAAAACAATAAAGTATTAATATAATATTCTTATTATAGATTTTCCCATTTCAAATTATCCACTTAAAAAATTATAATCAATATAATCATAATTTATATAAATGAGGTAATAATATTATGATTATTATTATTATATTAATAAAATTTTCCAATTTAATTTTTTTTTTTTATGAAGCAAGAAAATAATAATAATAGATTTCCATCAATAATAATTTGCCAAAAAAAATAATAATAATGAATTTTATTCCGCCCTCTTGTCTGTCTCTTACAATTTTTTACTTAATTAATTATCATTAATTGAATTTTCTTTCAATTCCAAATATACAAAAAATGTTTATTGGAAAATCTTAAGAATTTTATTCTTTTAAAAATGGAAATAATAATATTTTATTTGTAATAAATATTGATTTATATTTAATAAGAAGAGATTATTATGAAATTAATATTTTATTTTAAGTTCATTTATATGATTTTTGAGATGGTTTCGAAGTTTTTTATATAATTTTCTTAAATTATAGAGCTTCGGTGGTCTGAAAGGATATCTATAATTTTATGCCCTTCTTTTCTTATTTCATGAAGTTCACACTTCGCGATTACTACATTATTTATATTATTTCGTTTGATTTTAAGAATTTTTTATTTTTATACCAATGTAAGTAATTATTTAATTTCAAAACTTACATAGTTACACCACATATTATTATATGAAAGGTATTTAGTTTTTTTTTTTGCTATCAAAGACCGTAGATATAACCCTTTTTTTTTAATATATTATAATGAAATTTTTTGAATAATTCACAATCGTCTAAATTTAGTAAAATGAAAATATTTTTTTAACAATGCAAATCTAATCGTTTTGGTTTCACTATTTGACTCACGTTTGAGGTTAACTATTTTAACAAAAAAGAAAAAAAGATAACTAACATAACATAACATGGGGGCACTGAATTATGACCGCATGAATTATGACCGCGGAAAAAGTTTGTATGGGCGGGCAAAATTCATTTTTAAAATGAATTTTGTCCGCGCAACAAAATGTCTTTTGACCGCGCGGTCAAAATTCATTTTATTTATAAATTGAGTCGCGGTCAAAATTCATTTTGAAAATGAATTTTGTCCGCACATTTTGCCGCGGTCAAAATTCATTTTTTTACTAAATTGAGTTGCGGCCAAAATTCATTTTAAAAATGAATTTTGTCCGCACATTTTGTAGCGGTCAAAATTCATTTGTTTTCTAAATTGAGGCGCGGTCAAAATTCATTTTGAAAATGAATTTTGACCGCCAGTCGCGGTCATAATTCATGCGGTCAAAATTCATGGAGCCCATAACATGTTATAAATATATAAAAACAAATATAAAAAAAACTTTTACCTTAAAATAAGTTTAGAATATCTAGAAAATATGTAGGTAAAAATGTTTTTTCGGTAAAAATCTCAAATATTTATATAAATTGAAATTAAAATTTAATTTAGCATTATCGATCATAAGATAATATTCTAAATTTTTTGGAATGATTTAGCGAGGTTTATAACGACCTCAATTTCAAGTAAAAAATAATTCTCAAAAATAATAAGCAACAAATTTTATTAGTTTCCTGTGTGAATAAAATAATTGTTTTTAGGTTACATTACAAAAATATCCTTAATATTTTTGATGTAGAGTCGAGCTTGCAAAGTTTGACAAAGAAATAGTGCAAAAAATGTGAGCTTTTTCTTTCAAAAACCATAGAAGTTTGAAATAAGCTCTAAAACTGAACTTATCGAAACAAATTTGCAGGAAATAACGTTAACAGTAAAACGATCAAAATACAGAGATTAGAACAAAAACTAACAAGACATTAAAATAATAATAAAAACTTAATTAATTTTTATCAATCAGAAGAAATATTTGAGGATCATGAGACTTTGAAATTAAAAAAAACTATGATTGCCACCCACAGAAAGTTATATATAATAATGGTTTTCATGTTTCATTAATCATACAACAAAAATAACAGTTAATTATTATTTCTATTAACATTTTTAAATATATGTTAAGGATATCTTTGTTATAAATAAAAAAAAGCTTTCCACAATTTACAAACGAATTTTCTCAGTGAGGATTTCAACCATTTTCGAAATGGTAAAAAAGGAAAATTTTTAAACTTATTCTATTTTCCTTGAAAATTTAGTTTCAATATTTTTATAATAGGCGGAGAGTTTACTTGTATATATTATTTTTATAATGATTTGTAGTTTGTAGAAAATCTTCTTTATATAATGATAACGGTTAGATAACTCTACAAGATTAATTTGAAATAAGTCTAATTAAGAAACCAGGAATTCTGTTTATTAAAAAAATTTATAGAATTTATTATTTAAATTTATTATTATTACATTTATGTTGAAATGTGTACAATATTTTAATAAAAGATTCAGTATGTATAGTTTTACGCAGTTCGTATAAAAGTTGGCACAGAAATAGATAAAAATAAATGCACATTAGTTTTGAAAACAAACATTAAATCAATGAATTGTTTAAGTAAGTGTCCAAAGGCACATCCTTTTCATTCTTTTTTTTTCAAATATCCTAGTTTTTTATTATTAATAAATTGGAATTTTCATATGATTTTCATAAAGGGAAAAATTTAATATATAAACCTCCTTTAGAATGCTACCGAATAAATAAAAAAAAATCTGAAAAATTTATAAATTTTAATTTGACAATGTCTTGTCATTTTAAATTTTCCTTTCATCAAAACCATGGTAATAGCAAATTATTATCAACGTCATGTTTTTGATGGTGCGACACAAAACTTTGATAATCAAAGTAGAAAAATAATAACAAAATGTAGGTATATAAATAAAATCTTAAATTATTTTGTTCTTTACAAATACATATTACAAAATATTGTGTGTTGTAAAATCCTTATAAATTTTATCCCTTTAGGTCCAAAAATATTTACTTATCACAAATTTGCTTACAAACTTTAAGCATTATGTTTATTATCATAAATTAAAAATTATATTTCTTCTATAAATTTCTCATTTTAATTTTTGTGTCAAGTAAATGACCGTACACATAAATTAGTTCTATCTACACCTGTTAGCATGATTTTAGAATCAAAAAAATTTAATATTTTAAAATATTTAACTAATTTTCCATAAAAAAATGCCAAATTAAATTACATGGAATTGAAATCTTAACATTAGTGTTAAGAAATTCGAATCTATTAGGTTCATAAGCGCTTGAAAAACAATTTTATATAAAACATAAGGAACTTAAGGTATAAAATATGTCTAAACATAGCATTATTAGCTAGTATACCTTTTTTCAGTAGTCAGAATTATCGTGTTATACTAATATGACATGTTACACATAATAAAGGCAGAAAATATGAAAAATAAAATGTTGATTTTTTTTTTTAAATGGAAACATGTTATTGTTTTTACTTTCAATGATTATATTTTTATATTTCTAATATATGTACAATTATAATTTATAATATACATATTATGAATATGTTGAAAAACAAAAGAAAACATAAAAAATTGATATTAATGACACCTAGACTTTTTTTTGTTTCATCATATGCATACATGGACATTATACATGCTATATATATACTACAGTCGTTTCATTTTATTTTTCTAATATATTGATGAAAATAAGGACAAAAAATATATAAAAAAAAATAAACATAGTACATAATAGACAGAAATTTATTGGATATATGTATACTAAACATTTTTATTCTTTAGAAGAAAAATTTACTTTATTATTAATAGTTTTTGTAACTGAAAACCTAAATACCTATATTTTAATTTTTTTTTTTAATTTAGAACGATCATTTGTAAATGAAATATAATAAATTAAAAGCATGTAAAGTATATTCTTCATTAAGATTTAAACTAATTAGCACCGTGAAAGGTGGTTTGTTTTCGTTAAGAATTCTGCAATTTCTGTATGCGTCTCAAATATAATTTCGCGATCTGGGAAATTTTTCGCTGAGGGATTTTGATTTTTTTTTCATTTCATTTATTTTTTTTTTATTTATTTATTTAAAAAAAAACAATCAAAAGGCTAAAAGCCCATGTACAATTGCTAAGTACTTCAAAAAAAAAAGAGTAGACTTAATAACTATTTACTTAAACTATATACATTTTTATAATTTGGATAAAATTCAAAAAATTCAGAAAAATACATCAACCTTCATTTGTATGTAGATTCAACATAAAAAAATCGAAATAAATTAGAAATCAACAAAATTTCATTATCAAAATCCAAGCAAATGACAAAAATTATATAAAATTGATTAAATTGATTAAATTGATTAGATTCAGACTGATAGTATTATCTCATCAACCTAGATTAATTCAATTGAGCTAGATGCATCCTAAGCTTTCCTTTAAAGGTACTTAAACAGTCCGAACTTTTGATTGGGTCTGGCAAAGGATTATACAAACGTGCAGCTCTTAAAAAAAAGATTGCTCCATATGTCTGGATCTATAAAAAAGAACTAATAGCATTTGACTACGTATTGTCTGTAAAAAGGTGATAGTTCGAAAAAGATAAAATGGGGAGTTTTAAATAAAATTGAACATTAAGATTAGTAAATAAGTTTTCCTTCAAATTAAATTGTATACCTATTTTTATCTATTTTACAAAATAAACTTAATGCTGTTTTATTGGGCCCAAAATCATATGAAATTGCACCGCCGCAGTAAAGAATGAACCTTAAACCTTATTAGACGCATTCCTATTTTTAGAAGTGTAGTTTCTTCAAATATGATAAATTGAAATTAATTAATTAGGTTCAAGCTATTAAGTATATAATTTTTTGTAAATTCACACACACCAAAAACATTAATTATTGGATATTCAATTTTACTTGGTCTTAAAAAACAAAAATCAGTTTATATTTTATCAGAAAAAAAAAAAAGTAAAAAAGAAAATTAAAAAAAAAAAAAAAAATCTGTTTTCTTTTATTATCGCATCAAATTGAAATAAATTTTCACTTTCTAAACTCTTTATTTTTCACGTGTACGCTTTCTTGATCCTAAAAAAAATTATTTCCTAAATTTTATTAAGTTAAATTATAACAAAAGAATAAATTTTGTTTTTAATGTTCAAAAACATGAATATATATTGTTATAATTCTTAAGGCTGTGTAAATTTTATTTTTTTTTTTTATGTTTTTATTATACATGATCTTGAAAAGCATTTAAAAAATTTATTATTATTATAGATATTCATAATATTTTTATGTTGAAAAGTCTATTTCCGAAATAAATTTAATGTTATATTATGCACATATTACTAATAACAACCATGTAGAATTCTTTAAAAAGGATAATGTTCGATTTAAATTATACAACCCCAAAATTGACACTTAAAATTTTTTTCAATATTTTCCTGTATAAAAATTTAATTATTATAATTAAAATAATAAAGTTTTAACTTATGATTTATAAAATTTATGATCCATTTTACTAGCATTATATTTTTATGTCGATGCATAAGATCGGAAAATTCTGAAATAATTAATTTTGCAAATAGTGTATAATTCCCAATATCCTTTTGTAAATATTTCCCTTAGGTTAGTTAATTATTATGTAAGATAGTAAGCTAGTATTAGTTTTAAAGAAGTCAAATAGGTTTTAGCTTTTTCCTATATTAAATGTTTCGATAAAAATATAGAATTAGTCATAATGTAATAACATAAATTTCTTAGTAGTAAAGTAGCATACGATACTAAATCTCTAAATATAAGTAATTATAATGTAAATGTATTATATCAGCTTGGAAAAATAAATGAATGAATGAATTAATATTTTTATGTCAAACCTTACAAAATATAAATACATTACTAACTTTTTTATTTCTAAAAATTTTTTAAAATTTTTGTTTTTCTATAAGGGTGTAATTAATTTTAGCCTAATATAGGTTTAATATGCAAAAGCACGTCCATCACATTTAAAACAACCATTTCAATATATGCATACATTTAATAACTTAAAATAATAATAAAACGCTTATCTTCAACTGTACTTAAAATTATTGAAAAAACCATTTTGCTTTAAATTAAATATTATATTCTAAATTAAAACACTTGTTGTAACATCAATCATTACTTCACAATGATCTTACAATATAACAAAATTATTTTCAAAAATCAAGTATTAAATTAATATACATATATACTTTTCTTCGGTTATATCTAATGCTTGTTTATTAAAAAATTATTTGCTTTACATATGCTTCGAGATTATATCAATCTCGTGATCAGAAGCTATATTCAACAGAGATAAGCAAAAATAATTAACATAATAAAATATTTTTAACATAAATTATTATGTACTCTAATTATACTTTAATTAAACATATAATTAACAAGTAAAACATTTCCTAAAACGTTTTCACTATACACTATATTCGATGTACTACACTATATCGATATTTTTGGGAATTGATAACTTAACAGAACTCTTTGTTATAACCTGAACGAGATTTTGTCAGCCGTTAAACTAGATAAAATTATTCATCGACTGTAACGCTAGATACGTGAGTATGTGGCAAAAAATTTCGACACAAAATTTTTTATATTTGACGTGCTGTGTGAGCAACATAACTTAATGAACATGATAAAAAAAAATCAAAAATTTCTTTTACAAAGTATTAAAACGAAGATAATGAAAATTTTTTTGTAATAGTTTTCAAAGTTCAACAAAAGTTACGCAGTAAACAGGGATAATCAACTAGTTATTATATTTTATAAACCTTTTTCTCTAACAGATTTTATTTGATGAAAGTAAATCTTACAAAAATATTATAATTTATAAAGAATAACGTACAATATAATTTTTTTTTGAAAAATTCGACTTAAATACGTACATTATATGTGTATATTTATTTTAAAAAAGGTGAAACTTTTCAGACATAAATAGAAAATCTTTAGATGTGGTGTATGTTTTCATCAACATTGTTTTTGACATAATAAGCTAATTTAAAAAAAAAAATGTACTAATGTTTTTATATTATATACATATACATATACCTATGTTATATAGATTTTTTTTCGCTTTATTTTATTTTGAAGTAAAAGAAGCAAAAAAAAAGTAATAATAAAATAGACAGAGAACAAGAAGTTTATTATTATTATTATGGAGAAAAATAAAAATCAAGATAACAAATTTTTGTTTTTTTTTTTTTTTGATAAAAATAAAAATTTATAATCATTTTTTAAACACAACACATTAATGTTATAAAAATGTATGAAATGGAATGTTATAAATGTCATGTTAAAACCATGTTTTATGATTTAATAATAATTCACGGGTAATAAATTCCCTTTAGAAATGGCGCTATGATAAAATTAGGCACAAAAAAAATAATATTCTCTTTTTGATCAGAGAAGAAAGTTTGAACAAAAAAAAAAAAACCCATGAACAGAAGGAAATAATGAAAAACACAAAAAAGCACAATTTTATTTTATGACAAGAATTAAATATTAAAAAGTAACTTTAAAAACAATTGACATTTTTTTTGTTTTTTTTTTTTTGAAAAACGAAAAAGTGGAGAATTTAATTGAATTGTGACACGCAACATCTTCATAATAAAAAATAAGATATTTTCTTTGTTTTTTTTTTCATGCATATATATAACATTATACATAGTATAGTATTTAATTTTGGAATACTTAAAAGAGTAGAAAAAGCTAATGATTGAATTCACAGAGTGCAGAGAAATATAGAGTATTGATAATTACACTCTGTAGGAATAGAGCAACATATTGTCGGTCTCCATACCCAAATCATAAACAATGTCCTATAAAAGTGGTATCAATGTTTATGTTTATATATTTTTCAATGTTATTTCAATAAACTCATCAACAACACTGAAATTAAAGATAATTTATTTACATCAAACATAAATTTATTTATTAAAATTTAGCTTTTGAAATTTTAAATGAAAATATCCTTAATTATTTGGGAATACCTATAGAAATTTATTTATGTAGATATATTTACAACTAAACCTCTACACTTGAATTCTAAAAATAATAAATTACATTACATATAACTATAAATACATAAATTAGGCATAGCCTTATAATTTATATAAATCGTAATTTCTACACTCATTTCTTAATAATGATCCAAAAATTTCTTTGACAGTCCTAAAGTTAAATAAAATTTTCAAACAAAAGAAAACATTACCTTTATGTACTTAATTTCCTTCACATTTTATTTTGGCAAATTAAAATAATAGAATTTTTCATTCTTATTACAAATTATATTTCATTTAGGAAAGATAAAAGTATGTATATATAATATGTATATATATGTATATATAAAAAAAATAATAATAAACTTGCAAAGCTCTTGACCAAAATTTTTGACATAAAGTGATATTCTTGAGAAAAACACAGCAACTTCCTCTTTTTTCTTTTTTTTTTTAATAAATTATTTTAGGGCATGTTAAACAAAAACTTTATATCTTTAAATCCTAAGCAAACTTTAGCTTTTATTTTTTTTTATTAATCATAAATATGTAATCCTGTTTTTTTTTTTGTTAATATTTTCTGAAATTAAGTTAAATATCGTCCAAACTTTTGAAAAATAATTAAATATCAGTAAATTCAAACTAATTCGTTTGAAATTTTCGTCATTAAAATATTCTTACTATTATTAGAACCTTAAATATTTACTTAGTATCTTAAATAATGACATGGTTGTAGTTTTGAAATTTGATTCTTATGCTAAAATTTGATGATTATAATCACAATCCCGTTACAAATCTAATTTTCAAAGTTAAGGACAGTTTCGATTTTTTCTCCTATCAGGGAAATACCATAAACACAGAAACTTTAAATTTAACGATATAAGAATGGGACTTACAACTTTTTAATATTAAGTTTAGTATTTTTGCTACAAGAAGTAAAATAATTATTTTTTTTTTTTTTTAATAGTATACTATCGAATAATAACATTTTGTTGTTACATTTCTTTACTATTTTAATGATTTATTATAAGAAATTGTATTCAAGAGATGATTACATATATAATATTCTTTCTTTGGAGATGGAAATTAGTTATGGTACCTCTATATATTTTTGATAAAAAAAAAGCCTTTCCTTCTTCAACAATTGTCTTATTATAATTTTCCATCTTAATTTTCTTAACAAGGACAACATGATTTTTTTTATAAACATGTTTATTACTCTTTTGTTTTTTTTTTTTTTTTATGTTTACAAAATTTATGCTGCCGTTGTTGTGTTTTGTTTTTTTATTTAATTTTTTTTTTTTTTGCTTTATTCTACTAGTGAGCTGTAAAACTTTTCCAAGCTGTACAATTTTGAACATAAATTTATTTCCTTGTACTACTTCTACAATCTACACACTAAATTGTAATCGTGGTTATGGTACTTTTTTTTTCGTGTCACCGTGATTTAATGTCCCACATTTTATTCTTAAAATGGCAAAAAAAATATTGCTAGTAGAAAACTAAAATTTTTGAGAGATTAAATAATTTTATGGTATCTAGTTCAAACGTAGTTTACCAAATGAGTGAAGTAAAGAAGTAGAAAAGCTGAAAAATTCAAATGATTTAGATTTGGCTTTTCAATATAAAGATCTAAAATGCCATAAAATCAGATTCTTTATTTAGAATTACTCAAAAACTATATTTTTAATTGAATTATTAGAAAACTCATATGATATTTTAAAAAGTCGTATTACTTTGATAATTTGTGTTTTACACGTGTATACAGTTACTTAATACACTAATCGAGTAAGTAGTGAAAAGTAAAAATGTAAGCAGCAGAATGCTCAAAAGAATAATTTATGCCCATCCAACTGTCCAAGACTAAAGTCTGATGAAACTATGTTCCTAAAACACCTCTTTTACGTCATTTTCACAAAAACTCCTACAGCAGTAAATATATACATTGATGTGATGTGAGATGTGAACCTAATCATCTTGCTTGAATTTGTCTTTCAAGATTCAAATATTATTAACATTAATTTTGTCATATCTTTAACTTATTTTAACATCACCTTCAATTCATTTCAAATAAGTTAACATTGTCAAAATTATGGTATAAGCGAAAACTATTTTTAGGTACCAGTATTTTCTTATTATTTTACATGTTTTCAAAGGATTTAAGGCAAAAAAAAAGAAATAAAAATTATAAAAACCCATAAAGAGGAATTGTTGTAAATACAAAAAAGTATTAAAGTCAGTTTTTTAACTGTTGCAATAAAAATGTTATTTCTTTTTATTCGAAGTGCAATAAAAAGAGAAAACAATTTTTGAAAATAAGTGTGAAAAACAAAAAAAAAAAAAAAAAAACTCTAAAGATTTGTTGACTGAGTGTATGATTTTCACCTAGATTTTAATATTAATCTTAAGAATATAAAAAAAACAAGAAATTTCTTTTAACGTGCAAAATACAAAAAAAAATAAAAAAAATAAAATATTTACCACCATTTACTAAAGCTGACATCATGAAAGTCATGAAAATAATATTTATTTTAAGCTCATGATAATACTTTTTTCAATCGTACAGTTTTTTCATTAAAATAAAAAAAAAATTTTCAAAAATATATCTGTCGTCTTGGCAAAAAATATGATTATAATTTTTGAGATTTGACTTGAATGCAATTTTATTCAAAAATAGTTAAAGTTAGCCTCCGTCAAATGTGATTATTTTTGTTATTTTTCTTTAAGAATATTATAGTAGAAATCCCTTTTAAGAAATATTATCAAATTTTGGAGGCTGTATCCAGACCCAGTTTTTAATTTTTTTTTTTATTATCGTACTTGAAACAACAAATGTGTCAAAATGTTTAGTCGGTCATATAAAATTTTCTAAAAACTTTCATCAAATTGAAAGCTGAACAATTCATTCAACCATGATTTGTTATTTGTTTATGTTCTAGGAATTTAATGTTTTCATTAATTTGTTTTTAGATAAATTTTCCTATATAAAATAAATATAAGCCCTTCTCATTTCCTTTTCTTATAATGATATTAATTATAACTTTTCCATGTATTTTGTCCTTCATTTTTGACATTTGTGTAATATGTACCTATATAAATTAACTACAGAATTTTTTGAATTAGGAATATCATAAAGGGGGGTTATATCATAAGAGGGGGCTATATCATAAGATGGAGCTATATCGTAAAAGAATAGGTTAACTTTTTCTATTTTTCTTCGAATTATTGCATTTCATATTTCGCCTAGTCAGATAAAAACCTTAGCACTGGGAGTACATACAAACACGGCTAGATTTATTTTATTACCGTCATCAAGTATAAGGTAATTTAAGCTTCAATTTAATAATATTTTCTATTAATTTTGATTTTCACGTGAATTTTATTGTAATATTTTTTTTAATGTTAAAAATTTAACTATGCATACAATATTAAAAAATATTATTATTTTATTAAAGACTATGTATACATTTTTTTATTAGTTCAAAAGTTTATAAATCCCTTCTTTTTTTTTTTTAATAGTTAAAACAAAATAAAAGATGGTTATTAAAAATATTCATTATATAAAATGTGTTATCCTGTATAATTTTGTATGATTTTTGGAAAATAAATTTTTATTTTAATAATGATTCTATTAAAATCTAAACAACAATAACAAACATGGATAAAGTACATACACATTGTATATAAATTTCTAAATACATATATTATAGATAAATTTCTAACAAAGGTTAATGGGTTTTAAAAATTATTAGATTTTCCCTTATTTAAATGTAAATTTCCAATTTTTTTTTTAATACTCACTGTATAACGTACACATTTTTTCCAAATATAGAAAATCACGGAATAATCCAATTTTTTTTTATTTTCATGTTTCATGATTTACAAGCGAATTAAAGGTCACAAAGTTAATATAGAAAAAAAAAATATTTTGTATGATGAAAATTGATGGAAACTACTATACAACTAAGTTTAGAACTGTATAACTTCTAATATTTATCTGAAATCCTGATGTAATTTCAAATATTTTTTTGCATTTAGAGTTTACTTTGTCGAAATGGGTAGGGCTAAATAATAAACATAATATTTAAAAAGTCGAAACTCAAAGTTGAAAAAGCAGTCAAAGACTTAATCTTTTTTTCCAGTTTCAATAATTGTCATTAAATGACCGTTAAATAAAGCGACAACGTATAACCAATATTAAAATTTAAGTGATTCCGTAAATACCAACACCTTTAAGTGCATCGTCACAGCCTTTGCCATAATATAGAGTCACAGGTTGCCGACGCGTGGGTTATTGTACATATTTTAAGCTATAAATTCAATAATCAAACTTTCCACCCTTATTTGGCTGATGAAAAAGGAAAACATTTTTACGGGACACTAAAATCTATAAATTTTAAAAATACATTTCCTGACTCATTAAATCTTAAAAGGTATAATAAGAGTTTTAATTGAGATATATACGAATATTTTTTCCTAAATACGTGTTAACAAGGTCAATATTTTTATGGTTTTGATAATAAAAAAAAAGGCTGATCTGAAGTTTTTCTCACTTATTAAAAATATGTTTAAAATTTATGTGTAGTAAGTATATACAATATATTATATTATTATATATTTTTGTTTGTACAAAAACACAATATTTATGTATACGTATTGTAACGTACAAGTTTTGTGTATATTATACCTTGTGTTTTGAAAAACATAAATTAACCATATGTTCCCTAATGAGCTATAGTTTTATTTTTAATGGCTAGTTTTTAGGACAAGCTTATAGTTTTAGCAATTATATAGAAATAGTGGGATTAACAGGAAATTCATTATACATATTACTTTTTGTATCTAACTATTAAAAAAAATATTTTTAAAAAAAGAATGTGCTGAAAAGAAAACTTTTAATATTATGCTATAAAAATATAGTTTATCACATATTATTTATGTGAAAATTATTTTCGTTGTGTATATTTGACGACTAGTCATTCTTACTAATTCCACTCACAAATTCTACATCAACTTGCTAGACTTTAATCTGAAGCAGCAAGTATAGGTTTTTTTTTTCTCATAGTATTTTCTTTTCTATTTTCATCAAGCAAAGTTGACAACTATTTAAAGATACAATTATGTTGATTAAGATTTTTTTCTGAGATAATAAATGAAACTCATTCAATGAATAAAAATGAAAAATAAACATTAATTTTATATGATATCATCTCTTTATTACACAAAAATTATTACAAAAAAAAAAAAAATTCAAGGTTTTACAATTTATATATATTTTCAAGCCGATGTATTTTCGTTTATTTCGAAGCATATTCTTGTTTTATTTTATTTTTCTTTTTGTTTTGGTTAACTCCAAATAACCAGAAGTATTGCGTTTATGAACAACATTTTCTGTGTTATTTTGATTACAATAAAACAGAAATCACGTTGTGTTTTCTAAATTCAATTTAAATTTATGTCTTCTATCCTGTCGTGTAAATTATCTTGTAAAACACTATATTAAATTAACCACCACCTTATACTTTTGGGCTTAATAAAACTTCCTATTGAATTCTAATAAAATGATCGTAGCAAAGAAATTTTTGTTTTGATTGAAGTATAAATATAAAATTATACCGAACTTAAGTGAATCATATATTTTATTTATTATATTTAGTAAAATCAGCCCTAGTTGTACGGACGAGTTTTTACATTATATTGCCAAGTCTGTAGAGTTTTCGCCAATTTCTCAAAATCCACAATTTTCCACAATTTTAATTTTATATATTTCTCGTTGATAATAAAGTGAATAAAAATATACTTAATTTAATGATAATTTAATAATATTAAAGTAAGTATATTTTTATTCACTTTATTATCAATAGTACATTGATTCAAGTATCTCGTAATACAACTTGTATTCTTGTTTTTTATGATGATACTTCAAATCCTTGTTAACATACATTTTATAGCCAAATCTATTTTTTCAAAAACAGAAATATCCTTTAATTATTTTAAAGTTAATTTTGTGGACTTTTTTTTACCGAAACTATCATCATGTTGCTAGTTGTAAGAGTTTAAAACCCCTCAACTAATCTTAAGAGTCTAAGAAAATCTGTAAAACTCTTATCTATAATTAGAAATATGAAAAAAATAATTGAAACAAAATTTTTATAGGTACTGATTCTTTTAAACAGAATTTTCCCCCAAAAAAAAAAAAAATACCAAAAATAAAATTGTTTGTTGACAATTCTTTTTGTTTCTACAGATGAAAAAAAAAATACAAGAATTAAAATCAAAATTCTGATGAAATTGATAAATTTTCATTAAAAGAATAAAATATATATGTGCAGAATGTATGTATATATAAAAATATATATAAGAATTTATAAAAAAAAAATCTAAAGGAAAAGTGTTTGCTATTTTGTAAAATTTGTTATTTTTGGTTTTTTACTATTTGTGTTATACATAATATGTATCTCTTCTCTTATAACTTTCTATCTATACATATATAGAAAACATGAAAAAAGAAAGAAATATTTCGATTCTTTTTTTTTGTCAGGATCTTGTAGGTATGTGGTATTCAATTGGAATTGTCAATTTGATTACAATTCAGATTGAATTCTCTTTTCTTTTTTTTTTTTACATCATGATAACTCAGTACGTGATGAGTTTTTTTTTTGTGAACAATTTTGTAACTATTATTTAGTTAAACTTTTAAAAATATTGTCTTATGTTATAAACAATATATATATATAGTAATTATATATGTTTTTCTATTAATCGATTATTTTGAAAAATTTTAAGGTATGAGCCACCGAGCTGCATTCTTAACACTTCTTCTTTTTAGCTTTTATTTTATATTGTAGACCTCAATTAAATTGATTTTTGAAGAGAAAAAACCGTGACCTTAAATTAAAAAAAAAAATAAAAGTCAAAATCTACATTTTATATGTAGTATGTGCTCATAAAACTATTATTTTTCATTTTTAATTTTTTCTTTAATTTTTCTTCTTTTTTTTTTGTAATTTTAAAACTAAATGGTCTCTCTTGTTCAGAAATTAGGTGCAAGAAAATATGACTCCAATTAGCTTTTGTTTTTTTTTTTTTTCCTTGTTGCTTTGTGTCACTCTACAAAGTGGCTTTTTCTCAATTCTCTTTGTTTATTTATGTACGTACTATGTTGATGAAAATTCTACATAAAATGAAAAAAAAAAACAAAGAAAAATTTAGAAAGAAAATAAACTTGTTCTTTAAGTTTTGCTTTAAGACTTTTCCAAGTTGTCAACTTGAAACAAAAATAGAATTAATATTGCTTTTTCTTATATACATAATAATGTATCTATTTAACTCTAGGTATTGTAGATATTTAAATTTTATTTTTGACTTTTTTACAAATTAAATAAAATTTTAAGAATTTTATGGCATAACTAAAAACTATACTATTAAAAAATAAAACCATCAACATAATTGTTGTTCTCTAACTATTAATGTAACTATACAATTGGAGGAAAAAATTATGTTAATTTTGTTACAATTACAATTTAATTTCACTTATTGTGCATGCGTTTAAAATCTATAACATCTATCTGCAGATATATAATAAGTTTTCTTTAACCTGTGAAAGATTTTATATAAAAAAAGTACGTTTGTAGTTTTAAATGGATTGAATGAAACGTTCAAAAATGTTGAAAAATTTACATAAATTCTATTTGGAAGAAAAAGTACATAGAATGAATTTAAGTATAGGTGAAATTTATGTACATAAATATATAATCGATAATAAATTATGGTCATAAAGTTACCTTTTATTAATATTTTTATATTAAAATTTTCATACTTTTTATAACTTATCTGCAAACTATATTTATAATTAACACCATCCATTTCGGTCCATTAAAACTAATTCTTATTGAATTGTAAAAATTGAAATTTGATGTTAAACTTTATTTTTCTTCTTCTGAAACTTTTCTTTTTTATTTTTTATTTTTTGCAACTAAACTTAACTTTAAAAAAAGCAACGACTACGATTCGATTAAAATAAAAAAAAAAGAGCATAATAAAATAAAATAAGGAAGTGAAGGATAAATTATTTTGGTGAAATGTATTTAAAAAAAAAACTTCTATCTTTAATGGTTTTGAAATTTATTAAAAAGAAGAAAAAAAACCTTATAAAAAAATTCACGATATATATACATATTTATACATAGTCAAACAGAGTGTATCAGCTTAGACTTGAGTAATCATATATATTTATTTTTTTTATTTTTCATTGACCTTCCGTCGCAATTCGTTCAAATAAATTACATTGGTACAATATTTTTATTATATAATCATGAATGCTATAGCGATGCGTTATCACTGCTCACCAACTTAATAGTAATTTAAAAAATTGACTTAATTAAAAATAGGAAATAACTTGATAAATTTTTCAACCAATTTCTGATTACAAAAATGCTATTCTAAAACAATAAAATTATAAGTGTTCTGAACTCATTAGTCATTTAATGAAATCGAATGTAAATAATATTATTCAATACACCCTATTATCTGGAAAATATTTTTCAATAAAAACTAACACTTCATTTCACAATAATTTTTGCTCTACTAAAGGAAAAACTAAAAATTTAAACTACATATATATTATATATTTTCATATTTGCTTTGAAGCATTTAATACGTTTATAATATAAATGTTCACAAAGTGAAACCCAACTTTGAAAAGTAAAATATAAAAAAAAAGTAATTATGGTAATGAAGTTTGTGGCTACTTCACATTCTAAAATTATTTAAATTTTTTATCCGTATTAAATTTTGACAGGTGGTGGTTCTATTACTTTGCTTAAATTCGCAAAGGAGGATATGAATGCAAAAATAAGAAAACTAATATACCTAAATTAATGTAGAACTATTCACAGCTGGCAAATATTCTAATATATAGGAATCAAAATTGTTGCAAACTTTTTTTTTTCAGCGTAATGAAAAATATTATAAAAATGAATTTAAAATAAATTTTTTATTGTCAGAAAAATAAAATACAAATAAAAAATGTGAAATTTTATTTATAAAGTCTATAGAAAATAATTTCTATATGTATTATAAAGTATGCAGCATATTTTGTTCTAGATTTTGTGAACTAAAATACCAAAAAAAAAAAAAAAAGGACTCTATTTTATTTTTTTTCTCCTTTTTTTTATAGAATAGATGGACTTGAATTAATATTACTGCTATTAAATCTAGCAGCACTGTTATTTATACTGGATGTAGCTGTAGCAGCAACACTACCAATCAATGTTTTTAACATAACTGATGTTGATGATGATGTTGGTTTTAACGTAGTAACATCTGTTGCTGATATTACAGTTTTATTGCTACAATTATCATTTAAATAATTATTATTGTTACTACATTCAAGTACAAATTTTCTAATAGATTGACTAGCAACAGTTTTCATTAATTCATCAATTCTTTGATCCTTTAATGCCATACGATTTTCCAAATGTTCTATTCTTTGCTTAAATTTTTCTAACATTTTATTTTTTTCCAATAATTCTTTACGTAAATTATCGTACATTGAGTATAATATCATTTTTTGTGGAATTTGTATAATTCCATTTCCAACTGACTTGTTGACGTTAATTGTCATTATTTCTATTGAAAATTTAAAGAAAAGAAAATAATAAAATGATATTCAATTGTCATATCATAGTTATGTTCAATCTGTAATATCTAAAACTAAATTATTATGTTCATCATCATATTAATATTAGGTATATATTATAGATATAAATATCTACATATAATTATGTACAATGTATTTTAAATTACTTGTCATTTGAATGAAAATATTAGTTTTTTTTTAGACTTATTTATTTACTGTAATAATTTAGTTATAATTTAGTTAAAATGTTTTTCATTATAGAATCGTTATAAATATCGATTCTTCTAGTTAAAATTTTAATGCTTTTGACAACTTGTAATTAAATTATAGAATGTTTTTTCTGTATCACAAATGAAAAATTTCGATTTCATATAAAATTAAGAATAAATTGTGAGGATCCTGATTCTATTTCCCGTCTGATCCAATAGAAAAAAGTAGAACATATTGCCGTACTTAATTACATCGAAAAAAAAGGGAAGTTGCTTTTTTCAAATGTTATAAAACAATTAAGTCAAGTTTATATCGTTTTAAATCTAAAATAGAAAATCAAAAAAAAAATTATGTAATTTTTCAAATGTATTCTCCCTCGACTGCAAATATAATATCCTTCACGGTTATGAGAAAACAAAAAAAAAAAATGTTTTTAATATATAATATAATATTTAAAACTACCTGAATTTTCTTCCATTTCGGTTTCACCATTATCATCAGAATTATGATGATTGGAATCGCTAAGTTTTCTTTCTTGTAATTTCATTAATTGAATTAAAAATTTTTCCAGTGAATTTGGTGTTGAATTTGAAAAATTCAATAAATTTTTATTTGACTGATATAAACCAATTTTACGTAAAATTTTTCTATTTAATAATTCCCAATTGCTGTATTTTAATGAAACTGAATTTCTTGAAGGATAATTATTCATATCAATTAGTTTTGGATAAAAATTTTGTAAAATTTTTGCAACTAATGTACAATCTGAAAAATCTCGATGAATTTTTTTATTTGGCCGATTTAATTGAAATTGGCCAAGCCATAATTCTAATTTATCAAGTGTTTCCTTCGCCTTCATGGCTTTAAAATCTACAACTCTGCGTTACAAAAAAAAAAATAAATTTAAAATAAAACAAATATTTTATTTTTTATGTAAATTATTTGCTGATGAAACTTATTATTTTTTTTTCAATATAAAGAAGTAAATAAAATTTGAATACCTGTAAGTTTTTGACATTGTACATTTGAATTTTAAAAATTATCTATATTAATTTCGATTATTCTGAACATAAAAATCATAATAATCGAATTTTTGAAGAACCAAAATAATAAAGAAAATATTTTATTTCAAAAAGTTAACATTTACTTAATCGCACTCTAGGTTAAAAATTAATTAATAACAACAGAAACTTATTTTAAAAACAATATCGAACTTAATTATTCTTCCTGAATTCTTATAAGATCATCATTTTTATGATGTGTTGAAATTTTTTTTGTTATTATAAAACAAACGCTTTAACTATCTCAATTCAATTGCTATTATTGTTAGTTTTTGGCATTATAAATATTTCTGACAAGAAATCATGTAGGTACATAAGTAAATTATATAAATGCCTAATTAGAAGGGTCTATATGAGATTTAATAAATTAAAATTTTAAGAAAGAATGAAAAAAGGGAACCAAGTTCCGAATTAGATAAAATTATTAAAAAATTCCTAAATTATTTTTTTTAACAACAATCATTTTGTTAAAAATTATTTACTGGGATTAAAAATAATAATAATAATAATAATAATAAAAGGATAAATTACTATTGAGGGTATAATTTTGCTTTCAGTTTTATATGTTAAATATTTTATAAATTTATATTTAAATAATAATAATAATAAAAAAAAGTTAAAACAAAAATTTATATAAAAAAAAACAACAACAAAGTTTTTAATTTTTTTTTATATTTTTATGTATACAATATAATTCTATTGAGAATATTTGATGTGGAAAATTTTTGCAAATTGAAAAATCTTTTTGTGTTAAAAATGTAGAAATGAAAAAGTTTTTTTTTTTTATTTTATTTATTTTTTTTTTATAAAAAAGAAGTCTTAATTTTGTTAAAAAAAAAAAAAAAAAAACTCATCGTTAGTTGCAAATAGTAAAAATTTAAAAGTATATCAAATTGTGCAAGAATTGGTACACAAATACCAATAATTCATTAAATTTTTCGGCCTTTTTCAATTCCCATTAGAAAATTATAATTTTCTTAAAGCATTATTATAATAAAAAGGAATATACTCGTCCAGCAAAGGGTTGGCCGGCTTAGTGAAATTATCTTTGGAAATAAAAAAAAAATTAAATATTCTGCACGAAATTTTTTTTTATTCAGGGTCCGAAGGATAATTTATTAATGACAAGTAATTAGGAAACTGAAGTTTAAGAAGTTGTATGCTTGAAAACGTGTAAAAGTATGTTACAATGATGTTATCAACACTGTTTTATATACGACAAATTACGTTTTTTGTTAATATCCTTCTATTTCTCTTTTTTGGATTATCGAGCAAAACATGCATTCACTTAATTCATTCAAAAAATTATTTACGCATTTATAAATTTACTCGCTGGTTTTTTTCTTCATGACAATGGTTAACATTGCAAAATAAGAAAAAAAAAAATAAAATAAAATAAATAAATAGAAAATAGAAAATTTATTCTTCTTTGAAAAATCTCAATCTCAATTAAAAATTTTATATTCTTAACATCCTTGTTCGTACAATATATTGAATAGGTTTCTATTGACAAAAAAAAAAACTTTTTTTTTTGTCTAAGCCATAGTAATTGTTAATTCTATAGTTATACCAAAATTTATATAGAAATATTCACTTTTTTTTTGTTTTTTTTTTTTTTGAAATTTCATTAAAACCAGAATTTTCGTAAAATGTTATAATTTTAATTAGTTAATACGAAAAATGTAATAAGTTTTGTTTTGTTAAGAGAACTGAGATTTGTTTACGTCAGAAAAGCAATTCATTGAGTAAAATTCAATCTGCAGCATTACTGTATATAATTATGTTGAAAATATTTGACAGATAATAGAAAAATTAAATTAAATATCTACAACAGAAAGGATATTTGATAAAAGATTTGTGAAGAAAGAAACTTATTTGAATGATTTTTTTTTTTGGAAAACATAAATAGACAAATTATATGCTTTAATGTCTTTGAGATTTTAATTTTAAGTCATATTCTTTAATTTATTTATTTTGTTTTAATTCGAAATTTGTTTGTCTAAATTAAATATACTTTAAAATACTTGAATTTTAATGTATTTCATTTTCAAAATTTGCAAAAAAAAAAAAAATTACTATTGGCAAAAAGGTGTGTGTTGAAGTTTTTGGACTTCTTCAAACTAAACGGTATCAATTATAATATTAACGCTATAATTAAAATCTAAAATTTTGACCGTTTCGTTGCCGATTTCGAAAATTTATAAATTTTGACTAAAATATAATAAGTTTGATAATTATTTTTCCCTTGTGTAAAAATCTTAATCAACTTTGAATTTAATTGAAAAATGATTTAGTTAAAATATTTGAAAGCTGTCAAATTGAGAATTTGTTTGCCAAAAACACTATGTATTTATGAAATTTGTAAATTTTTAAAATTTTTTAATATATTATTATGAATGTCAAAAAAAAAAACAATTTATTTAACTACCTCTTTTGTTTTTCTTTTAAAGAATGTTGTGGGTTATATAGTATTCAGATTTTTTTTTATTTTGAAAATCTGTGCGAGGAAGAATTCTTTAAGAGTTAAAGTGGCAATGAAAATTAAAATTAATGTGGAGCAAAAAAAAAAATTATAAGAGTTAAGTTTTTGTTGAAAAAAGAATTCATCTTAAAATATAAAAAATAAATATACATATTTTTTATATATTTCACGGTATTATTATGAAAAGTTTAATGATAGTTAAAAGGATTAAATTCTCTTGGAACTTTCTTATTAACATCTCTATAATGTATAATATATATATATATATATATATTTTTTTTTTTTTTGGGTTTTAAAGTATAATTTTTTGTGTTTTTTGAGATGGAAAGTAATAAGAAAATAAATATTTGACTGCAACTACACTGCGGATGAAGTTTTTCGAAAACTCATTTACTTTATTATATACTTTTTTATATTTATGTGGAAAATCATCATATTTAAGTTGAGATATACATTTATATAAATTTATTTGTATTATTATAATTTTATATATATACATAAAAACTATTTCTTTTATTTTCTCCAGGTTAAATTAAAAAAAAAAAAAAAAATGCGAAAATAAAAAATTATGAATAAAAAGCTTAAAAGTACAATAAATATTTTGATAATTAACAACTTTGAAGTACCAACACCCATTCATTTTAAGATTACATTTAACATTTTGTTATTGCTCTTCAGTTTTGTTGTTTTTTTGAATGATATAAATGAATGATAAAAACATTTTATACAAAAAAAAAATTAAAGTTTTTAATTGGGTATACATTTTGTTTTCAGTTTCTGGAATTTCATTAAGCTTTAATCCTTGCTTAATTAAAAAGTTTAAAATGTGGTGATATGCAAAAATTATTTTATAAACATATTTTTCTCGGCACTTAATGAAAATTCACGCTAAAACGACATTCTTATAAGAGATGCAATAATATAGTTTCTATGTTCGGAATTATCTAAACTTTTACATCAATGAATCTGTTTTGACGTTATAAACGCAGAACTTATACACATTTTTAGTTTAGTAATTTAAGGATTATAGTAAAATTTTTCTTAACAATCATATTCTGAAAATTTGTTGTGGATTATGAAACAATTTCATAATTTCTTATACAAACGATTCGCTAGTTATGAAACTTCGAAATTTGCCTGTATAAACAATAGAGTTGAAAAACATTATAAATTTTACAATTTTTTTTTTATATATATTTGTTACTATTCAATTCATTAATAATTTGTTTACTATCAGGGGTTATTATTAAATTTTTATTTTTTTTTTAAGGAAAATTATTAAGAAAATTAAAATTTCATACAAAGGAAGGAAAATTTATGATTCTTTTCTATGTAAAATAAATATATAACTTTTCTATTTTTTCTTATACTCAAAGTTTAAAAACAATTGAATTAAATTTAATTTTAAAATTTATTATATTTTTTTAACATGATCAAAGCATAATAATTGAATGAATGCTTAAAATAAATTATTATTTTATTTTTCAATGCTAAAAATAAATTTATATTATTATTATTAAATAATATTTCTTGCTTCAACAGTTTT
Source organism: Hybos culiciformis (assembly GCA_964007475.1). Lineage (NCBI taxonomy): Eukaryota > Metazoa > Arthropoda > Insecta > Diptera > Hybotidae > Hybos > Hybos culiciformis. The sequence continues at coordinate 34,929,262 of OZ023275.1, read as the reverse complement.
CTAATTAGAAAATTTAATTACAAAATCTTCTTAAAATCTGACAAAAAAAAATAATAAAAAAATCTTTGAGAGATTTTTGTTCATTGGAAAATTTATTTAAGTGAAAGATTTACAATAATTTTAATTACAAGTACATATATATAACAAGTACATATATATATACAACAACTACCTGGGTATATATACTATATGTATGTAGAAAAGCAGTCAACGATTTTTTTTTTTTATGAATATTATTTACTAAACAATATGTGGGTATATATAATTTTATAGAAAATTTATGAAAATTAATTTTTTATTATGTTATTTGGGGTTATCCACAAGATAATAATTTTAGGAAATTTAAATAAACAAGCTGGGTTTTCTTAAAGTTTTTGAAATTGCTTACATTCAATACTCATAATGAATATGAAATGAGCCTAAAATTACAAAGCACAAAGTTTTCTAATAATTTTTTGGGTTAAAAACTTTTAAATTTTACATTTTTCTAATCTTCCGAAGTCTGTGTGAGAAAATGTTTTTAGGGACATTTTACAGTAGTTCAACATTGCAGCAGGGTTCAAATCAAAATTATGTTATTAAGCTCTAAATATATCTGCATGTTTATAATAGTTAGTATGTTTATAATTAATTTCTAAAAATCAATAAACATTAAAAAAATTTTAAAGAAACCAATTTTTTATTTTTATAATCAACTCAGTAAATAATTTTTACATGTAGTCAGTCATGAGTTTAACACTTTTTTCTTTTTTTTTCTTTTTTTTATAAATATCTATGTACAAACATTATCATCATTACATACATCATATCTTTGAAGAATTTATTCGACTGGAAATTAAATGCTCAACCAAGAATAAGATTCAGTATAGAAGTGAAAGACAGGTGCTTTATACATCATATTGAACTTTTAATGAACACATGTGCTATCAACAAAAAAAAAAGAAGATAATATGAATTTTATCAAAAAATTATCTTTATTTTGTTGTTGTTTTTTTTTTTTATATAAAAAAAAACAAAATAATATACTAAATGTTAGGTATACAAAAAAAAAATTCTCAATTGAATGCAAATTCTTTTAAGAAAATGAAAAACATAATCGTATACATATATCATCATAACAACCCATGTATGTTGAATGTAAGTATACATAAGATATATGTATAACATAGATTATGTGTATGCAAATTATATCGATTCGATAAAACTCTAAAATTTTTCTGATTGAATTGAGATAAAAAAAAAATTTTTTTTTGGATTAAGAAAGCTTCATAATAAACAAGAAAACAATATATTATATCCTATCGCAATGACTGTAAATGTACATTATACTATATACAATACACATATTAATGTAAATTTACCTATAACCACTCTGAACTTTCGTCTTTATTTTAAAAGGATAGTCCTTTTTTTCCGACTAACCTTTTTCTGTCTTTTTTTTTGTTTTTTTTGCTTTAGAAACTTGATTATAAAGAAATATTAGATAAAGTAAAGACTAGAAAGAAATATGAGTTAAAAACTCAGCCGATACAAAAAATCTGAAATGAATTAACTCAGTAGTTGAAAAATATGTGAAACTTTTATCTACTTCAATAAAAAAAAATTTTAATATAAAAATATATTGAAATATGTTTGAACTTTGAAAAAGTCCTATGTACTTAAAAGTGTTTACATTGGAATCGCTTGTAATAACGAGGTTTGGAATGATTTGTGTAGAAAATAATAGTTTTAAATTAAAATTAATATTTTTTAAAAAAAACAATTTTTTAAATTTGTTATCACTTATTTTATTTATAACACTCATTTCTTATACATGTTCTTTTTTTTTGTTCAACAATGTGGTCACCGTGCCGCCAATAACAGATCTTATAGATTTTATTAGTAAATCAGACGATAAGTGTTAATAATACTTATGTACATAATGTTTTATGTTTATAAATTTAAAAATAGAAAATACTTTTTTCTTTTTGTCTCGATTTTCAAAAGAATTCAGATCGTAACCATATATATACATAATGTATTTAATGCTTTGCTTGAAGCCATGTTACTGATATTTTATTTATCATGCTTATAATTTATAACTTCATTTCATAGAGTTTGTATATAATTTTTGTACAGGATTAAAAATAATTAAAAAAAAAATGCAAAAAAAATATTAATCTTAAACTTTTAGAATAGTAATTAAAAAAATAAAAATAAATACGGTTCAGCTACTGGTTTTTCCATAATTCTAGCTGTGTATTCCTTATTTTCAAATTTTTGTACCATTTAAACTACCACAAATCAAATTCGGAGATATACGTTAATATTTTTATTACCTTTTTATAACTCATCAATTTATTAAATTATTGTTCAAAAATCACCACATTTTCCTATTAACATTTTAACATTTTCACAAAATCAGATAAGTTTTGTTCATAAATTATATTATTCTAGAATTATTTGCATTAGTAGCAATCAAACAAGCTAATACTTTACATTGAATATACAAAAACATATTCATAATGTATAATATTAATGTAAATTTATAACACACCGCTCCCACTATTAGTTGATAATACATTTGTAGCTAAAACAATTAATTCCTTTTCAAAAGATACATTTATAGCTTTTATTTTCTCTGCCCGCGGAAATTTTTTTTTATTTTGAAGTAATTAAATTTTCCTATTAAGTGAATTATCGTTAATAATATTTTACTAAAAAATATATAGTATGTGCTCTTAGTTCTAAGTATACTATGTATAGAATTGTATATATACATAAATCATTAGCTAAAAATATTTAAATTATTTTTTTTTTCTACGTGAATAATTTTTGTATAGCAAATAGGCAAAAAAGATATACATATTTTTTTTTACATCATGTTTTGTAAAATAAGAAATTTTTACACGGAAAAGGGATAAATAAAGATCTGATCACGTAAATTGGAAGGACCAACATATGTTATATCAAATAATTTAAGCATAAAAAAGAACATTCAATATTAAGAAATGATTCAACAACGAGTTTGAGATTTGGACAATTCGGTAATATTGGAATTCATTGCATGAAAATATAGTTAGAGGAAAATATAGTTAGAGGAAAATAAAAGTTAATTCGAATATAAATTTATAATTTTTTTTTAACCAATATGTTAATTGTTTACTGACTGAATTATGGTTGAAAAACAATTCAAAAAAATGTTATCATGACTAATTTTCTTCGTGAAGCTTCAAGATCGCATAAACATAATGTAAGACTTGTAGTAGTCGGTACTTTTTTATATTATTAATACACTTTGATTAGATGTTGCGACATAATGGATCCTGTGAGCATAAGTGATTGCAAATTAAAAGGATTTCCTTTTTTTTTTTTTTGGGTATCTGCACAAATAATGACAATAAATTTTCTCACCATGTGACAAATTTTTTTTGATATATTTTCCTATTTATTAGTTATATATAGTTAAAATTCGAAGTTATCTTTTTCTTTATTAAGATAAATCAGTTTTCTAATTAAAATATGAAATGCTGTTTTAATATAATAATTCTAAATATTGTAGGTAAGAGCATCTTCTACAACATGTTTTTGTGGGATTTCTTGAACATATTTTTTGTATAGGAAATTCTTATGCTTATTATTCTTATTTATACTTATATGTTACTCAAAAAAATATTTAGGTAAAATTTTTCGTTTGATTATTTTTGCTAACCAAAAAATTTACCAAATAATTGTCTTTAACTAGAATATTTACGAAAATTTTACTAACTATATTTGAAAATTTTTCAAATTGTGTTTATTTACCCAAAAATTCACCAAAATTTCAGAAATATATTGTTTGCAACCATAATTTAACCAAAAATTTTACAAAAATATTCGTTAATTTTGTCGTTAGTTGCTCGATTACCTGGGAAACTACCAAATACGTTATGTTAACCCAATTAAGTACCGTATATATTTATTTTTTGTTCTGTTAGAATTCACCAAAATTTCACCAATATATACTTACCGTTTGAAATGTTTACAAAAAAATTGAAAATACTAAGGTCTGATCCAAATTATAAAATATGTTTGCTTGCCGATTTTTTCTTGTCAATATTTTATCACATATTTTTTTGGGTGTACGTTTAATTTCCTACATAAAAATTTATATAAAAACAAATTTTTTGTACCAAAATATCAGATATGTAAGTATTATGTACACTGTACACATTGTTTGTTATAATATTTATTCCAAATATTGATTGGCATTATATTTATCGAATTTAATGTATTATGTACAGTAGTTTAGGGATGTCTATTAAAAAAAAATTCATAAAGTAAATGTTTAGATATATTAATTAGAGTGTGGATGAATTGGTTAAACAAATTTGTTAACAATTGCACGAGAAAACTGTATAGGATAAGATACGAGAAAATTTCAAAAAAGTAAATAATATTTCTTTAAGTCAATGAAGATGATGGTAAAGAAAATTTCAACATTCAATAACAAAAATTTAAAACTATAGTTTATAATAATTCAAAATAACGATTCATTATTATAATTGTTACATTATTATTTAGTACATTATTCGATATGTTCACTATTTCATTATCCAAATGAAAAATTCAATTCGGCAATCAAAATATCAATAAATATAGTGTATCAAATTAAATAAAATTTGTAAATCTAAAGTTATAAAAATAATAAATTAAAAAGTATATAAATTGTAAATTATTAATATAATGAAGCCGATATACGTACGCTCAAAATGTGAGTCCAGATACTCTAAAATCTGAGCCAAATAAAAGTAATATGATATTATTTATATATTTTTCTTAATGTTTTTCCTCGAAACCATTACTTTGTAATAAATCTGCAGTCATATTACACTTTATTATATTCTCGTATAATTTTTCTTTGAAAATATTATTACATACATTCGCTGTATTACGTACATTCACATTCCATACATTTTTAATTCTTATACCTACAACTATACACAGTATATAGAACATTTTGTTCCTTTGAATCGAACACAAAAAAAAAAATAATAAAAAAAACATAAGGAAAAATAATAAAATGTAATTTTTATGAAATAATGTTTTAAATAAATATTATTATACCGATTTAAATTACCTTATCAGCATATTTATATATTTTTTTTTGTATTTGTAATATGGATTTTCCTCAATTGACATAATACGTATATATATATAATATTTTTTTTTTTGTTATTTTTAATCTTTTATCAGTAAGATTTTTCTTGGAAATATTTTATTATTTTTATGATTGAAACTTGATTATGTATTGTTGAGAAATAGTAGATTACAATACATGGTAAGAAAATTTGTTATTCTTGCGAGTTGTGTATACACACAAACACATAGACACGAGTCACATTTATATCACGAGACTGAAGGTCGAGTGATATAATATTGACGAGTGTCTATGTGTTTGTGTGCATACACAACGAGCTGGATAACAAATTTGATTACCATGTATTGTATACTGCTTTAATGTGCATGGGAGAGGGAGTTGAAAACAATACATTTACAATGAAAAAAATAAACAAAAAAGTTCAAAATGAAGCAAGGAAATAAAATTTAATTAATACGGAAGTAAATTTATTTCTCGAAATGATTTCAAACCGGATGATTTAATATCAGCTAATTCCTAACATATTAAATAAAAATTAGTAATTTTTCCAAAAAAAATTATTCATTTTCTTTTTTGCAAAAAAAAAAATCGAATAATTTTTTTTTAGAAAAATTACTAATTTTTTTTTTATTATTTTAGGAACTAATGGTCATCTTAAATTTTTTTTAATTTTATTTTTAATTATTAAAAAAAATAAAAATAATTTTATAATTATTTTTTTTTATAATTAAAAATAAAATCAAATTATAATTATATAATTATAATTTATATTTACAATAAATAATCTCCTTGTTGCTGCCATTTTCCTCGTTTGTTGATAAAAGAAAAAAAAAACTTACTTGACATTTGACAATTCACAGCAAACTTTATAATGACAACAAAGATATTTTCAGGGATACCATTGTTCTACTTTTATTCATTTTGTTTTTTTGAATAAAAATAAGTGCAATTTTTGAAGTGTGGTTTAAATTTTTGTACTAAAATCCAACCACACTCGTTTAAAAATTTAGTAGTAGAGGTTCGAAGATCCTTTAAAAATAGTAGATTGAAACACATGTTAAGAAAATTCATCGACTGATCGACTGGCCGCTTTTAAAAAAAAAAAAAATAGCCGCGTATTTTTTTATTGGTTCTTTTTTTTTTTTTTTTGTTTGCTCAGAGGGAAAATATAGATTAGCTCAGAGGGAAAATATAGATTTTTAGCATTATAAACTAAGCTTTGTTTGACATTGATATGATGCATGTGAGAGGTATACATTTGCAATTTTTTTTTTTTTTTGGTATTTGTCTGTATTGAAATATTGTGAGTGTGAGTGATATTATTTTTGTTTATAGTATTACGCAGTTCAAAATGAAGAATGTAAATACAATATAGAGCAATGTAAATACAATTTACATCACAGGGAAATGTAAATACAATTTACATTTCTCTATAATTGCATGTGTATTGATGCATGTAATGGACCATTTACCGAGCTAAATTTGCGAATGTAAATACAACTTACCGAAGCCATGCGCATTAAAACATTTTACATATATAGATTAAGGTTTTACTATTTAACTATTATTTTAATTTTTAATAAATAATAACAACTTGGAAATTTGTAATTCAGTAAAACTCTTATTAATGAATTTGTTTAAGTATATGTTTCCAAAATATTTTTTTATACTTTCTAAAATCGTTAATATTAAAAAGTTAAGCTTTCTAAATTAAAGTTTTCTATATTTCCGCTGGCTCTATTCGAAATAAAAAATGTATGTAACAATTTCATTACTCTAAAAGTTGAAATTTTTCGTCCTAGTTTTCAAAAGAATAAAATTAGATTTGGCCTGTAAGAAATTTAGAAAAATATTAAATTAAGATATAGTACATAAGGGTAACTTTGGGTATTCTTCGAAAATCTGTATATATATATCAAAACTGTTAGATTGATTGCATCAGATATGAAAATTTTCACTTTCTTCTTGCAATAAAAGAAATTGATTAATAAATAGTTTTCTTTAACTGATTTTTTTTCCGTCTTCAAGTCAATAAAAATAAAAGAAACACTTAATATTAGGAAGATTTTATTGTAAAATTTATAATTAAATTTCATTACATTTATACTTATACATATATATTTTATTCTTTTTATGATTTTCAATTTTGTTCAATTTTAAATCCCTTTGATTAAATCAGATTTTTGTTTTTAAATTGGAAAACTCTTTTTAATACGTTTTTTTTTCTTTGTAATTTTCAAAGACATTTAGCTATTTTCAAATAAGAAAATCTGTTCTCTTTTTTCTGTTTTAATTTCCGGTTGTGTCTATTAAATCAATATAATAAATTATATGTCAGTTAAATTTTTAACAATTTTTTTTTTAATTTAATTCTATTTTCTTAAATTAATGTTAAAGTACTGAAAATCATATTATAAATACATTATAATCAATAATTAAGGAAATTTATGTTAAAATGTTAAATGGAATTATTATTTATTATCTTTAGTTATTTTTTCGGTTTTTTTTTATGTCAGGAAAATTTTCTATTTTACATACGAAATAAAAGAAAATTCTAAGTTTTTCTTTAACCAAAAGATTTGAAACATAATTCCATTTATTATAATAAACAATTAAGTATTACCCATAAAAGAAAAACTGCCGAAAAGTAAGTTTTCTGAATTCTATCAATAGTAAAAAATTTCATTATTTGAAAATTTATGTCATGAAGCAAGTCATTATTAATTAAGGTTTTGTGTAGAAATGAAATTTAATTAAATTTTTTTTCAGCATCTAACCTTATAGAAATAGTTTGCATATTGCAATTAAGTGCGTAGACACTGAAAAAATACATTTTACGAATAAATCAAAATTAACGACATAACAATAATTTTATTTTTATTTTATTTTGAAATTAAAAATTCTTAAATTAATTTTTTGTTTAATTTGGAGTTTGTTTTTTTATATATAAATATGTACATACATATATTATATACCTACTTAAGAATGGTGATGATTAAGCATTTACGTAAACCTTGTTTTGAGCATTTATATGGTATTTGATGAGATATTTTAAAGTTTATTTTTATACAATGGTATTAAAATTTTAAATTTTATAATTAAAATTTTTTTATTTATTTTTAATTTATTTTTAAAGAATAGTTTTTTTATAATTAAATTATAGATAGATGATTTTCCGTCAAATAAAAATGACTTTTAATTAAGTTTCAGTTTTTTTACATTATTATTATTATAAATAACAATGAATGTCTTTCACATTCAGTATCGGTACATTATGTTTGTTGATGGACATTATATACACCAAAAGTACATAATAAAACATCAAAGTTATTATAAGAAAAATATAATATGTAAATTATAAACTTATTTTTTTTAAATATACATAGGTATATAGAAAATATTCTTAAACTTTCTATTCTGAAAAATTATTGCAATATAAAAAGAAAATTTTTTGAAAAATTAATAAGGGACTTATAATAAACTTCTTTCGTTTTTCTATATATGCTTTTATCAAATAAATTTATTTTTTATTTTTTTCTATTTTTATTATACGACCTTTATTTAAAAAAAAAGCTCATTCTATTTTCCATTTTTTTTTTTTTAAATATTAAATTATTCTATTTTCCATCATGCTAAACCAACTATGAGCAAAAATCTTTCAATATATGATAAATACGCACCTTCAACCTCTCTTTGAATGTCTGCTGACCTTTATCAGAATAATTTAAAAAGAAAAAAAATTTTATCATAAACCTACATACATATATAAATAATACATGATGTGAGCAAATATATACATATATGCTGAATTTTATTGTTATAGAAAATCTGGAACAACAGGACATCCTGTGTCACTAAACAAAAGCAAAACGAATAAGATGTGTGTTTTATATTGGAAATAATGCAATAGAATAGTTTACTCTTTTTAAATATAGTAGATATATAGTGATAGTACGATAGCGAAAAATTTTGTGTATTCATTTAAAAATCGTAAAAAAGATATTATTATTTATTAGTTTATAATATTTTAATTACGATAATCTCAGTTAATTCAGGGCTTTTGTGTTCTGGTGTTTTGACTAGTTCTAATAGGGAGTTATACTTTTGACTGTATGTATATAATTTGACTTTAAGTACATTTTATTGTAAATATATTTTAGTTTAATGGCATTTGACAGTATTTTTGTTTCACTAAAATAGAATCTTAGTCAAATATGTATATATTTATAGACAATTGTAATTACAGTCATTTAAATTGATTTATGTTATGGTAATAAGTTTAATTAAAAAAAAATGCCTTCAAATATTTAGATATTTTTAAATATTTTTGGCAACCAAGAACCAAGTTTTGTCTTCCCTAAAAATTTATTTACGGAAAATTGTAAACCATATATAACGAAAATTGAATGTATCCCAAGTTGAATGTTTATTGAAAGATTTTCATCAAATTGTATATTAAAGTTGTTGTAAAAATTTTTATTTTTTTTTATTTTTTTTTACAAAATGACATTGTATTCCCCACATTCCAATTTTCCATGCTCTTAATATGTCCTATTTTTGAAAAATAAATGAAAATTTTCACAAAAAAGGATCTCAATACTGTTTTTTTTTTTTCTGTGCTTGTTCATTTTTTCTTGATACTATTGTTACTAAACTAATCAAAAACATAGGTATTAGGGTCAAAACTTATCTTACAAATAAAAATCAAAAATTTATCTAATTAACTTTTTGACCTTTTTTTGAATAATAATAATAATAATATATAGCAAAAATGAATGAATAAAATCAAATCTATTCTTTAGTAGTTATTCCCAGTGTACCAGAAAAAGGTTTTTTTTTAAGTTTATTTCTTTTTTTTTTAAATCAAATTTTGTTTTCAAATGAATTTTTTGATCTAATACCTTGATTTCAATTTTACATAACTTTTATTAAAAATATGTACACACAATAGCACATACATTTCTACATGTATATAGTACATAGTATTCCATTCGGAATAGTGTCAGTGAAATTTTGTCTTTAATTAAACAATAAAAAAGATAAATGAATCTTTAAAAAATAAAAATTTAAGGGAATAAAAATTTATCTAAGATTTAATTTTAAAATTATTGGTGTTATAGAAAAAAAAAAGTTTAAATAAATTTTATTTACTCTATATGAATACACAAATATTTATTATATATACTATGATATAAATTCCATGTGGTTTTTTATGTAAATAAAAAAAATTGCTTTAAAAAAAATTTGGTTCAAATCGCTATAGTTTTTGATCCCCGTAAGGAAAGTTGTGGTTTGAATTGAGGGGGATGGAAATAAGGCGGCGGGAAATAAGGCCGCGACGTTTTTTTGTTGCGGTCTTATTTCATTTTGAAAAATGAAATAAGGCCGCGAAGATTTTTTCGCGGCCTTATTTCGTTTTTCAAAATGAAATAAGGGCGCGAAAAAATCCTCGCGGTCTTATTTCATTTTGAAAAATGAAATAAGACCGCAAAAAATTCCTCGCGGCCTTATTTCGTTTTGAAAAATGAAATAAGACCGCGACAAAAAAAAACAATTATTCGGAGGGCTAATTTATGAATGAAATAAGGCCGCGTAAGCCGCAAATCCCACTGACCAACCGCCCGCCCGCCGCCCTGCTGCCCCCTGCGCTGTGTGCTCACCTCACAAGATTACGCGGCCTGATTTCGTTTTTCAAAATGAAATAAGGCCGCGAAAAAATCCTCGCGGCCTTATTTCATTTTTCAAAATGAAATTAGCCCTCCGATTAATTTTTTTTTTGTCGCGGTCTTATTTCATTTTTCAAAACGAAATAAGGCCGCGAGGAATTTTATGCGGTCTTATTTCATTTTTCAAAATGAAATAAGATCGCGAGGATTTTTTCGCGGCCTTATTTCATTTTTCAAAATGAAATAAGGCCGCAACAAAAAACCTATCGCGGCCTTATTTCCCGCGGCCTTATTTCACTGCGCCTTGAATTGAATTATTTTGCTGTTGTGCATGTAGTTGTTGTAATAATGGCGAAGGGAATTGCCAGAATAAAATTTTTACTTATCTCACAGTCTAGTCTAGTCTAGTTTAAATAAATTTTCAAAAATTTATAATAACATCAAAAGACAGCCGCTCTAATATTTGCGAAGAGTACAGCATTTACATTTTTTTAATCAGAGATCGTAAATTTGGTAATTTTTTTCCACTGTGATTGGTGAAATTGTGTAAAAAGAAAAAATGGGAAAATATTTTCGACTAATTGTGTTTGAACCTATATATTATGTGTTTGTGGTAATTTTTAAACTTTTTGCAAATATCTAGAAGTTCAGTTATTGTTCTGACGTACTTTTTTTTATTATTTTTTATTCAATTTTAATTTCACTTTAATTAAAGCTGAACTATGGTAGTAGTGTATAGTTGAGTATATTTACTATAGAAAATAAGAATTCGAACTCTCTACGCTGAGCAACCATATTTTTCATTTCAATTTCCTGCGCTATTAATAATTAAATGTGTTTCTATTCCTGCCAAAAAAATGAAAGAACAAAATATAAAGCAACATAAGGCAACATTTATAAAGTTTTTCTTTAAACTCAAATCCTAGTTTCTTTACTGATTTTACATAATATGTCATGTACGTGTAGTTCGAAAAAAAATAAAGTTACATTGTCAATGGGAAAATTTTTTTTATTATTATTTTATATCCTCAAGAAATATAATTAGAAAATTCTGTCACACCGTAAGAATAATCATTTCTTGAAATTATAAAAAGCTTTTGATAAAAATATTGTCTGCAACTGCAACTGTCTTTGAAAAATTATAATTTTATTAAAATATGAACAAATTTTAATTTATTGGAAATAAAATTAATTGAAACTGCTTTCATGACATTTTATATTGGAGGAAATTTATATTTATTACATATTTTTCGAGAATAACATTTTCAAAATGATAAAAATTTTCCAATATTTAAAGAATGAATGACAAAAACATCACTTTTGTAGTTTAAATTTCATTCTAACTTAAAAACAAAATTTCTTAAAAAAAGGGTTTAATTAAAGTATATTTTAGCGTAAAACATGACATTATGACACAACTTCTCAGAAATAAATGAATTTAATTAAATGAAGCCATATAATGTTATTTTATAATTAAAAGAAATTTTATTATAAAAGCTGAATCTTTTTCACATAACACAACAGTAATTTTTAGAAAATTCATTCAGCAACTAGTTATGATGGGTTATCGGTTTGTTCTTTTAACTTTATTTGTTGTCGTTTTGATAACACATTGCAATGGACAGGTAAATTATAAATAAAACTAATATTTTTTCTTTCCAAAACACAACATCTTTCAAGTGTTAAAATTTTTATAGCTAAATTCTAGGGGCTTAAATTAACTGGCACTCTTTATTTACAGCTGACATTCACACCAGTTTGGGGAAAAAGAAATTCATTATTCAACCCACAGGCGGATAGTTGTAAAACTGCAACAGAATCGTTATTAGATATTTTCCGATTTGTTCAGGTAATTAAAATTATTAAACTGAAAATTTTAGTATAAGACAGTTAAGTTCTTTATTTTTTTTAACTTTTAGAATTAATTAGACTGAAAACATTTTATAACAATTTTAAATACATATTTCATTTCTGAAAACAGTGTTACGTCGTGTACTGTAACCTTTAAGTAACTATCTTATTTTCTTGAAACAATTCTTTGTATAATAGAATTCAAATTCAAAAAGTTAGTAAAAGCACTCTATTTTTCGGGTCTAATTATTATTTTTTTTAAAAAAAATGAACAAATAAATATATCAAACTCTTGTATGCCGGTGAAAAAATAAAGTTACGCTGAAAATTTTTCACGCTAAACCGAAAAAAATCTTCAGACTCATACTTATTGTGCGGATAACGAAATGGTTCAAATAGATGTCTGTAGAGCGTAATGAAATAAATTGATTAAACCAAGTTTTTAGTGATAAACATAAATAAAATAGTTCATTGTTACCCAACACTTAATCTATTTTTTGGGAAATATAAATAGTTTTGTAATTTTATTTGATAACTTAATAATTTAATTTAATTTCAGACTGAGTCTCAAAAGTTTTTGGATTGCAACCAAAAGTGAATAAAATGTGGCAACCAGCAAAATAAAGAACATCCTTTTAAATTTAAACATTTAAGGTATATTTGTTAAGAATATGAATATTTGGAAGCATAAGTTCATTTAAATTAAATATAAATAAAAAATTATTTTCATGCTTAATTAATTTTATATTATTTTGTTCGCGTTTACAGATGGTCAACTTTTTAATCGTTTTTATAAGTTAAGAAACTATTACAGCTTTTATAAATTTGGGTTTTATTTTATGAACTTTTAAATTATAACCCAAGACGAATTAAAACTTCCATTCAAAGTTATGAAGAAAACTAAAACTAGTACCTACTGTTAAAATATAAACTAAAAATGCAAAATTTTACAAAGAGAATTTGATAATATGATTTTTTTTTTTGTAAACATTAAACTGCAAAATCCAAATGTAAAAGAAGTTTTCAATACCAGATATGAAGAAATTGATTAAACCGTCCGAGAAATCAATCAATTTCCTATATTTTCTTTTAGTTAGAGTCGGGTGGACACAATTTATTTAAAAATAATTTTGGTAGTACTATAAATGTAACGTGGGCTTATCTTTACATTATTTTCGAATGTAGGTATTGTTTATTTTCAGATAATACAAATTTATTGAACTTTATTTTAAATAAACAGAAATTAAATATAGATTATTTAAATCTATAATAAACAAGTATATATATTTTTTTTTTTCCATATTACTTACATATATACATAATATTTTATACAATTATTGAACAGTAAAAACATATTTTCTTATCTCATCATCTATTTTCATTAAAAAGAAGCAATTTTAAGGTAATTGTTTTATTAAGATAGTAGATAAGAAAATTATTGTTTCATTTTAAACTGTATTAAGTTAATAAATTTTATTTCTTCTTCTTGAATTTAAGATTGTAAACATTATTTTTCCTAAATAATGTTATTGACATTTTCAATTATTTGTTTTTAATTAAAAGAATATAATTTTAAATTAATTTTAAACAAACATAGAATTATTCTACAAAATTATTATAATTGTTTAATTCATCTTCACTTATATTAGGTATATATACATATAAATTTATATATATATATGTATATTTCAAAAGTAATTGGAATTGGAAATGAAGTTAAAGCTCCTTTTAAAAATTCATGCTTTTGTTCTACATGATTATATACCTATATTTGTGGGTATATATGTAATAATATTATGTATATATATGCCTTGTAACATTATTATGTTTAGAATATTTATATTTTGTTTATTTTCTTTTAAATGCGAAAAATAATTCAATTCAATTGAAAATTAAATAAATATTAGGGCTGATGGACATTAAGCAGAAAATATAAAAAATATATAGTTAGTTAGCACAGCTTCTTAGCGAATGAGGCAGGGATAAAAATAACGAAGATTCAAAAAAAAGTTAAAAATTATGTTTTACTTAAGTCAATAGCAATCTTATTTTTCCAAACTCAGTTCAATTGGTTTGATCTTTAATATTATTCACAATATATATTTCACCAATGTAAAGAAGACGAATTAAAATGGAAATATAATATACGAATTTATTAAATAAAATTTTTAATCATATAAAGGAATATGATATTTGAAAATATTGGATATTTTTTTAAGTACATTTCTTTTACCAAAAAAACTATATAAAATAAATGTCAATATGTAGGTATAAAGGAAAAATTAAGATATAAACTTTATTTCTATTTTAACTTAGGTATGTGATGTATAAAAACAGAAATGTTTATTTTATTTTAAAAAAAAAATGTTTATAATTCTACCAGGAAGTCGCAGTCTTTGATCCGCGAATATATCATTTTTATATTGAGTTTATTATAAAGCCAGAATAATAGAAATTTAGTCTGCAATATTACAAATGCAATACATAAACTTTTAATTGCAAAACAATTTTTTCAAAATTCTATATAAAAAATTATATAAATTTTAATTTTGTTTCAAAAACTGCAAAATTAATATTTAATTACTATTTTAGTTTTTGATGTTTCTTAAAATATACATTTTCAATTTTATTCAGAAAAATTAAGAAAATCCGGCCCGAACTTTAAAATAGTTACACACTCATGATTATTATAAAATGTCGTAGTTGGACATTTTAAGTTCACATAAAAATTATATATCCTAAAAGTAATTTCAGTCATCTCTGAATATTTAGTTTTCTTCAAAGTTAATTTTAAAATAACTTATTTTTCCTATCAACATTATACTCTTCATAACTAAATTTTATTTTAAGTTTAAGAAATATTTTCTTTTTTTTAATTTTCCAGAGTAACATATAAAAAAAAAATTATACAATCATTCGGAAAAAAGGAATTAACTAAATCAATATTATGTATTTTCAAATATTTTATTAAATTTATTTTCACCACTAATGCTTAACCTTTTATTTTGATGTTAAAAAGAAAATGCCCTAAAAATTATTTTCCATTCCAATGGTGTACGTACGAAATTTATAAAGATTTTCAGGTTTCATTAATATTAAACTTGCATTCATATTAAAATGTATTTCTGTCTTCATTTCAAATAGATTCTTTCATCTATGTTGTATATTTGGAAAATAACATAGTTACCAACAGATAAAAGCAAATTGTTACCATAACATATCTTTTTTTTTTCTTGAGAAAAAAGAAAAATATCAAAATTAAATAAATTGTAAAATATTTCGAAACTTGATTAAATAGAGTTAAGCTCCATTTACTATAGATCCGAATGAACTTAGTTCCAAAAACGAAATTTGTTTTGATGTAAGTTCATTTCGTGTAGGTCATTTTTTTCAGGATTATGAGGTTTATTTTTAAATTTAAAACAATGGAATTAAATTCATTATGCTTGAAAAGTTAAATCCAAAATAAATAAACACAGAAAAAAAATTAAAGAAATACTTCTAAAATTAATTTAGATCTAAATGACATGAACTTGAAAACCTTAGGCCCTTTTTCGAATCTCAGTTAATTGGAACTGTGTTCATTGGGTTCTAGTTCATGTAGCATATATAGAAAAAATATATTCTTTGTTCGTTTACGATAAAAGTATAAATATTCAGTGGTGATGGGTGTTTTTTTTTTCAAATATTATTGAATATTTGAAAAAAATATTTGAGAAAAATATTTAAAACGTAAATGGCCAATCTAAATACGAAAATACATGATTTTTATATGTTGGAAAAACTTGGTAAAATTTATCCATTCAGTCAATTTCCTTTTTTAAATTGCATATAGAGATTTAAAATATTTTTATTTTAAACTACAACCATTTTTGTTTCGAGGCACAGAAACGAAACACTAATTATTATGAAAACTTACTTACTGAAAATATTTTAAAACAAGAGTGACGATTAAAAATGAGAAAAAAAATTAAAGTCGATAATATCATTTAAGGTAAGAGAACCATAGACTTTGCAAATAAAATCAGAATAGATTTGCATTTCTAAATCATCGTAATATTATAAAAAGCTTTCGACGACAGCTTAATCCAATAAAATAAATTACGGAACATGGAAGTTTCTTATCCTAACAGCTCAAAAGTTTGATATGTTTTTTATTTTTATAATATACATAATTTATTGTATAGACACTTCCTTCAAAGTTTTCTTTCATTACCACACCAGTGATGAACATTTTTTTTTATTGTTATTACATGTTACATTTATCAGATGATTTATTTGTCATTTTATAATCATTGATGTGTCACAGATTTTTTTATTCTAGATTTTTGAGATGTACACTCGCTTGTCAAAAATTTATTTTGTTTTGTAATAAATATTCTCGTGAGTACATTTGATTTGTTTTGGTTTTGAAAAATTTTCTTGACTAGATAAAACGTTAACTTGTAAATAAAGATTTAAAGAATATTTTATATTAGTTATGCGACAAGGCTGACAAGGTATAATGAATTGAAATCAATGAAGTTATTAAATTTTCTGTAATTGGGTTTTGAAACCTTTTTATATTTCTCATAAGCAAACAATTCTGAATGTAAGTACATATATAGTAAATAAAATTAATTTTCAAGCCATGCACGTACATATGTACACATTGTTTACCATGATATTGCATTGTATAGCTCGGAGTATTGATGAGGAAAAAAATAAATTGTAAGATATATGTAGAATCTTTTGTTATAAAATTGGTTTCTTTTGTAATCGATGATTTTGTAACATCTTTAATTTGAAACGTCTATCTAAGATTTTTTCTTTTTTATCAGTAAAAGAATGAGGAGATGACAATTTTTATTTTTATCATCCTATAAGAGCCTGTAAAACACACATATACTACATCACAAATTCTTTTTTAGAATATACTTCAGTTTATAATAATATCAAGTTACATAAAAATTAAATTCATTTACCAAATTTAGAAATCTTTTTCATCAACAAAATATTAAAATTAAAAAAATGTAAACATCAATTATTTATGTCACCTATATATGCCTTCAATTTTTAGCTAGCCTCTAAAAATGATTACAATAAAAAAACTTTTCTAATTATGTATTAAATATTTTAAAAAACAAAAATAAAGGTAAAAAAAAAAACAAATTTATATTTTATGAAGAAAATTTTCACAAAATTATTTAAACGGTCGTGTTCTTGATTTAAACATAAGTGGTTGAAACTGCTTGTTAGGGAATTGTTGTTTTTTATACCTTTTAAAACGTTTTTATTTTTTTTTATAATAATATTTAAAATAAGAAAATCTAGAAAGAAAAGAAAATAATAATTTAAAAAAATAAACGAAAATTTTGCACTCAATATATAAAATGGAAATGGAAAATTTTCAGTTCATAAAAGTAATTGTCCCTTTGTGTTAATAAGTATATTTTCAAGTAATTTAAATAAAATTTTCAATTCTAAATATTCAAAAAAATAATAAAAAAAAAAAACCATAAGAGCATACCTGATGATATTATGCTTAGTGTTAATTCTATATAATTTTATATATTTTTATATATACATGATTCTACTTTATTAATATAAGGATAATCAGGAATTTTTTTTTTTTATTCATTTATTTTTTTAAATAATAATATGTAAAGTTTGCACTTAAGAGATTATTATAGGTATCCTTATTTTGTATCCTTGTTTTGAAAAAAAAAAATGTATATATATATATATACATTTATATATAAGTATAAACATTGCATGTATAGTACAGACATTATATTATGTCCAGATAAATATTTAAATTTTTAGTTAAACGACTATAATATTTACGGGGAATCATAAAAATATCTATTTAAATAAAAAACGACAGAATAAAACAACTGAAAATATTTGTTTTTCAAAAAGAAAATAATGAATGGAAAATTGTGGAAACGGCTTATTTCTGACATATAGTAATGTTATTTAAATAAGAACTATACATCGAACTATCAAACTTTTTTTTAAATTCTGAGATCGACAAAAATGTTTGGCCAAATAATCTATCAATAATTAGCCGCTTTATTCCAGAGCAATTTTAGACTTCAGAAGAACCCAACTAACATACAACTAGATGTACAACATTTAATATATATACAAAATTTAATATTCACGTCATCTTTAACCTGAATAATACATTTTCTTTTTTTCATAATACAACATCAATATTAAAACTATAAACATTATTATGTAGGTAAAATGTGTATATGCTTTTTAGGTATATCAAAAATTGATTATCCCGCACAGAACGAATATGACGTCATTGTTTCAACTATTTTATAAATTTTATTGCGTCAAGCTAAATTTCACATATAGTTTAGTTTTCTTACAAATTGAGTTTTTTTTTATCAATATTTTTGTTAAATCTTAATTCGGAATTTAAAAATTTTGTTTTTGTTATTTTAATAGGTTTTGTATTGTTGAAAAATTTATATTCCATAATTTTCTTAACTGATATAATACATCAATTTGATTAGAAAAACTGAAGAATATTCGTCGAAAATTGCTTCATTGACAATTTAACTGAATAATTTTTTATTATCAATTGCAAATTAGACAATTTCAGAGCAACAAGTATGTTTAATAAATCTTAGGTATTCAATGCAGATAATAAAAATATGTGTAGCTTAAGAATTTCATAAAAAAAGCAATTATAATTTTTATTGAAAAACAATATATTGGAAATTCAGAGATATGTAACAAAACATCACTATCATTTTTTGAATAGTGAGACAAATTAAAAAATAATTTTCTTAGCTATTTTATTTTCATTTTTAGAATTTTAGAAAAATATTTTCTATCCCCAGAGTAGTCATAGTAACTTCCTGAAGCTGCTGATTATAGAATACAATACATACTTGAAAATGAAAAATCCCAATGTTAACGCAAAATATAACTTCATTCAAGCCTAAAAAAAAAAAAACATAATTTTTTTTACATGATGTAAAAGAGCTTTTACTCATTTGTAATTTTTTTCATTATTTTATTTTTTCTGGAAAATTTTTAAATACTATTCCAATAAATATATATTAAATCGTTATGAGGAGAAAAGCTTTCGAGAATTTACAAAATTTTTTATTCCTTATAGATACATAATTTTTCATTTATTTCAACAATATTGTGTGTAAAACGTGAGAGAATTTTTGTTTTTTATTTTTTGTATTTTCTTTTCGTTTTTTTTTTTGTTGTTTTTGGTTTTTCATTACGGGGGAAAAGCTGTGTGAAAATCAACTGAATTTAATAATACAAATAAAAATTTTGATTGAAGTTCAAAGTTATTGTAACACATAAATTTTAACCGGTATTTTTATTGCTTTCGGTACTTTTTATATGGCCATAATAAATTTTATAATGATTTATTACTTTATTATAGAGTTTATATATGAACTTAATTTATGTTTATTTTACGTTGAAAATTCGCAGTTTATTTAAATGAATGCTTTTCGTGCAAGAACATTAAAATTACAAAATAGGAAGTTCAACATGTTTTTAACCACACTGTTGTGTGTGCATACATTTAATGACAGTTTAGAAATAAAATCTATATTCAAATAACTACGATTAAATGACAACTAAAAAAAAAAATTGTCAGGTTGTTTTGAAAACATAAACTCTTAAAGTTCTTAGAATGGACAAACTGTGGATAGATTTCAATTTTTTAAGTTTTCAACTTTTCAACTTTGCTTCAATTTAATTAAAATTTAATAAAATCAAACCACTATAATATGTTGATGAACATCTAAATAACGCTAAAATAAAATTGCTTGAAAATATTGAATAAAAACTAATGTTTAAAATTTTTATTTTTAACCTATATTTAGAATGTTGTTTTTGTTATATTCTGAATAAAACAACTTATATTTGAGGAATAAATTACAATTTTTTCAATCAGTTTAACATAATTTCTTTGAGGAAATAGATTTTCATTTTAATTTTATTTTTTTTTATTTTTCAATTATTTAATAATATCAATTGATTTCATTTACTTTGATCAATATTTATTGAAATAATTCAAGTTGAAAATAAAGTATATAAAGTTTTTGCGCCTTTTACATTTTATATTTTTTTAAGTACGTTGTTCACAAATTTAGCATCGCCTAAAACTTAAAAACTTAAACTTAGCTGATCTAAACTAAATTCGTACAATATTTTGATTCGCTTTGGGTCTACCGAAAATTCATGTCCTTATAGAAAGGACTATTTTTGTTCACAAGTAAGATACTGGCTATTTTTCCTTAATCAATCATTAATTTGAAGATTTTTAAGCCCACTTAGGCGACTTAAGTCAGCTAACTTCAAGCAACAGAAACAAAAACAGTGAAGAATAAAAATTCAGCATGTTAAAACAGAAATTCATCGTAATTTGACTGAAATCAACTGATTTTGTTATTCGCCAAAAAAAAAGGATACTCGACGAATCATAATTGACGTTATTTCTTTAAAAGCCTTTAAAATGTTAAATTTCAAATTCATAAAATAAATTTAATCTATGGTTGCTTGGGTTTCTGTTATTTCTTTTACAAATATTAAAATAAGTTTTTTATTTTTTTTTTGTTTAAAAATAAAAACATCAAAGTTAATTTCCGATTTACAAACAAGAAAAATCATCAAAGAAATGTTAAAAATCACATAAACGCTTATAATTTCATAGAAAAAAAAAAAAAGAAAAAAGTGCTTGAGATTTTATTTTAAAGCAAAGAAATAAAAAATATGAATTTTTTAATATGAATATTCAAAAGTGGGTGTTAATGCACATCGAGTGACAGCAACACCCCACGAAAATTATAATAAACTTAGGAATAATATTTTGTGTTCATGAGTAGGTAGGGAACAGGGACGAACCTGATAATGAAAATACATTGAACATAAAACAATCTTTGCGTTTACCTCTAGTTAATTCAAACAAATTTAAAATACCAATATTATGCAATTTTCAGATACTGCTTAACCAAAAGTATACAGAAATTAGATGTATTTTTCCTGGGCAATATTTCTCTGTCATATACTAAAGGTATAAAATAGAATTAATTCTATGTTGAATAAAGATCTTTAACTTTATTTAGTTTTTTGGTATACAATTATTTAGAAAGGTCAGCTAACTAACTTTGTTAAACTATCAGAATAAGACCTAATCTAGTTCTACATGATAGTACTGGACGGCATATTATTATTTTTTTTTTTACTATGAGGTAACTAAGTAACTGAATTTCTAATTAATTCTTACACAATTTTACACAATTTTCTTCTTCAAAGTTAATAAAAATTCTTTTTATGTCTACATAATAAAACTGTGTATATTTGTCGACAGTCTATCGAAAATATATTAAATTTAATTTTACTTGTTTTTCACTTTTTATATTAAATACATTTTTTTTACACTTTTAAACAAAATAAAGTAAGTAAAAGGACCTTACATTGTTGTAAAAAGAAAATACACAATTATTTACTTGTAGCGCAAACAGATTCTCTTTAGAGTATAGTGAAAGTTTGTCAGATTTTTGAATATTTTAAAATACATTTTTACTAAAATTTTAATAAGAAATTTTAATGAAAAAATTATTTACAATTTACCTTAAAAGTAAGAAATATATTAAATATTGTCACAGCAATTAAGTTACCATACTTTACATATACAGATTTACATAAATTTGTTTACATTATATAAATGTTCGTTAATCAAGTAAACTTTATTTTATTTCAATCAGATTTTCTTAGAATAAATAAAAATTCTTTTCAAGTCCATTGAACCATCATTATCATTGATTAATAAAAAAAAAAAAATTATATAAATTAAAAAAAATATTTTATTTGTATAAAATTTAGAAATTAAATTATAGATATTAAACTTCTCAATCACTTTAAAAATATACATAAAAAAATATCAAAATACATATAAGATCTAAATTTATGTTTTCTTTTCGAATTCAGTATTAAGATTTGTTATCTACAACATTAATAATTACGGTATGAATTTTATTAAGTCAACAACAAAATAAACCGCAAATAAAAACACTTCATTATCATAATTTTTTTTTTGTTTTTAACTAAATATTCTAAATTGTATGTTATCAAAGACTTTTTTAAATTCATTATTGCTTGTGCCCTCATTATAAAATTTATTTTCTAACGATATTATATTTATGTTAAGCAAGAAGCAGGTGTAGGGATAATGAAAAACAATTTTCTATTTATTTTTCTAAAGAGTTTTCTCCTTTTTTATTTCGGATTATTTATTTTTAATTAATTATTTTTGACCAAAAATTTATGAAAAATTTTGTCTGTTAAATTATACACATAGAAATCATACGCATTTAGTATTAAATTTTTGAAAAACTAACTGGGAATCGAAATCTGATAATTTTCATCTAGATCTGGGAACTGGGAATAACTAAATTATTATAGAATTCCAATTACGAGAATATGTTGATTCTCACCTGATATTAACGAACAAATGGTATTAGTTATAATTTAGTTTTTTCTTAGTTGTATCGCAATTATTTACTTAGGCATTTTATAACATTTTTTAATTTAATTCAAAGGCTTCGCCGTAAATTTAATACAAATTTTTGTAAAAATAATATGTTTAACAATTTTGTGATTGAATTAATTTTCTTTTAAATGTTTTTAATTCACTATAATTATGTTTTTATTATGTATACCTACAATTTATTATGTATCTGTAACTATTAATATATTATTTATATATTATATATTAAGATTTATCAAAATTAATTCGAATTTATAATAATTATTTTTTAAAGAAAAAAAAAAAGACATTTCTATTAAAAAACTTTGCTTGTGTGAGTTGGCTTTATATAATAATATTCAATCAGAAAGCCAATATTATTTCTTCCCAATTACTTAACAATCTTGGAAGTATGTATATATATATAAAAAGTATATATAAAAAAATTACAAAATAAAAAAAAAAAAAAAACAGTTCACGAGGAAAAAATGTTTCCTTTTTTCTTTTCTTTTTTTTTTTTCTGAATGAAATTTTTCCCTTCTTGATTCGATTTATTTCCATTCATTACAATAATGCGTTTTAATATAATATTTATATTTTTTGAAAGACATTCTCGTATACATGTATACGAATATAAATAAATAAAAATAAAATAAAAAGACTTTTAACTTTCATTTATTAAATTTATACCTCTAATAACTGGGTGTTGTTGTATAAAAGTTCGAAAAATGATTTTTTTTTTAATGATATTTTATCAAGTTGATTTAAAACCATATAGTCCAATAAAATTGGTAATGACATTATGATGGAAAAGTATTCGAAATTTAAGCCATAAACTTATGGTATTTTTGTAGAAATTATTTCTTTTTTTGTTTATCATATATAGTTGTGTATGAAACATGATTAAAATATTAGAAAAATATTCAATGAAAATATGTAATATAATGAAACTAAATTTACTACTTAAAATATGATTTAATATTTGTAATTTAACATTTTTTTTCTTGTTTGTTTCATGTCCCATATGAGTCACAAAAAATTTAATCTTAAAATTAAATAAAATTGAAATGATTTACAAAAAAAAAATTTCGTTATTTTCTAAAATACATATTTTTAGTCATCAGAATAAAATGAAAGTCTTTAAAAAAAAAAAACAACTATAAATATATACAGTGTATAATCATTTCCAAGAAGTTTAATTTTCAAGATGTCTTTTCGAGTCGTACCATCAACGTCGTCGCCATAGCATTGACAGCATAATACATTATTATTTCATCACTCTGGTGTATATAAACATAAAATTTTTTTTTTTTTTTTAGCTCTAGGTATCGCGATTTTTTTTTCCGTATTTTAAACATTTTTCATAAATTCAAAAAAATAAATAAAATGCAGGTCTTCTTAAGCTTCCACACCGTTGAATATTTAGCCCAACTTATGTAAAGAAGAAAAAATACATTCTTTTTAGAATGTTTTGTTTTTTTTCGAAAACAATTTTCTCAACACTTTCGTTTGCATAATAGATTTTAGTTTTTTTTTTTTATTAAAAAATATATTAATTCTGTGGCTATGTGGAAAAGCAATTCAAACGATGTTTTTGTCATTTATTTAGACATTTTTTTATACATCTTGAATCTTTGATTTTATAGTTTGTTTAAAAACAATTCTTGATTATTTTTGACAAAGTAGATGCGTACATATATAAAATGTTTACGTTTTTTAATATTACGTTAAAACGACATTAACAAGAATATATTTTCTCAGAAATGTTTTTTTTTTATTTTTTTGGAGGGTTTTAGATATTTTTATTAATTGAAAATTATTAGAAAATTTAAAAATAAAAAACATTAAGGCCAAATAAAGATAATTATTCTTTATATTCTTTAGTGACGATAATTCGATGAGTATATTTCTATTCTCGTACTGTGAGTAATAATAAAATAACAAAATCTTCCTAAATTACAATTACTCCCATACAAGTGCGATAAATTAAGACCTAAGAATTACCAGAAAACCATAAGACGCATACTGCTTTTATGAAACGGATAAATGGAGAAATTATTGATAATAATAAAAAGAGGCAAATATATAAAAATTTCGCAGATAACAATATCAAAAAAATATATATCTATGTATATATAAAATATGTTTTGATAATATAAATTAGTTGGAATACAATTATTAACCAATAAATATCCCGTATTTTTATGTAAATAATATATTTTTTGTTTTAAATATACCCGAACTCATGAAGCTTGATTGAGACTTTGAATGAAATGAATATTAATTTATTTTTTATTCATTTTATATTATTTTCGAATAATTTTGTGGCATAATCATAAAAAAAAAACCAATCAATAAGAATAATTAGACAAAATTTCCAAATAATTGAATACAATTCTAATTAATTCTTCGAATTTCTTTCATGAATCCGGGCAAATTTATGCATTTTATATTTTATATTTTTTTTTATTTAATTTATTTAATTTTTTTTTTTGTGCTTTAATGTTAAAATATCACAAACTAGCAACTATTTCAAATTTTTAGAGTTTCCAAATTTAAAACTATTAAATTTTTTGTCGAATATATTTTGTAACAAAATCGTTCACAATCTTGATTTTGAAAAATTACGAATACTTTAAGGTGTGATCTTAAACGTGTTGAAAAAAAAAAAAAAATTGCGAGGAAAAATTGGTAAGTGTTATAATTATAAAAATACATTTAGAACTAACTACTTTTACATAAATACGAAATTAAATTTTATATTTCCCAATTATATACAGTGCGAATTAAATGGTTTTTCTAATTGAACCACTTTTTATTCTCTTTCTAAGTACATTTTCATATTTTTTCACACGGAAACGTTTTATCGAAGTTTGTTATTTATGTGTACATCATCTTTGACGAAGTTTTAATATTATTGAAAGAAAATAAAAAAAAAATAAAATAAAATTTGCAATTAACTTAAGTTAACTTAAATTTAGGATATAATCAATTTTATCTTTTGAAGAGCAATAAAGGTAAATTATTTTTAATCATAATTAGTTGAATGTATACAATAAAATTTTTATGGATTTGAATTGATCATCGAAACATTCAAAATCGAAATAAAGTTATTTTAAAACTTTTAGATGCCAACGTAAACGTTTATTAATTTTGTATAACAGATTGTTCATAATATTATGTTTTAGTCAAATTCAATAGTATAAAATTAATCTGAAAATAGCTAGATTGGATTGAGTTAACGCAGCCGAAAATATCATATACAAATTTTATGATTTAAAAAAAAATTAAAAATATGAAGCCTATAAAAAATATTACAAAAATAATAATTTTCTGTACACAAAATATATTATATTGTCAGATCCAAAAAATGTTTTCAAGAAAATAATATTATTCATTTAATAATTTTAATTTTTTTTTTTTTTAAATGGAAAGAGGGTGTAGACATGAGAACAGAAAACATTCAGCATATAATAAAAAAAAGTTCACCTGACGTTGGCACTTGACCTCGTTTCAAAACACTTCCATTCAAAATATAAATTTGTTTTTATTATCCTGGGCAAAAAAAAAATTAAAATTCATATGTAGGTATATATATTGAATAAAGGCAATGAAAGAAGCTGCTGCTAAAAACCGGGAAATAAATTATTTTAAATAACAATGTTTGAAAGCATTTACAATACTTAGTTAGGTCACAACAATATAAGTCATGGTCTCCTTCAAGGTATATGGTCTATTGCGGGCCTTAAGAATCTCTATAATAATACAGCAATCTAACCGGAGAATTTAACGTTATATTATATTCGTTCGTTGAAAGTGTTGAAACCGGGCCAGAGCGATAACAGGTTTAGCCAATGTATCTTAAGAGTAAAGTACAAAAGCTGTGTTCTATATTTTTAGTTATAAAAATAAGAAAATGAGTGAATAATGATGAAATAAATCAAATAAAACTTATAGTTATCAAAATAGCTTATAAATTTTTAAATTTTAAACTAAAATTAAAAATAAATAAATTAATAAAATACCAAAAATTATCTGTCTAAAACAGAATTTAATTGCAATTTATTTATATTATGTATTTATTTTTAAATTTTTATTTTATTATTTTTTTTCCTGAATTCAATCAGAAATTGAAAAAGTTTTCTAAATAAGATAAACTTTACTAGATTCAATTCAATGAAGCGGAAATTTAAGTTTTTACTTGAATATTTGATTTAAAATAAAAGAGTAAACTAAAATATAATGAACAAGTTTCACTTTTTAATATTTTTTTTTTTTTTTTAATATATATAAAATTTGTCTCTGTAAAATAAATCTTTTACAAGTTCTATACTTTTAGAAAGTAAAACAGTACCACAAACTAAATAAAAAAAAAAGTTTTTATTTTATAGTTTTTAAGATTGAATTGCATTTTCCTGGAGTTTAAAAGGAATAAGAAATCAATTTTTTTTTTTTTTGTAAAATATAAAATACACATAAAGGACACATTTTGTATGCTAGTTTGAAAATGAGTTATATATATATTATATATGAAAACTAACCCGCTTTTTTTTTTGTTAAATTGTTTAAAATATCATTGAAGAATAATGGTTCGTTTTTTAATCCAAAGAAATTTTGGAATTCGTACATATATCGATCTCATTCAAAAGTTATTGAGTGTGAAAACTATATGAATGCATTTTTCTTGAAGAAGCTTTGCTTGAGAAAGACCAAGATGTATTCAAATCCAAATTGGTTAAAGCTTGAAGTTTATAATAAATTCTTTTATTTTGTCTGCGTTTGGTCCAGCTAATATGTTTCGATATTTAATCACTTCGAACCCACAATTTTCTTTCAACGAATTATAGAAATTTCAAATTGTTTATTTACCAAATGAATATGAAGAAAATTTCTTCATTTAAAGACGAATATATATATAAGATTGTTATAATATATATGTACTATATGGTATTTACGTAAAAAGATACATAGTCACCACATTTTATCAATTTGGTATAGGTATATGAAAGAAAAAAAATATATATAAAGGAAAATGTATTATCTAATATATATAATAAATCTAAGTATAATATATGTATTTTTCCACCTATCAGTATTTCTTAACGTGCCATAATTTAAATTACTTTGTTGTTTGCTTAATGGGAGCTTCGACATATTCGAAAAGGCATAGCGTTTCCAGTTTTTTTTTTAATATTTATTTTGGAAATTTTTTATGCTGTATGGTCAACAATTTGGAAAAATTTTAATGTTTACTATACGATGAGCTCACATACATAACATACATTGTATGAAAATTTGTCTAAAATAATTTTTTTTTATTTAATAGGCCAAAACACATTAATGATTTTTATATATTGTTGGTGAAACAATGTTTACAAAATTCTTTAATTAAGTATAAAAAAAATAAAATAAAATTAAACATCTTTTAAATTTATTTAAATTGAAATAAATATAATATTTTTGAATAAATAGAGCACCAACCAATAGTACGAAATTTCTTTGATTAGAATTTTTTTAAATATTTTTATATAAAATAGTAAACCAGGAGAAATCCTGTTTAGTTATTTAGTAATTTGAAAATTTGAAGGAATATTTTCACTCAACCCAATATTGAATAAATAAGTAGATGAAAATAAAAATGCTCACCCTATCATTAAATTATGGTAAAATCCTTTCACATTTTTTTTTTGTAGAAAATACAAAAATGAAAAGTTTCCAAATACAAACATAAATTATATCCTGTTCCTTTTTCTGTTAACTTTTTGAACAGAAGAAGACCATGTTTTTGGTTTTGCTTTTGGATATAAAGTTATAAAGCCGTAATTTTCAGAAGATGGTAATTTGCATGTTTAAAAAATGATTTTTTTTTTGTTTTGCTTTCCATAGTTTCACTCATCCGATTAAAATAGTAGTATTGAATATTCTGAATAATGCCGTCAGCATTATGCTTTTAGACTAAATCTACATTTTTTTATTTTTTTTTTAAATGATATAATATACTTATATTCCTATGTAGACAACATAAGAGAAAATTTTGGTTTTTCATTTTTCTGAGCTTCTTATTCAAACACAAAAAGAAATATTGGTTCAAGAAAATTAAAATTCGATCTTTAAACCCAAAACATATTCGATATCTCTTATGATATCGAACTCAAAATCGATTAAAATTAAATAAGTCAATCTTCGAATTTCGCTGAGGATATACAATTACGGTATAACAATTTTCATCGAAATCCGGACTCCATTTCGAAACGTTGGAAATATTTGGAATATTCTAATCAGCATATATCTATCTGCCCAACATACTGAAAGTTTGTGTTCTAATATCCTTCGCCAAAACGAAAAAACTGATTTTTTAGTCCTGAAATTAATTTAAATCGGTTCAACAGTTTATTAGTTATTCTTAGTATTTTAGTGGAGATCGGATGAGGACATATTCCGTTTTTTAATTTTTTATGGAAAAGGGGCTAGAAATGATTTCGGCTGAAAATATACAGGCAGATAAAAATATATAATGTGAATAAAAAATTTATATTTATTTCAATGAAGCGCTGCTAGTTTGTTTCTTCTCATTTGTTCGTTTTCAAATTAAAATTATACCGTCATGTTAAGTTTATATATTTTTTGAAGGGCAATGGGGGATTTGTCTTTTCGTTTTTAGGAAGTGTCTAGTTAAAGTGTTTATGCGTGAGGATATTTTTTTTATTTCTATTTTTTTGTTAACAATATATCATAAATTTTTTTCAAACTTAGCTTAATAAGATGTAGCATGACAGATAATTTGTTTGAATTCTTGTTAAGGTCAGATTTGATAAAAAAAATAAATAAATTTGATATTATGTATGTACGAAACATAGATAAACAAAGTCAATATAATATGAACATTTTTTTATAAAAAGAAAAACATTTGGAGACATATATTTTATTCATAATAAACTACACTACGAAAATTCTTTGTATGACTACCAATTCATAAGTTGTGAAGTAAATCATTAGGTAATTTTTGCTAAATCTAAATTTGTCATGAATATATTTTCTATATTTTAAATATAGTAAAAAGTTAGTACAGAACGTCTATGCCGCGGCGATACTATTCTTCACAATTTAGCAAACCCTTTTTAAATTATAAGTATTATGGATATTACTAATGAAATCAGAATTTTTATCTTCTTCATAAACACAAATAAAATAAACATTATTTTAACGAAAAAAAAAATAAAAAAATTAATCAAATAAGAAAATTTTCCACATTACTGAAATTTATTTAATGCTGAGTACACTATTATTGTATACGTATATTATATCTTTAAGTTTGGCGTTTATTATATAAAACTACATACATTTATTTTAATTAAATTCATTTTAAACTTAATAGGTTCTAAATTCTATATAAGAGTTAGTGAAATAGTTTAGAAGCACTTCAGATTTCTTCTATAAAGTTTAAATGTATGACACATTTTCTAAAAGTAACTAAGTATGGGGGGTACTTAGTTTTTCTTTTCATTATCCGTATACATATAAAAAAAATCTATGGAAGAATTCCCTCTGTAATCTCTGACCTGTTAAGAAGAATGAAATTAATAAATTAAAACAGTATAAAAAGAAATAGGGTTTTCAATTTTTTGATGAACTCCTTTAATACTTTTGTCTACAAAATAACATCGTAAATATTGCCATTAATTTATTTACTTTTAACTTAATTTGATCCTTGAATTACCATTTTTGGGGAAAAAAGTCTTTTTACTCTTAAAATGTATATCGATCATTAAACAAAAATTTGTACTTTTTAGTTGGAGTTATTTCTTTCGAATAAGAGCATCATGTCACCGTCGGCAGGGTGCCAAGTTTAAGATAAAACCAGGCAAGTAAAAAAGCTGGCAAAAAAATTGCAGCTGTATTTTCTAATTTTCAACGAATTCAAATACGTTTTGACCTGAAACTGATTTGTCTAAGTTTCCGGTAAATTTTATGTTGATTACTCTATTTTTATATCATATTGAAATTAAAACCTCTATATTCTTCTTAAAAATGAGTAAACGATACTGTTGAATAAATGTGTAAAATTTTTCATTAAATTAAAATGTATAAAGTTAAAATATAAAATGAATTAAATAAATTTGTTTCATTATTTAAATGGATAAATAGAACTATGATTAAAAAAAAATTTATTTAACTTCCTTCTTAGAATCAAAAATTTTCTAGAAACAGTAGAATCTTTAAACATTCACATAAGTTAAATTTTTTGCTCTAATAATTATATATTGAAAATTTGTTAGTTGCACGTGAAATAATATAAAAAAAAAATTAATAGAATCTCCATAAATTATAAATGACTTAGGAAGTGGGAACAAATAAAACTCTGCCTCTCTTCTCGTAGTCATTCAGATCCAACTATAATGTACTCAGTAAAAAAAAGGTTACTATAAAATTAATCGAAAAACTAATTTGAAGTTGCGTGTGAAAGTTATGTGCGAAAAAAAATAACTATTTGAACCCTATAAAAAATTCTAAGTTTTGAAGTTTACAGCCACTCAAAAAAAAAAAAGTCCCCAGATATGTATCATATTGCATATTATTTACTTGACATTTCTTGACACCAATAGAAATTTTAAACTTCTGTAGAACACTAGTTATAACTAAATTTTTGTTTCATTTGGCTCGTTTCATATATGTATAAGGTAACTTTTATTTCCATTTTTTGTATTTTTGCATTTTCTTTTAAAATTTATTATAATGGAAAATATATATATATTGAAAATTCATAAAACTGCAACAGTTAATAAATTTTTCAAAAAATAATATATTGCAAAAATATGTTGTTTTATTGTTAAAGAAAGTTTCGAAAAAAAAAAAAAAAAAAACGAGTGAAAAATAGAAACAGTGTTTACCCAATTTTTCTTTTTGAAACAAAAAAAATATTTTTTTTTCTAAAGAATTTTCATTTCATTTTTAAACTTTTAAATTTTTTAAACATTTTGCTATTGATGGTTATTTTTGTTATTTTTTTTGTTGATATTCTTATTCTATTATCGAAACCTTTTGCTTTTTTTTTATTGTTATTTATAGTTTTTTGGTATATAGAAAAATAAAATACGTAAATGTGAATATGTGAACACAAGTTTAAATTTTTAGTATTTTTTTTTTTAATAATTTTCCATTGATTACAAACAGTATACTTCTTATTTATTTGAGTGACAAAAAAAATAATTTATAGTTATTTAAATTTCATTAATAAGAATTTTCTGAAATTTATATTTAGAATCAATTTTGTATGTATTTTATTAATAAGGCTGTCACACTTCGGCTTTTTAATGGCTTTTTGAAAAAGCTATCATCGTTGTGGCTATTTCGTGGCTTTTTCCATACAAAAAAAAGAAAAAAAAGCTAGTGGCTTTTCAAAAAGCCACTAGAAAATCAGGGATCAAATAACAAATGAGCTCTGTGAGAAAAAAATAAACTAACAATTGCATACTTTCAGGAAGTTGGCGGCAATTTTTTAAAAAAAACGAATAAAAAAACAAAAAAAATCCCAAAAAAAAAGAAAAAAGATATGACAAAACGAGAAAAAAAAAGAAAAAAAACCAAAAAGTGCAAGTGTGAACGCATTTAAAAAAGCCGTCATGAGTAGTGGCTTTTTAGTTGTAGTGTGACTCGCTTATAAAGATTAATTTATTGGAATCTGTATTATATAGCCATCAGTTCTCCCTATGTAATACTCGTTTCAAACTATATATAAGCGATACAAATTTCACAATCTACAATTGTTGCAAAGACCTATAGGAGTTGTAATATCGAGATTTTTTATTTAACTACGGCTATTATATACTTTTATATAATACAATGTTATATATAAAATTAATAATATTTTTATAAAAAAATCTATACATTTCAGCCATCAATTTGTTATAACACCTAAAGTTATTGACTTTTTGCATTAATTTTTATTTTTAAGCCTTTTTCTGAAGTTTCCTTTTTTTTTTCATGGTGGAAAAAAAAATGGTGGAGGCTCTTCAGCCGGACAATTCTTGTTAATTGATGTCACAATTATTGAGCATTTAGTGCTTAATTTGTGACTGTTAGTGCCACAAAAACTAGAATTTGTGCTCGCTTGGTTTTTAAGAAATTTTGATTTTCGAATTTCGAACATGGGTCAAGGAGTCTCTCTGGCCGGATTCGAATTTCGAAAAAATAATGATGGTATCATTTAGTGCTTAATTTGTGCCTATTTGTGCTACAAAAACTAGAATTTGTGCTCTTCAAAATGATGTGAAAACAATTTTTTTTAGATTAGGCCAAAATTCCAAAATTTGAATCGAATTTTTTTTCGTCGAATTTAGAAAAAGCGAAAATGCCACCATTTAGTGCTTAATTTGTGCTTGCGTTTACTGTACTTTGTGAAGAGTGTCGCAGAACTAGAAGGACGGGGTGTGGGGCGGCGGGCGGGCGAACTGGTGGTTGGTCAGTGGGATTTGCGGCGCGCGCCGCAAATCCCACTGACCAACCACCAGTTCGCCCGCCCGCCGCCCCGCATCGCACCCTAATAGCTGAGGTTGAAATTATTTCGAACTTACATTTTTTTCGGCGCGGCATATTTTTTTTTTTTGATAAAACAAATCATCACAAAGTACAATAAACGCAAGCACAAATTAAGCACTAAATGGTGGCATTTTCGCTTTTTCTAAATTCGACGAAAAAAAATTACTGTTCAAATTTTGGAATTTTGGCCTAATCTAAAAAAAATTGTTTTCACATAATTTTGAAGAGCACAAATTCTAGTTTTTGTAGCACAAATAGGCACAAATTAAGCACTAAATAATAGCGTCTTCATTTTTTTGGAAATTCGAATCCGGCCAGAGATACCACTTTGACCCATGTTCGAAATTCGAAAATCAAAGTTTCTCAAAAACTAAGCGAGCACAAATTCTAGTTTTTATGGCACTAATAGTCACAAATTAAGCACTAATTGCTCAATAATTGTGACATCAATTACCAAGAATTGTCCGGCTGAAGAGCCCCCACCAAAAAAAATATAAATTTATAATTTCTTTGTAAACTTATTGTAGTGGTCGTTTGATGGATTTGACACTTTGAATTTTTTATATACATATATTTTTTTTAATAAAATATTTTCTTTAATTTACTATTCCTTATCAAAATAATACTTGGACATTTTTTGTGTTATCGTATAAGATTCAGTTTTGGGTCCTCTTAAGTTATTAATTTACAAAAAAAAAAATATTTTTCAGCTTGAATTCATTGACTTCATATAACTAATTTTGAACAATTTTCTAGCAATTGAATACAAAAATTTCGTCACCTGAATCTTTTTTTTCAAGTGAAGTTGAATATTTTTGTCATAAATAAGCATGACGTCAAACTGATTTCATTTTAACTAGATCAAGGAATTTAAAAAAAGGATACCGTATTTTTTATTTTTTTTTTAATGAAAATCTTTTAGAAGCTTTGCAAAAAAAAAAGAAATTCAGTGTAAAAGAATATGAAGCTAAAGTAAAACGTTCAATATTTATTTATATATATATTTTTTTTCAATTGAAAAGTATGCGGGCGGATATTTATCTTTTGAAATATATTGGTACATTGTAGATACAATTGTGTTTTTAAATTGGATAAAAATTGAACACATTTATTTTTTTTATTTTATTTTTTTCTAAATGAAAGTTATCAAGTGAGATCTCTTTGGAAAAGTAAACAAGTTATAAAGTAAACGTAATATTTTTACATTCATATATTTATATTTTTTGATTTGATTTCGCAGCACGTACATACATATATTTTGAAATTACAACCTTAAAAGTGGAAAGAGCTCATATTAATGCTCTAACATTAAGTAAAACATTCAAATTGATAATATCTTAGATTGTAATTTATTTGACGAAAAAAAATGAAATGAAATAAAAAATTAAACAGAAAAAACAATGAAGTTGTATTTTTTTTTAAGCTTTTATTTATATATGTCGTTTGATTTTCGTCTGATGCTGTCGTCCTAAAGTAGTAAAGCGTGTGATCGTTGAGAAAAGACTTATATGTGAATTCTCATTATAGAGTTGATATAATTTTGTTTATAATTTGATTTTTCTAATTTACAATGAAAGTTCAAGATTGTACTTTACTGGTTAAACTATTTCATATGGCTTATTTGAAAGCCAGCTGATTTTACCAAACTTTAATTATAACCGTTGTTAAAATTTTCTTTTAACATAATTAATTTTCATACTCATGGAAAAGAAACAAATTTAAATATTTTTTTTTTCCATCTTATTCTTATAAAGTTGTAACCATTATTACTTAAGATCTGTAAAAGCACTCAAAATTTTTAAAAACCATGACTTTAGTATAACTTATATAATGAAAAAATGTATATTTATATTATTGAAGAAAGAAAAGCTTTTCAATGTGAAAATCCTTAAGCTTTTCTCATTGTCCATTATATATTTATTTTCTCCCTCTCTTTTACTTTAAAAGAAAAATACACATTTAAATAATACAGCAAGCAGTAACAACCCTGGGAAATTATTGCTTCTTTTATCAATAGAAAAGCACTATCTTAATAAAATAAAATAATATAATTTTTTTTTTTGTTCAAGTTTTGTCTACAATAGAATGACAGGTTAAAAAATGAGGGATTTTTAAGAATATTAAAATAGAGCTTTAATGATCCTAAAATATATTCCTAGATATTATATAATCCTATGACAAAGGACATACACACTTTTCCTAACACAACATAATTTGAGTTCTTTTGCCATATTTATTTTTTTATTTTTTTTTCATGTACAATAAGGGAGCTTTGAAGTAAGAGAATTTTTTTTTTTCAGTTTGGCATACATTTCTAAATTAAATGTATGTCAAATCGCACATGAAATACAAATAAATTATGCTGTGTGTAGTTGATATACATACATGTATATTATGTAAAGTACTTTTATGTACATATATATTTTTTGTTTCTTTTAAGAGAGAGGGTGGAAATTTTCAGGGTGAAAATTTATGAATTTTAAATCAGTGAACGAAAAAATAACCATACATGTTTCCCCATACGTACTGATTTATTTATGTAAAAAAAAAAAAAAAATTTGATTTTTGGTGAAACATGTCTTGAAATTTTTATATATTATGTATATATTATACACACCTAGGGTTTTAATATTCATTTTTAATTTTTTTTTTTTTTTAGCTTGAAGAGTTATGAAATTAAAATAATTTTTTGTTATTTTTATTCAAATCATAATGGTCCAGGGATTTGAAAGCTTAATCTTAATTCTATTTATATTAAAGATAATAATTTTTCTTTGTGTTAAAAGAAGTCTGTAGGGTTTTTTTTAATAAAATTGTTAAGTAAAACTTTAGAGATTCGTCTTCAACTGGATGTTTCATAAACTTGCTTGATTTCATTATCATCCTTATTTTCACATTATTTTAATTACTATATACATGAATTTAAAACCCAAGTTCAGTTTCATTTTTGTGGAAAAAGCTCGTCTTGAAAGATATGTTGTATACATAATGTTTAGTACTTAAACTAAATCTAATAATGAGTTATAAATAATAAAAAAAAATTTGAAGTTTAATCATAATGTATTTTAAATTGTCCATCAGTTAATATATGTCATTTATATGCAGTTTAAAAACAATAGAAAAGAAGATTTAGAAAATTTATCATCAAATATAACATATTTTTTTTCTTAACTATTGTTTATAAATAATAAATATAAAATTTTTTTATTCTTAAAAATCAAATGTCTACAATATTTAGAATATTATAAGAAGAAAAAAAAGAAGAAAATTCTCTTCGTAGAAAATGTACGTAAAAAAAATACATTTTCACGGTACATTTATTATTTTTGACTTTCGTGTAAGATTTTTTCAAATGTATTTGTATCACAGCTGGTAATTTTATATCTTTATTTCATCTGTATTCAGTTTTCTTTTGTAAACAAAACCGAAATTTCCCACAAACACAAATAACACACCCAATTTCATTTGAAATGGGTATTTTCTTTTGCTATTTTTTTATTTTATTAATTTTTTTTTTACTTTTGCGAAAAATTTTGATTTTACCATATTTTGCATTTTCCAATTTTCAAGTGTCGCTTCAGTGTTGTTGCTTTAAATTTTTGTTGCTTTATGATTAAGCTTTTAGTGCGCAACTGTCACAACTATTTCAAATTGTGTATTTTACACAGAAAAATTCTGATACACAATGGTCCATATTGTTCTTTTGAATTTGTAAGAACGAAAAAAGCTGTTTCTTATTATTTAAAAAAAAAAAACAATTTAAGAAGAATAAAATTATTTTGTAGTAATTCTACTTAGTAAATAGAAAATTAAAATTTATTTGTTTTTTTTTTCAATTATTATTATGAAATATTAAATAAAATGCTAAAAATGATTTTTCTTATCTGTCAAAAAATTTAGCCTAATAATTTATTATCATGTCAATGTCCTCAGATAAAATAAATGAAAGAAAAAAAATTTAATTTTTATTTTTTTTTTTTTCTGTCTCTTAGAAAATGTTTTTTATAGATTTTCAAATACTGTATAAGAGAGTTCGCAATTGAGAGCATTTATTTATTCCATCCTAAGATTCGACCAACAAGAAATCTGTACAGTTGGGCGCGACACGTGGTACAGAGAAGGTAGATTTTCTCTGTTTCTAAATTAATTTCTTTCAGTAAAATTCAAATTTAATTAGGAAAAAAAAATTTTGAAATTATTTCACATAAATAATCCAATTTTTGAAATTACATATAAATAAACTAAATAAATCTGAAAAAAAAAAAAAAAAAAAATATTTTTACGAAAAGCTTAAAGGGATAATTTTTACGAAAACTTGCATAAAAAAAAAATAAAATATAACTTCTTCAAAACTTCAAAACAATATAAGTTGTTTTTCTTTATACTTGGTGCTCAAATATCAAAAAAAAAAATAAGATTCAAATGTAAAATAAAAAACATAATTTTCTTATTTAAAAAACAAAAAAATCTGGTACGAAAAAGAAAATAAATATATATTTTTTTTAATATAAAAATACTTTATCAAAAAAAAAAAAATGTAATTAAATTAAGTTGAATAAAAAAAAGAAAAAATTTGCATAATTATTTTTTTATCCTGGAATTTGTAGCAATTGTTCTTTAATTGCCACAATTTGTTGTTGTTTATGTTGCTTTGTCGTTTTCGCATTCGCATTGAAAGCTACACTTTGTTTTTTTATGGCATCTGCAAACAGAACTAAATTTTGTATTTTTCTCGTGGGAAAAACAACAGAAATTAAAACAAATTTTTTGAGTTTTTTTTTTTTTTGCAAATAAGCTTAAAAACTTGAGAATTAGATAACAGCATCCATTTTTTTTTTTTCATAATAATTTTTGCCGCTTTTTAAGCTCTATACTGAGAATTATTCTCAATAAATTTTCTCATATCTTTTTTTTCTAAGTTTTTAATTGATAAAAAAAAAGTACTTTTTTTTTGCCAAAAATTTGTGACGTGTAGTAAGCACTTATACTGTGATGATAGTTTTACGTTTTTTTTTTTTTTATAAATATAAAAAAAAAGGAAAATTTATTTAAATTACTGGAATAACGAGAAAATTGAATTTGAATTGAGATCTTGTAGATATCTAAGAAACAAAAATTTTTGAACGTTAAGTCTCCTGCATACATTAGGTTTTTGGTATTTTCCTAGTTCTTCAATGAATTTTTCACAATTTACAATTAACAAAAAAAGTATAAACTTCACTGGACTAGATAGTCCTATACTTACTTCATTAAGGCTGGGTTACATAAAACACTGTGCTGAACATATTCACCTAAGAACCATAGTGAAAAAGCCAAAAAAATGAGTAAATGATGCGATTTGATGCCAAACAGCAGTAACTTTCGAATGATAAATAAGAATTATGATTATCAGACCTGGGACTGAATCGTTTTATTATCAAAGAAAATTTGATTAAAAACTTTAAACCTCAATGAATCCACTCATTTTCAAATTTTAAAAATAAGTTCAAGTACTCAATTAAATTTTTTAAATATTTATTGAATTTTGTCAAAGAAATAACTAAAAATGTTATTAATTTTCTAATGACATTTATTGCAAATAGATTTTGGGCTTATGCAAAATATACAAAATACAAAATTTATTGCATTGTCCTATTTTTGTCCGCTACCTTCAATATTTTTCTAAACGTCAAACAATTATTCCGATCCAAAAAATCCAGTACAGTAATAAAGTTTAATTTGAGCACAAAATTAAAAATAAATTTAATTATCCACAAAGCATAATCCAATTAGTTTTTGACTTTATTTTTTTTCATATAAATTAAAATTAAGTCAAAAGATAACATTACGCGCGTTTTAATTTGTTTTTTTTTTTTTTGAGTTTTTTTCTTAATTTTTTTTTTTGCATAAACTAAAGAAAATTAGGAAAATATTTTTCTCACGAACACAGAAATAATTCTGTCAAGAAAAAAACACAAATATCTTTTTTTTTTCTTTAAGTTTTTATCCGAATTTTCTCTCATTTCTCTCTTACTAATTTTGCATACACCAACACCTTTTTTGTAACAGATTTCAGGTAAAAAGAAAATTAATTAAATTTCCTTATGATTTTACTATGTGTGTGCCTGTGTGTACAAAAAAAAAGAAAAAAGGATATACATACATAATTTATCTATAGAAAAAAAAAAGAAATTTTCTTTTTTACTAGATTATATAGAATGAGAAAAACAGGACACTGACAAGAAAAGAAGACAAAAAAAAAAACAAAAACATAACGAAATTGAAAACTTGAATATATAATTTCTATATCAATTTTTCTTTTTGGTACTCGAAATCATAATATTAAATTATGTATAAAGTTTTTTTTTTTTTTTGTTTTTTTATTCGTGCCCTAATAAATTTTTCCCATATTTTTTTTTTTTTGCTATAGAGCAAAAATAATATAAAAAAAAAAATTGTAAGAATTATTAGTAGAGAAAAATTTACCAGAGATCAGTTTAATATTAGCGTTCGTGAATTTCGCATATTTTGTCTTCAAAAAAATAAAAAAAATAAAATAAAATAAAATAAAAATTTTTCAAATTATTAAAAAAAACTAATTTTTTTTTTTTTAGAAGACAAAATTAATTTTAGGAATTTTCATATTTCTTTCATATATCGGGGAAAAAGCGGATAAAATATTTTACAAAATAAAAAATAAATAATTTTTTTTTAGTAATTCGTTTTTTGTTTTTTTTTTTAATATTTGTAAAATAAAAATTAAGTTTTCCGAAAATTAATTAAAAAAAAAAATAAAATTTGGAAAATTTGGAATATTTATTTTCTTATTTTTTTTCTTTGTATTCTTAAAAAAGTTAGTGACATTGTTTTAATTCTTTTTTTTTTTATTTTTTTAATATTTTTATCAAGCAGATTTCTCTGTTTTTTTTATTTAAAATTTTATATGCCGGAATTAAGTTTTTTTTAAGAAAAATTCTATAATGGATGAAATATTTTCTTGTTTTTTATTTTTTGCAACCAAAAAAATTCCCGCCTTTGCTAAGACTGAGCTGTGACAGGAAAATTTAAAATTTTTGTAATTTTCTTTCCAAAAATGAATGCCGCGCGCTTGGTTTTATAAATTTTTAAATTTAAATGCTTCTCAAGTAATTTTTTATTCAAAGCTTTCAATTTGTGAACATACCTGTTATGTTAAATATATTTTTCGCAAAAAATTTAAAATTTTTTATTAACAGCTCAAGAACCAAAAAAATTGTATGCAATAATTTTTTCCTAATTTTGATTTTTATACATTATTTTATTAATCTTCTACAATAAATAAGTACGAATTTCCGTGCTTTTCTTGACGTTGTCATTTTACAGGATAAATTAGAGTAAAATTTTAGTTATTTTTGACTGACTTAAAAATATTTATCTTTGAACTCATTATCAAAATTTTCATACTTTTTTTTTTACTCAAAGAATTTTATTT
This sequence comes from Hybos culiciformis, assembly GCA_964007475.1. Taxonomy (NCBI): domain Eukaryota; kingdom Metazoa; phylum Arthropoda; class Insecta; order Diptera; family Hybotidae; genus Hybos; species Hybos culiciformis. The sequence continues at coordinate 34,888,142 of OZ023275.1, read as the reverse complement.
AAACCATAAATCTGAACTTTATTCAAGGATAATATAATTTCAAATTATTTTAACTATTTATAATATGTCCATCCAGTCTTGTTCTATTTAACAAATAATTCAAAATTTAAAAAAAAAAAAAATTTTTTTACTTTCGTTACATTAATTTTGTTAAGACTTCATTTTTGCTTAAAAAATTTATCTTTGAACAAAAAAAAAAAGTAAACAAACATAGAAAATGCTGAAAATTTTGGTCTGCATTTCTAAATTATTGTGGCGCCAAAAAAAAATTGTTTTAAATGTCCAGGGTAGAAAATTATTTTTACATAGTATCATTGCATTGTTTTCGTTTGGTTTTTTTTTTTTTTACAAATATTTTGGCAACTTGAATTATATATACTAAGTATAAGAAAGAAAAAAAAAATTAATTAATGATAAATTTTCCTTTCCATATAAACTTGTTAATTAAATATTAAAAATTATGAAGCAATAAAATTTTATGAATTTCAGAAAGTAGCTTTATAAGTTATATATTTTTATTTTTATGGTTATAGTCTGTTTTCTTTGGCCTTTATTTTAATTAAGTTGAATTTATTAGTATTTTGAACTATCATTCTGTATTAAGTGAACTTGTTAAGTAGCGGACTGTATAGTATAGATTTTGAAAACTCCGCCTATTTATTTCTTATTCAGAATAATAAATTTATAATAACTTAAAATCTATACATTAAATAGCTTCATTTTAAGTCTAATTTAATATTTTTTGAATTCATTTTTCCTTTCCAAATAAAAATTATTGTTACTCTTATTAGGTGCAATGTTTTTATAAAGGAAACCACCAAATTAAAAGTAAAAAAAGAACAAAAAATAAAACCATTATGCAAAGCATTTTTTTAAACAATTTTCCTGCTTATTATTCTTTTTTTTTTTGTTTTTTAATTTTAGATCGATATTTTCACTTTTTTCTTTTGCAACACTATACTAATTAAAATTTATATATAGCCTGAAACTAAAAATGGTCGATGTCCTCTTTATAAATTTATTAAAATGAAAATTCTCAAACTTAAAGAAAATTTAAATGCTAAAGAAGAACGTATAATAATGTTATATACAGAAATTATAGTTGCAATTAATAGTAAAGAATATATAGAGTTTGCTTTCGTGTCATTTGTGTCAACTTTAGTTTTTTAACAATTTATTTATATTGCTTCTGCTATGATTGGTTTTTTTTTTTTTGCATTTTTAATTAAAAGTTTTCATAAAAATTTTGAATTTAAATTTTCTAGATAAATTTAGTTATAAGTTTTGTGCCTTTATTATTTGGTCTGTTTGGCCAGCTCTACAGACTTATATACTTATAGTTAAAGCAAAATTTCTGCATTTTAAATTAGAAACTTGTATGAGATTCTTTAAATAATTCTCCAGAATTACTAAAATAACTTTTTTATTTTTGTTTTTTTTTTTTTTGGTAGTCATTTTACAATGCTAAGAAGACATCAAGCTTCTGAAAATAATTGCCAAAATAATTAAATAACTTTTACGGAAAAACCTTAGAATTTTTTTTAGAAAACCAATTACGAATCCTTGAATATTTCATCCAATTTGTTTGAACCCAAAAAAAAAATTATTATTCTTCCAAAGTTTGGAACTAAACCGCTGAACTTTGTTTGTAAAAATTATTTTACCTCTTTTTTTTTAACTTGCTTCAATGAAAATATCTTAAATTCTGCTTGATTGAAATTATTTTTTTTTTTTCTTAATAGTAATTCATTTTCTAAGAAATTTTTCTGCAAATTTATTTATTTATTTTTATTTCCAGTCTATACATAATGTGTGTGTGTTTAATAAGAAAATAACGAAAGAAAACCATTTTTAACATAATAATAATGTAATAATAATAAATACAAAAGAACGCATTAAAAGCATAAAAATAAAATATATGTATATAAGTATTTATATATAGAAAAATAGAAATCGATGAATTTCAAAAAATAACATAAAAAAAAAAAAATAAAAAATAGAAAATAAATTCAAAAATATAATGAAGAAAAAAAATTATTTTTCTTCTTCTTTTTTTTTCTTTTTTTGTACATTTACAAAATTAATAAAATGGAATGAAAATTAAAAAAAAAAAAAAAAAAAAATCTATAAAAAATTATTTTATTATTCGATTTAATTAAAAAATATAATAATAATAATACTAATAATAAGAATAAAGAAAAGAAAAAAAAAAGGAATAATTCTTCAGAATTTTGAAAATATTTTTATTCTGTGAAAAATATAAAAAAAAAAAAAATAAAATAATATCTTACTTTACTAAATATTATTTTCAAATTCAAAGACGAAGAAGAAAAAACGAAAAATAAGGCAGAAAAAACCAAAGAAAATAAAAATAAATTAATAATGTTTAGTTTGTGTCTTTAAGTCTCTGCAATAACAAAAATAAAATAAAAAATAAGAATAATCATTTTTTATTTAAATATAAATTACACAAAAAAAAAAAAAGAATAACGAAAGTAAAAAAAAAAAAAAACTGCGGAAAAAAAACCTAAAACAAAAAAAAATCTAAGTAAATTAAAAAAATTAAATTAAAGGATTTCAACAGGATTCTGAAAATTATGAAAAAGAAATTATGTTAAAATAAAAGCTTAAAAAAAATAAAAACAATAAAAACAATAAAAAAATGTAAGTAAAAACAGGAAATTTTCGAAATTTATATTAATTTAATATTTTTCATCACATAAATTTTAATTATTTGAATATGTTGTTTGTAAATTGCCGAATTTTTCCGAAAGATACAAAAATAAATTTACAGCGGCTGTTTTCCATTTAATAAGAAAACAGTGGTGTCTAACTTTATAAGAATTATAAGAAGTACTAATTATTAGAATGACGGCGGTGGTCTAATCAACTATATTATTAATATCCCCCAAGAGGTTTCATTCAATGTTTGATGTTTTAATAATTTTTCTTCTGTTCAGATATTCATAATTTTTTTTTTTTGTTTGTGTTTCATTTAATCTCTGATAATTTTTTTTACAAATGACTGGACATTAAAATTATATAAATTTTTTTTAAGAATTAAAAATCGTCTGCTGAGAAATGAAACAACGTATAATGAAAAGTATAGTTTCGAGTAATTTGAATTTAAAGATTTGAAAATTAAAAAAAACGTATGAAAAAATATCAAGTAGCGTACAATTTTCATCTAAAAAACACATATTATTCAACATTAAGAATATTGCAAAGTAGTTGTACTTATAAAATCGAGTACGAGGAATCGAATGGTGCTATTGTCAAATAATGACGTATAAATGTCATACGTTGTTTCATTTCTGAATAGACGAAATGAAAATTAAAAAAAAAAAAAATTTTTTATTAATCTGTTGATTTTTTGTTATAGAAAATTTCATTAAATATTATAATTGGCGGGTGCAATTATGATATAGAACAGACTATATACATAAAGAGTCATTAGTACTAACTAAAAAAAAACAATTTGATTAACATTTTTACTTATAATTACAAAGATTGAAATAAAGTTACCGAAAATTGAAATTTCAAAAATTGATTTCTGTAAAGAAGCTGAAACTAAATGAACTAATATGTAATATAGCTAGGCTATAATCTTATAAAAAGTAGATAATGTAAAAAATAAATTCTTACTAATTATATTTTCTTTAAATTGTGAAAAAGAAAAACTTTTATGAATAAAATCATTCATATTCAATATATATATAGTTATAAGTATACATTGTTTGTATAGTATGACAATTTCAATTGAAACGCCATTTCTGTAATAGGATTATGTAAAAAATTATAATTAAGTATTATTATTATTATTTTTTTTTTTTTAAATATAATTTATTTAATTTCATTTTAACGAAAATTAGGAAAAAGAAAAATAATAAGAAATTCCAATCATTAATTTTCAATGATAATCTTATTTTTATAGAGTATTTTTTTTTTTTTTTGCTAATTAATTGACAAAATGATAGAAACTATTTAGTAAAAAAAAAACTTTTGTGATTCAAAATTAATGGCAAGAGATTTTATGTCTTTTTTTTTTTAATTTTGATATTTTAATTTACAGATTTTGAAAAAAATTTTTAACTTCATTATTGATTATTGCTTAAATTTAATTGATAATATAATATTACTAAAGCTTGCATAAGTGCGCACAGTGTAAGAAATTTCAAATATAATCAAAGTTACACTTAATTTATTTGAAATGTATTTCTTCTTCAAACAAAGATCAAACTCTTTATTGAACTCTAATTTATAAAAAAAATTGATCAATTTTCATTTTCGATCATTTAAATATTTTTACGAGATATTTCGAAGTATATATACAATAATTTCAAACTTATTTTGCGGTATACATAATGTAAATGTTTTAGAAATTCCCTTGTTGGGATATAATGTAAGAATAAATATTATTATATAATGTATACATAATATATTTCCCAAAAATTCAAATTTAATTCTCACTCCAATGGGTATTAAGTATACACATAAAATAAAATAAAATATATATATTTTTTTTTGCATGACTTTAATTAGAAATTGAATTACTTTTGATTAAAATGTATTTATTATTTTTTTTTGATTGTTTTAGATCCTTTTCATTTATAATTTCTATACAAGGATTTAATTTATTAATTTAATGCTTAAAAAAGATTTTACCTAATTACTTTGGCATTAAAATTATAATTAAAAAATTATATTATATTAAAATATATAATACTTAAGTACATAGTTATGTGTACATTATATTGTATATATATACATATTTGTTGTACGATTTTTGATTTTCAATAAAATTTTATATATATAATTATAATTTTATTTAATCTCACTTCGTTCTCGTTATAAAAAATAAATAAAAAAAATAAAAATCATTTTATTTTTAACCGTAAAAACTTAAAATTATAAAATTATTTAAAAAAAAAAAAAACTTGTAATATAGAAATACATATATCTTCATGCTTTAAAAAATAATTATACAATTTTATGAGTTTAATTAAAAATTTTTTTCCACTTTTTATAAATATTTTATTTTTTATCATACAGATAAAAATAAAAATAAAAGGAGTATCAATATTGCCAAGTGTGGTTCAATAAAACTTATTTTAGTAAAAAATTCTTTCATTTTTAGAAGAAATATCAAATTTTATCAAACCGCAATTGTTAGAAATTGATAATTAAAATCATTATCGTTGTTTAATTCTAATTAATATTTGAAAAATGTTTGCAAAAATATTTTCTTACTATCAGTTTTTATTTTGATTACTAAATTAATTCCTCACAATCTAAACCTCTACATTTATAGTTTTTACAATAATTTGGTACTTTCTTTAATTCGACAAAAATACTATTGGGTCCTCAACTACTTTTCTAAGTCTGAATAGTTGTAAAAAAATAAATGAGAAAAAAATTAAGAGAACTTTACTTTAAGAATATATAAATGTTTTAAATGACGATTTGGCCATCCTGCAATCATAAATTCTTTAAAACAAACAGTGGGAAATTTTTTGAAAAGTTGGCAGAAATTCGACGAATTAATCAATAATTATATATTTCAAAATTTTGGTGCATAAATACGTACGTAGAATTGTCAAGTTTGTTGTAAATATATATAAAGAATTCGGTTTATTTTTTTTAATTTTAAACTGCATAATTTATGAAATAAATGTAGTTGGCACCATTTGAGAAAATTATCATAGGGTCTCAAGCAAAAAAATAATAAATTATAAAAATTTATGATTTCATAATAAGAGAGTACACTGCTTCCTTTTTTTTGAAAAAGTTGTTCAATTTTAAAAATCTGAATAAAATTATGTATTATTCACATTTATTTACACTTTTTTTTTTTTTTCAATATTAATTGATGCAGAAATTTAATTAAAAATTTCAATAAAAGATTTATTCTATAAAAGTTTTTTATTTTTTTATTTTTATAATTAATGCTTCACTTGTTATTTAATATTTGGATATTAAAAAAAAAAAAAATTGTCATGATCACCATATACTCAAACTATCAACAAATTTGTTATATTCCAGGCTTTTCCTGTAATTAATATGAAAATCCTTTTTATTTATTTAACTTTTAAAATATTTGAAGTTTTTTTTTTTCCAACATGAAAGAAAATTTATTTAATGAATTTATAAATTAAAAAGGAAATAATTTTATTAGATTTTATGCTCAAGGACCGATCATTGAGAAATTTGGTAGCATACTTACAATGTAATATACTAACCTGTGTTTTTTATTTAGAAGATTTTTTTTATAGAAAGTGACAGGTCTGCACTAAATTATTTTAAAAACTTTGGAAAAAAGAATAGGTAATCTATTTTTATTTTATAAAACCTTAAAATACCTAATTAAAACTAGGTTACAAACGGATCTAATTTGATATTCACGTAGTCACCATAGTGTAAAATAATGTCAAAAGTGTTGACGCAGAAAACTTCAGTTGACATTGTAGGGAATGGTCAATGCCAAGAATTTGACTAAATTTTTTGTGAGTTGACCATTGATGTTCGTTTTTGAAATAATCAATTCGTTGACTGGAGTCAACAGTAGACTATAGTCAAGTTTATGTAGTGCTAACTAGCTTCACTTACAGGCGTAAGTTTTATATAAAATACTTTACAGGAGCAGGCCAATTGAGTAAGATTTTATGAAATAATTCGAGATTCAAGAATAATTTAATAATACAAATTTTTAATATAATCAATACACACATTATATACATAATGCAAACTGTACCTTTTACATATATTCTACATTCTATATTAACACATAAAAAAAATCATTTTCAATGTGGTCATGAAATTTATGTTCTCGACGTGTACCCACAATATTCATTCTAACAAAATAGCATCACTCAAAAAAAAAAATATTGATTTAAAAATATTGTATTATGGATATATTATGAATACCTCTTGTGTTATTTTTTAATTTCCTTTTTAATGCATAGAAAAAACTCTTTGTAAGAAAATAAATATATTATTATTATATAGCGTCCATGCTATGGAAGGATACATTTTTTTTTTTTTGCTTCCTCTTACAAACAAAATTTTAAAGTATTTTTCATAAATTTTCACTTCAAAAAGATTTCGAAAAAAAAAATGTTTTAAATTAAATTTTGCAAGACAAAGCACAAATTAATGACACCTCAAGCAATTTATTGACAATCATTATAAGAAGAAAAAAAAACTAATAATAAATTGTCATTTTGGTTATAAAATGTCAATATTAATTTTATTTATGCTATACACTTGTCAGTAGTAAAATGCGTGATAATTTCCAATGTCATTAAAATATATACACTTAATATGGAATTATGCAAACGAATACAAAACAGTATATAATTAGTTCGTATTTATGAGGAGCTTCTAATTATAATGCATTCGTATTAAAAAAAATTTTATGTGCAATAAAATAATTTCAGGGAAAAATTTAAATTTCATGGTCCACAAAATATTTCTATTAAAAAAGAGGAAAATTAATTCATTTATAAAATTATGTAATATCTTTTTTATTAAAATATTTATAAAGTTAGTAATTCGTAAAAAAAATTTTTTACAATTACTGCTACTGCTATTAGAATTTTTTTCAGTGTCATTGATTTCTTTTTCTTTTAAATATTCAAAAATTAAATATTTACACAAAATATAATAATTTCTTCAAAATTTCTTTGTAAAATTAAAAGCTAAAGTAAAATATTAATAATTTTAACGCTATTGAAACCAAAATGACAAGACCACACTAGATTTTTATTTTTATTTTTGTGGTATTTTAACTTATGCTTATATTAAAAAGATTTTGACCCTTGGATCTTTTTTTTTTTTTTAAATACTTAATGAACAATTTACGATAAAATCATATTACCAGCTTTTTAACTTATATTTTTTCAATATCAATCTGTGTGGTTAAAAAGGGTTAAAACTGGCATTTATTTTAATTTTAGTTCTGGTGATTTTTCAACATTATTAAATAAAACGACATTTCAAAAGTTGAGGTATTTTTCATTCATTCTCTATAATATAGTGTAGCAGCATTTTGTATAATAGTGTAATATGTATATTCTATATATAATAGTGTATATTATATTTTCTATAGTGTAGCATATTGTATATTGTACACTATTAAGTATAAAATATAAAATTGCTTTTGTAACGCTTACAAAACAAAAAGACAATGTTAATTAAGATTTTTTTTCTTTCTATACACATATTTATTGTAATTTTTAATTATGTAGGGGGAAGAAAGTAGGTCTATAGTTTAATGTTGTTTTTTTTTCATAGTAAAAATTTTTTAAGAATAGTATATTTACGGAAAAAACTATTTCTAAAGAAATATATACCTACCTAATGTACTTTAATGTAGGAAATTGTAAATGTATGTAATAAAAATTCTTATTTAATATAAAATTATATAAAAAAAAAAGAATGTATGCTTTACATTGACACATAAAAAAAAAGAACAAAATAAATTTGATGCACGTGAGAAAAATAAAAATCGATATTCCTAATAAATGTGTTGCCTAGAAATTAACTTAACCGATAATAAGAAAACTGAAAATTCGCTTTAAAATTTACACAAACAATTTATTTCATTTTTTTTTTCTATAAATAAAAACTTTAATGGCCTGAACTTTGCGTGTAAGAATTTTATAATTCTTTTATCAATTAAAATTGAAACATATTATTTTAATTACATATTCTTAGTTATATAACGTGTTTTTTTAAATTTTCCTGTCCTTTTTGTTGATCTGCGTCGATCTACATTCATAAAAACTCTCTAAATATTTTTTACGCACTTTTATTGTCGAAAAAAAAAAAATCGAAAATTTAGGTGGGGAGCTTTTGTGGCCAAACCTTGCACATTTTTGAAACTAAGATAATGTACTAATCTTCGTAAGAAGCTACAGATTTTATTCAATCCATATCGCTTCGAAATTAGCCAATCTTAAGCAATTTTGTGCTAATTATAATAATAAGAATAATACAGTTTTTTTTGTCTCCTGTAAAATTTTCAAAAACAGACTTACGAGGTTTGCGTCGCCGACCGACGATATGTAAATATTGTAAATAAATATATCAAGCTGTTGAAATATATATAATTTCTATATTTAGAATTAGAGAGAATGCAATTCAAAGCAATCAAGAGAAAAAACGGGTAATCGTCTTATAATTACGAAATAATCAGCTGGAAAAAGTTTTTTTTTTTTATATAATTAAGATAATAGCTTCGCCAGACTTCAGGTAACCAACAGATATTACTTTTTTAACGTAATAAATGATTTATTAGCTTTTAGGGACATAATTAAATGTGCTAAAATAATATTTTAAATGCAATTCAAATATCTATAAATACTTTTAAAATTTTTCGTAGATTAAACAAAAATCATTAAATTACAGATTCATTATTTTAACTATATAAAAATAATATCAAACATTAATTTTTTTAATAACTTAAATAGTTGTTTAATGCAAAAAAAAAAAATATAATAATATCAATAATAATTTTCAGTGTTAAAATTTGTTTTGCATGTCAAAAATATTTAAATGCAAAAACCATATAAAACATATGATTATCCTTCTGTGTATAATTTTAGCACCACTATACTGGCATATTAATAGCTGCAATTTTTGTGTTTTTTTTTTTTTTTTAATTGTAGTCATAAAAAATTATACCACTTTCATAATATTTAATAAACTAATAATATAATACCTAACTCAGAAAATTTTTGAATTCATTAAATTTTTATTTTTATATTAGATTGCAACTGATATAATGCATATTAAAATAAAAAGCAATTTTGCCTTAAATTTTTCATTCAACTATTGAACTTACTAATTAGTCAACTTAATAATTTGAAATGTAAATGTCATTACTCCTCTTTTAACACACAAAAAGAAAGCATAAGGATAATGCTAGAGAAATGGAATCGAACAGAGTTATTTGAATTCTTGAAACTTAAGTAGTTTCAAAACTATGGTTGAATAGCCACTCCATTAAACCTACAATGAACCTTAATTTCGTTATAATTTATAGCTCGTTCTACTTTAGAGCCCAGTTTTCCTAAATACACTTTTTACTCTCACACCATACTTTTCTTATTATTTTATTTTTTTATTTCGGATTCAGGACAACATTATACCTATACAAATGCATAACATATAATTGAAATGAACATTGATTATAATTCAATAAAAAAATAAATTACCATACAAAGGTTCAATTTATTAGAGGTCAATTTTATTAGATCACATAATTACATTTGACATTTTATATTCATTGTTGTAATTTGATATTAAAGGACAAAATAACTTGAGAGTATTTGAGATGAAAAAAAATAATAATAATAATAATTTATGTGTGTACAATGTACATTTATGTATATAGAATACATATTTGAATTTTTTTTTTTTTTTTATAACTTTAGAAATTTTTCAATAAAAAAAAAAATGGAAATAAATTAATTAAGCCTATATACATATATATAAATAACAATGAATATAAATTAGAAATTTAATTTATTCTAAATGTCAAAGCAGGTTCTTGTATATAAATATGCCTAATTTAATTTCATTCTAAATAAAATATTTTGAAATAAATTAAATTTTCTTAAAAATATTTTCTCTGTATAGAAGAAAAATATTAGAGTGATTTATAAAAAAATAGTATTTATTTAGAAACAAAATTTTATTTAAGAAAATGTAGAAATAAAATAATTTCTTGAACACTCTCATTTAAATTAAATTTCAAAATAATAGTTAATAAGTAGTTCATTTATAAATTAAATATTTTTTCAACTAATTAAAAATTTATATTTTAAACATTCCTATTTGAAAATTTTTTGATCCTAAATACAAAGATTTTTATATTGCACATATATAAAAATTTTACATACATATTTAAAGAGTAGACCTTCAAAAATTATGCAGAACTTAAATAATATGTATGTACAAAGTACTTTGAAAGCATATAGATATGAAAATTATTGACCCACATTAGTCTACCTACCCTACCTTTAAATTTGAAGAACATGTTTAAAAAAAAAAAAAAAAACGGACTTGAAAATAACTTTGAATTCAATTATCAAATGAAAAGGAAAATTTTGCTTTCATCCTTTTTTTTTACATCTATATGTAGAGGTATTTATACATTTATAACAATTTATGTCTCTGATATATTGAAAAAAGGCCCTATTTTTATTAATATGGCTCTTTTTAACTTTAAAACTATTTCCTATTTTGATCAAAAAACTTATTCATGCATAAAATAAAAATATTCAATCAAAATTTAAAAAGAGAATATTATTGAAGAAATTTTTGCCTAGTAAATAGTTTTCTTAAAGATTTTATTAAATCTTAAATATAGAATTCCCCAAAGCATCATCAAAGTCAATTTAAGTTATTAAAAAGAAAAAAAAAATATATTTTAATATTAATATACGTAATTTAATATTAATAAATAATAATGACAACAACAAACATTAATACTTAAAAGTTTATTCATATTTTAGGAAACTATTTTTTTTTTTTTTTTTTTTATTTTAAATTATTTGTTTTGTTAAATTGAAAAGAAAAACTATAAATTATTATATATGAATACTAATGGTTCTTCTTCCTTTAAAGCTATATATATTATATGCCCATACTATATACTTATATTAATATTAACCTAATTTTAATCGGGTTATATAAACCTATAAATTATAATTTCATAATTTTAGATTTTAAACCTTTTTAGTCGTATTGATTAAATTTAAGGTTGGAAAATTACAAAAATAATTGAATTCACTGAATTCGTCTACACTGAACTTAAATAATTTTAGAAGATTTTTTAACAATTTTCTAGAGTCTTAAACAATGCAAAAGTTTTGATCAAATTTAAGCTCGCAAAATTTGGAAAAATAAAATAATTTTTCTCTCTTGTTATAAGATCTCAAAATAATAATAGCGCTCATATTAATCATAATTGAAAACCATTAATTTCATACAAACTTTAATTAACCTGAACTTTTATACATAATTAGGTATAATAAAAATGTATTTAGGTATGTATGTGCCCAACATAAATGTCATAAAATTGATGAATAATGAAGTTTATGTGTGATAATTTTTGAAATTATGTATATTTTGTTTTTTTTTTTGTTGTAAGTATATAGATAGAATATTTTTGGTTTCACTCAAAATATATATATACATTATGCTATATATTGGTTTTTTTCTTGTTATTATTATTATTTTTTAGAACCATAAAAGTGCGTGTAAGCATTTCATGTATAAATATTTTTACCAAAAAATATGAAAAAAAAAAACAAAAAAAGAAAATAAAATTAAATCAGGTATTATTTATATGGTTTATTTTGTACATATTTTTTTTTTTTTCTACTTAGAAAAACAATAATAATGAAAATTCCTTATAATTATTAATCACGCAAAATTTTGGTTTCCTTTTGGCTATTTGGAAAGAATTTGGTTTTTTTTTTTTTCTTTCGTTTTCTATTTTTCTCTATTATTATATATGAATTGAATGTAATCAGGAGCGTAAACTTGCTTATGTTATCGAATTGAGCATATATTTTGAATACATAAAACATGATAAACAATCTCTGATTACAAACAAAAAGAAAAAAAAAAAAAGAATTTTAATTTTTGTTCGTCAACAAAATCAATACCACATTAATGAGAAGGAAAAATGTAAATAAAAATGGGAATAACATAATATTTTTATTTTGTAGTTGCAAATATCTATAATATAATAATACTGTATGTACATGGAATTGATTTCAGCTTCCAATACAAATAAAAAGTGTATATTTTCATTCTTTTTCATGGTTTTATACTGAAATCCGTAATTAATTAGGTTTTTACTATGTGCGCGATAAACAAAAAAAAATCCAATTGTGCGGATACAGGCTCTTAACAGTTCAATTTTTAAATATTGTTCACACAAAATTTGCAGCAAAAAAGAAGAAACAAACAAATTAAAATCGATTTTTCTTTTTGTCCTAAAAATTTGCTTTATATTCGTTTTACTTTTTTGTTTTGGCATAGAAATACATAGTTTTATCAGTTGTTTATTGGTTTCTTTAATAATTTTAATTGAAAATTTTGGCCTCCATTCTGACTATGGTCAAGACAAATTTACAAAAGAAATATTAATGTTCGTTCGTCTTTAGTATAAGCATAAATTTTACATAAATCGACAAAAATGTTTTTATTTTGTGTATATTTTGGAAATATATGTATATTTCAAAAGAATTCAGTTAATAACATAGTGGTGAAGTCGTTTTAATTAAATATCTACCCTTGATAGAAATAATACGATGTCAGATATAATTCGATGCATAGTATATGTGAAAAAATAAATAGTTCGAAAATAAAATCATCAAACTGACTGTAACAATTTCATCAAAAACCTGTTTTGGTGTTGTTAAAAACAAGATTTCAAATATTATGACAGAATATTATTTTCGGTGGAAAATGGATTATGTATAGTATTGACGTCTAGCTATTTTAATACCATATTATATTTACGACTGTAAAATATAATTAAATTCACTATATAAAATATAATTACTTTAGTTTTAATTTCCTTAATAAATCTTTCAACCAATTCAACTCTTGATAATATTGTTACGTTGTTATTCGGAACAGCAGAATAACTTTACAATATTAAAATAATGAAAATATTTAATAAATAATATAAATTTATACACAAAATAATTTTCATAAACGAATTTTATAAATTTGTTCGAACTCTTTGAATACAATAATTTTTTTTTTTTTCATTTTATGGCAATTTAGCTTTTAGATTTGATTAGTTAAATATTTGTTAATTGGTCATAATTTTATTTCATATAAGTATTCCCCATATGTTGCAAAGCAGAAAAAAAAAGAATTATACTTAATTGAGTTTCCTATACATATTATGTATGTATGTAAATAATGTACGAACGTACAGTACATAATAGTGGAATAAAAAAAAAACTATATATAAAAACAAAATTTGCGATAATTATTGTACAATAAAATTTCTAATTCCTAATTATAATTATGGCTTTGGGAAAATTTCATTCACATGAATCAATGACAAATTTTTTTAATCAATGTACCTAATTGTTTTCATTTTTTTTTTTTTTTTTGTACTTGGGGAAGATCGCATAAAAACGAAATAACATTGAAATTATTGTATACAATTGAAATTCTTCCGTTTCTCATGTTTATGTTTAACATATCGTATAAGAGATTCATAAGAAAATCGTAAGATCCAAACATAATCTAAAGCTAAACTCTTAAGAATTTGTAATTATTAAACAAATTTTAAATTTTTGATTTTATCAAATTATTTTTTTTAAATTTAAATTTTAAAATATTTCTCATGTATTTGACTTATAAAAACTATTTTTGGTTTTCATGAAATTATAAAATCTATTAAGTTATATCTTATAGTAAATTCAGATACAAGCATCTTAGTATCTTAAATAAAATTTATAACAAAAGTAAACACGCCTTGATTTATTAGCTTTTTCTTGCTTTAAAAAAAAAATAAATATTTCAATTTACATTACAAAATAAAATCGACATAATTTTTTTTGCAGGAAGTATCTATATAGATAAATTGGCAGTAGATTTACCAAAAAAAAAAAAAAATACGCTGTGCAAAACTTCACTAAAAATTAAGAATCATAACAGACTGCAGTACAAATTAAAAAACAACAAATTTATATTTCACCACCTAAATAACAAAACAAACAAAAATTGCATCTTTTCCATTTTTTCGATTTTTTTTTTTTAGTTTTTCACCTTTTATCTGAAAATAATATCAAATTTATATTTCTGTTTAGAACAGTTTCAGGGAGTTCTACAACATAATATAAAACAATGTAAAAGACTAAAAACAAAGCAAAAAAAAAAATGGAGAAAAAAAAATAAATAAAAATTGCTATAATTTGCAAGAAATTGGAAAACGGCATAATAAAAGAAAATTGCTTCTGCCAAATCAAAATTTGTATTATAAAAACGAAACAGAAAAAAAGAAAATTTGTATTGTGTATAATAACAAATTACTAACAATAAAAAATATTTCGCTCCTAACAGAAGTCAAAATAAAAAAAATATTATTTGTTCATTATAAACAACCGATATAGACTTTTCAAAATTTTTATATTGAATTTTCAAAAAAAAAAATTGGAAAATTTATCTATTCGTTTTATTTTTGGTATTATCATTGTTTTTAATTATTAACTTTAGTGTAGAACAGTGTAGAATTATTGCATCTCTAACGTTATAGGGATAAAAGCAACATAGTGGAGTAAAGTAATAGCAGAACTATAGTTTCTTCAAATACATTGAACAAATTATAGTTTTACGAAGCTACTTAGTTCAAAAGTTTATTAAACTCTCCTGCCTCTTAGCTAGACTGCTAATGAGGGCTTGTAATACTATGTACAGATGTTAAGCTCAAACCGAACTTAAATCTTCCTGATGAATTGGAACACAGAAAGAGTTTAAGGAATATTTTAATTTTATTTTTATTCCAAAAAATTCCTTGAACGGCATTTTTCGTAACTAGAAAATAAGTTTCATTTCAAAGATGTAGCAAAACATTTCGCTTGTAAAAAAACACCAAAAACAATTGGAAATTATAAGAAACAAAAAAAATAAAAAGAAATCTTTTATTTTTTATTTTTATTTATATTTTACAGGATTTTTATTCCCACTTTATTTTTACTTTTATTTTTACATCAAAAAATAGATTTTTTTTTTTCGTAATCACAGAGAAGCGAAAGTTTTATTATGATTACGAAACCATTATTCAATTTTTGTATTTGCGTTTATATCTGAAAATTCATTCAGATGTTGAGAAAAATAAAATATGTATATAAACTTATATATAATAAAGAGAAATAGAATAATTTTCAGGAAAAGCAAAATAAAAATGTATGTATATATGTATATTAGAACAATGCTTTTTTATTTTATTTTTTTCAAATCAAAAAAAAAAAAAACTAAAATATGCAATTTATTTCATAAAATTTTCGATTAATTTGATTTATAGCTAAATTTCTTTTTGCTGCTAATGTGTATTCAATTATTTTGATAATACGGCTTATAACAAACTATTAAAATATACATATAACACTATATTGGAAGCACATATACCATATACATATATCATAAATATACCATATTACACATAAATATATATATATATACAGTTTACCTTTATTGGAAATCATAAATGCTTGTTAAGGGATGAAAAAAAATAGAAAAATAATGAATAATAGAGTATTTGACGACTCATGGTTTCATGATTTTAGAATTTTTAAGAATGAATTTTTTTTCTGTCATGACGAAAATTTTAAGTATATTCTATACACATGAATTTCTTTCAAAAGATAAAATAATATATAATTATCATTCGATTATTTAGTTGTGTAGGATCAATATTGACATTAGGAAGCGTTTATTAGCAATGAAAGCACATAAAACAAAGTGTTATTCCTGGTTATTACTATATTAACTATATAAGTTTTTGATTCTAAGTAGGTATACCTAATTATATTTTTTATACAGTTGAGTAACGACATTTTCTTTTTTTTTTTCTTAGTTTTTACTTTATTTTATTTTATTTTATTTTATTTTTATTTCTAAACTCAATTATGTTTATAAATTTTGAGTCTTGTGTGAATTATGTGTTTTTGTATATATATGTATAAATTCTTTTTTTTTCACAAATATATATATACAGGAGTGGCCAACTTCATTAGATGTGTGATCGATAATTTTTTTTTACCAAATGTGTCGCGATCGACCTTGTAAAATATTGATATTATAAACACATTAAGCAACATACAAGTGGCAACAGTGAAGTAAACTAATCGCGAAATGATTAAATTAGAATGAATAAGATTGAATAAGAAATGGTAGCGTTTGTAACTGTTTGCATCATCTTCAACCGGTTGATCGAACGGAAATCGGTTCGTTATCGATCGCGATCAATGTGTTGGCCATTCCTGATATATACTATACACAGTTAAAAAAATGCCATTATTTTTCCATTTTTATAATATATAACATATTTATGCAAAGATTTTTATTATATATGTACATTTACGTATGTGTATTTACAGTACACAGTATGTATACAGAAATATTATATAAATATTTGAATAAAATTCGTTTTATTTCAATGATTTTTATTGCGGAGTTGAAGGTTTTCCTTCCATAATTTCATCAATTTTCATTTCTTTTCTAAGATATATATGTATATAATACATTTTTGTTGTACATATGTATATAATACATTTTAGTTTAATGCACCAGAGAATGGTAATGCTTTATTTGAATTTTAATGCATTCATAATTGAACTCACTTTTAAATTTAAGCATACTCAAAGATGATAAGCGAAAATAATAATAAATAAAAAAAAATAGGGTAAGAATGTACGTGATATTGATTCTTCACTAAATTTGCGAGTATCTAACTATAGCGCATAATGAGTACGTACCATAAATAGGTGTAATAAAAGAAGAAAATGTGGATTTTATATGAAATATAAAGTAAACATATGATTTGAAATTAAATTTTAAAATTATATTAAGTATATATAACTTTATTTTTATAATTTTTTGGTACAGAACTTAGTTTGAATATACATATTATGTTTAAAACGGATAGATATCAAAATGCTGTGTTTTGCTACGCTTTTACCATAATTGTCTTCAATGCTTATTCAATATTCGAAAAAAAAATTAATAATCTCATAAACAATTTCTTAATTGCTCTCAGAATACTCATTTCTTCTATTCTAAAAATTTAGATAGTTAATAAACTTAAAAAAAAAAGCTCAAATATTTTTTTCCAATTTTATAATGTCGCCGAAAAATTTTATTGAAGAAGGAAATTGCTAGAAAAAATATATATAAATAAAAAGTATAACGATTTATTCATTTGTTTTTTATAGATTTTTTATAAGTTCTTTTATTTTTATAAAATGCATTATTTTCTCATTACTACAGATTTCAAGTTTTGAAAGCACTTCTCTCTGATGTATTTCAGTTAAAATATTTCGTTGTTAGTTTATTAAATCAAATAAAAAAGATAAATAATAAGATTTTTTTTATATATTTAGTATAACAAATATATATAGTATATGTATGTATTATATGTACAAATTAGTAAATATTTATGTAAGAAAAACAAAATATTATGTATTTATAGAGATACATAATTATGTCAATTTGATGCTATATTTATTTTGAAAAAAAAATTAAAAAAAATTATTGTTAACTTCTTTTTGATATGAAATTCAAACATCATGATTTTAGATAGTAAACTAATAAGACAAACAAATAATTAAGTTTGTTAAATAATCTTATAGGTAATCACAAACTTCCTGAATCACTTTAGCTTTACTAATCATATTCATATACAATTATTTATTTGCAAGACAAATTTCGTATTTTCATGACTAAGTTTTCATGACTTTTTATGACTTTTGCCATGTATTTTTGGTATCAAAGGTTGTTATGCATGTGTTCGTACTGCACCATTACACCATTTGTTTTTCACTGTCGACAATACTAGGCCACCATCCAAACAAGTTTATCATTTCTTTTTTTTTTTTTTCTTATTTTGTTATGAAGTAATATGTATTTTCATCGAATTTGTTATATAAATTAAAAATATACACGTATATATACTATTTTTCACTTTTACACCAGCACAGACAATCAATTCGAATTTATCTCAACCATTACTAAACTAAAAATTGTTATAAAGGTTATTATATTATACACATATAGTTTATTTACTTTTTTTTTTTTTTTTTTTTTTTCAAAAAGTCATTTATTTTCTATTAAATCCACTGTTTATGACATTTTCGGATTTATTAGGTTTCAAGGATATTATAGAAAAGCACTAATTTTTCGTTATTTGTTTTATTTTTTTTTTTTTATTTTTGCAATGTAAAAGTTAGAAAATTATAGACTGGGAAAAATATATGTGTGTAAATTTATGCAATCGTTCTATTTTAGGAACAAAAAAAGGTTCTAACTATAATATTGTTAAAAAATATATTTTTATTTTTTTTTATGATCTTATTTACAAAAGCTCTAAAATTATATTGTTTTCATGAAAATGTCCTTTATGAGGAAACATTATATTATATACGTATATAAATATTTTAAAGGATAAAATTATATAATAAATAGTATTATTAACTATTTTTATTGGTTTTTGGATATAATTACATTTTGAGGACGCAAAAATTAAAGAGGTTGAAAAAAGTAATGAATTTTCTATGAAATTTCATTATAATATATATTTTATTTTTGTTTTGCTCTTAAGTTAAAAAAAAAATTATGATAATAGTTTTTTTGTTGTTGAAAAAAAATAATAATATAAATCTTTATAAGATATCCTTGTTGAGAAAATAAATGTATATATAATTCATTTAAAAAATAATAATAATAATCCACTATAAATTATAAATACGGTATTTATTTATGAATTTAATGTAAATTCTGTGTATAACCCCAAGGTTGAAAATATTAAGTTTTTATTCGTGCAGAATTTAAAAGCTATACACTATAATAAAAACAGATTTCTGTAATCTATACCAGTCCACAAATATTTTAATCTTATTCATAAATCCAGTCTAACAAAATATGTATACAAATATAGTTTAGTTTTGTTCTGAAGTTTTGTATTAGGTCCTTAATGAAATTAGAAGTAGAAACAGTCAGACTTTTAATAAAATGATTTTTAAAAAAAATTTAATATGAAACAAAAAAACATTTTTTTTTTGAAAGTTAACTTTGAATAAGTAATAATTTTTCTTAAGTTTAATATATAAAATTTTTATGATTTTTATTTTTAGTATTTTTCTTTTTTTGAATTCATTTTTATCTGTGATTTTCATATTTAGATTTCTCAACGCAATTTAGACTAATGTTAGCTTTGGGAATAATATTCCTTTCTTGTTAAATAAATACTACATGGAAAAAGAAGGATTTGTTCCACCACTTGCCACAATTTTTTTTTTGTTTTTTTTTATTTTGTCAATATAAAGCTTGAACATAAAGTTGAAGGAATTTTTTTTTTTTAATACATAGTTTTTATTTTGGTCGGTTTTCTTTTTTTTAATTTGTTATTGGGGAAAAGTTTTTAAACATTTTTTTCTTATCTTGTTTCATGATTTTTATTTTAATATTATTTTTTTTGGGGCGAAAAAAGAAAAGTTTTATAGAAATTATAATTTAAATTTTTTTATTTTTCTACATAATATATTTATTTACAAAAAAAAAAACAAGTAAAAAAATAATTGTAGATTTTTAACTATAAAGCATTAAATTAAGAAGAAAAAAATTCTGTAAATTTCGTTGTACTACGCCAAACCATAACTTAATAAGATTAAAATCTGCCCGGATGAGTAACCAATGTCTCAAAAAAAAACTTTTTTTTGGACCACATTGCTATCTGACTCTTGACTGCATATGATTTTTTACTTGCTTCGAACTGTTAGTGACATATTTGATCAAATTTAACAAATTTAACAAGAGCACGGTGATAACAAGTTTTAACCTTTTCATATAAAGATCTGGTTTTGGTTAAAATGTCAAATTGTGTTATTATACTTTGTACTGAAGTTCACGCTGTATCTTCTTAGAATCGAAAGCTTCCAGCTCATATTGTCAAATTAGAAATTTTTTCCAAACTTCATCTTTATTCTTCCAAACAGATAAGGCGTGTGCTGTGGAAAACTAAAACATAAAATAAGAATTTTTTTGATCCATAATAAGAACAAATCATTACAGAACTATACATAGAATAAAATATCTGGAAGATATTTTCTGAAGTAGAATATAGATATATATTAATATGAAATCAACATTAAGATATTTACTAAAAAAAAAATGTACTAAAACTATTGGGAATCGATACGTGTTGAGAATATTTTTGATAATTTCTAATGATTTCGTTTTTTTTTTTTTTTTTATTACTTAAAGAAAACAAATGAAATTATGGATACATATTCTTTTTTTTTTTTCAAAAATCTAATAATAAGATTTTTATATTAAAATATTGCTATTTTTTTTTTTACTCTTATATAGAGAATTAAATAAAAGGCTTCAGCGATTTTCTATATCCAATAAAAGAAATAGATTTCGAACATATTTCATGGGGTAAAAATATTATATTTTTTCCCCATGTACTTAAATTAATATATTTGGACTAAAAAATAATAGACGATTTATCTAAAAAAAAAAGAGCTTATATTAAAATTTTCAAATAAGATTTAAAAAAGAAGAATTTATAATTTATGCAAAAAATTATCCTTTTATTAAATTTCTCAACATCTCAAAGTTTTTATGTAGGTATATATAAAATGGACTATATTATAATATTTTTGATATAATTTAATTTTTTTTTTAAGGCGATAGATAGTGTCTTGAGTATTATTTTTAGATAAAGAATTATCTTTTCTTTTATCGTCCTTTCTAATTTTTGTTCACGAACTTTAAAATTATATGGATCGATTTTTTTTATAGTAAGATTTTGTCTTTGAATATTATTATTAAAAGTTAGGAATTAATAAATCTGGGTATAGTCAGTCGATTAAGTAAACGAGATTTATTTCCCAAGGATCAATTGTCTCTATTATTTCAAAGATATAGGTATTGGCAAAATCACATAAATTACATTTTAAATAATAAAAAAAAAGTTATAACTAAAGACTGGAATAATTTCACTACTTAATACTATATATAGAGAATTTATTTCAGCTACTTTTTTGTATAGCTCCCAGCAGAAGTAAACAAATTGAAAACTTTTTTTTTCTCAAATAACTGATAATAATAATTTTTATGAGAAATATTTACAAGTTAATGAAGAAAAATTTTATATTGTGTTTTCACATGTAGTAGGTACTTTATATGGAAAAATATGTTATATGTTTACATATTACATTTTATACTTATTATTATTATATACCTATACATTATTTTTAGAAATTTGATTTATTTCAATACGTGCCTCTTTCTTAATGTTTATACTATGTGTGTAAAAAGTAAAATCGAAATAATATTGATCGAATTCACATGTAACAGAAACATAAGTAGATAAATATCAATTTGTCTAATAAATTCCCTGCCTGGGGATATTGTTCTTACTTTTCATCATCTCTATAATATTAAATATAAGAAGATGTTTCAAAAAAAAATAATCAATACCAGATAATGCTTGTCCTTATAATATACTATACATATATATTTTAATATTATATGTTTTATATTAGAAAAAAATATACGTAAGAATATATATACATATAAAAATTTTAGAAAAGGTGTATTCACTCCATCTTCCATATAAAAATATATTCAAAAAAAAAAGAAACGGACGGCACGTAAAAAAGATTTTGTTTCGATAAAAACACATATATGTATATAGATTTGAAGTAGCTAAATCAATATCTATCATCTTTTGTTTTTCAAATAATATAGGTTTCTTTTTAGGAAATTTAATATTTTCAATTTTCCTGGAGAGAAGACGAAATTGGATAATTCTGCAAACAAAAAAAAACATTTTTTTATTTTAATAAAAAAAAAAAAAATGTTTTCTTGGTTGGTAACTGATAGAATATTATGTATGAAATCCGTAGTTAATTTTCTTCAAATGTAATTCAAAAATGTTATGCATTCAACATATTAAGTATATGTTGTATTATGTTCATGTTAGAAAATCATAATAATCCATGACTGCCGAAGACATATCTTTTTCATTCAAAGTTTCAGTTAATATTATTTCTTAAACACATTTTAAAATCCGAATTAAAGTAGCAGGTACATAGTCAAGTGTATTCGAAGTGATTTCAAAATGTTCTAATTAAAAATATCTAAGTTTGAAATTAGTTCTAAGCTTTGACTCTTGTTTGAAACTTACTTAACTCTTATAAAATGAAAATAAAGTCGAACACATTTTGTTCTGATGTTAGAACAAAAATCTTGAATACAAAATTTAGCCTTATTTATCCAAGTATCAAAACTGTTAAACGGGTCCGTTCATATAATTTTGTACATTTTTCAATAACGAGTAATTTTAAGCTATTACATCTTAGAAAATTTTTGTTTCAACAATTTTCGACTTTTCTAACATAATATGAATTTTTAAATAATAATCGAATTTCTAATAGCTTTGTATACGCAATCTGTCATTTATTGCCCCTAAATTCGCTCTGATGAAAATCTGATATGAGCAAAATTGTTTTTCAATTTTAAAAAGCAAATACTTACTACGAAAATATTTTATCCAATTTTAACAGTCAAATGGTCGTCACTATTTTGGGCTGAAAATTAAATAGCCTTTATTTGGTTGATTTTTATTTTTTTTATTAATGCAATTTTTTGATTGATTTCTTGGAAAAAGAAAAAGATGAAAAAAAATAAGAAATTTTATTATTGCCTTTATCTTTGAATGAAAAATTTCACGAAAGCTAAAAAAAAAATAAAAATCAATATAAACAGCCCAGAATTGAATTTATAATAATTTTTTTTTTTATTTTTTTTTTTTTTCAATAAATAAGAAAATGAAATGGAATTCTTGTACAAATCAAATCTTTAGGAAAATATAAAATGAATTTTAATCAAAAAATTTTCATTCATTTTGAACAAAAAAAAAAAAAAAAATAGAAGAAAAACTGCAAATATTTCCTTTGAAATTGCACTCTTTCTAACTTTTCTTTTTCTTTGCAATATTTTCATTCAATTTGAATAGAAAAAAAAAAGTTCACCTCATTTTTTGCATATAAAATTATAATTTTTTTTTTAAAGGGTGGAAAAAATATAAAGTAGGAATTTGACATCGTTCTTCAAGATATTCACTCGTCCATGCAAATATAAAAAAAAAAATTATATAAACACGGTGTATAAATATTATAAAATATAGAAAATATATATGTAGGCAATAAAAGTGATTTTTGAAGTTTAAAACAGGTGAATTCATAGTCTGTTGCGTTTAAAGAATCTCATAAAATTTATCAAAGTTTCTTTTTCGATAAATTTTCATCATATAAATTTAGAATTTTTATACTAATTTATTTTGTCGTTAGTCTTTGCCTAAAAAAATAATTTCACATTTTCTTATTTTACCTTTTTAAATATGATTTAAAACCTATTTTTAAATTCTTTTTTAATTATTTTATAAAATTCTCTTCACAGATTTTAAGCAAACCAAGATTTCATCATTTGACTTTATACATTCTGGAATACTGGATGGAAATATTATTATAATTCTACTAATAAAGTGCGAATTAGAAAAAACACAAAATGTCGTTGTCGTCGTCGAAGGAAAAATTAATTGCAATGCTTTTTTCCAAAATATGCAAAAATTTAACATTTCTCAGCATATAATTTTTTTTTTGTTGTTCGGAGATACGTACATAAAAAAAAATATAACATTTTTATAAGAATATGACATTTATTTTTTTTTTTATGATTTCATTATTATATTTTTTATGCATAGAGTAAAAAAAAAGTATGTAGATGAATAAACTACAAAGTGTGCACACAGTCCAGCCAACCGTAAACATAGATATTATGTTCATTTTTCCTTTTGTCTGTTGTTCATGTGATGAAAATTAGGCTGATTCAAATTAATTTTGATTTGCCTGAAGCTCCTTAACATTTTCATAGCATTAAGTTAAGATAATGATAAGGTTTCCAGGTTGGGGGTCTATAGGTATTTCGCAAATGTATTGTCTCGTGAATTCAATCAATCAAATTATCTTATTTTACTAAAATATTAAATAAAACAAAAATATTTTTCATTTGTCAACAATGTCAAATTAATATTTTCATATTTACTTTTTGTAAAAAACAAATTTTTGTAAAAAACAAATTTTTTTAACCAATACAATAATTTTGTTCTCTATTTCTCATAAAATGTATTTAGCATCTGATATGTTGTTTTTTTTTTGTTTTTTTGTATCTAAAATTTATCATCATTTTTATGTTTTTCTGTCTTGTTTAATTATCCAAGGAATAATTTTTAAAAAACTTAAACTACACATCATATAAAATATGAAATCTGAAATCAACTTAATAAATGTAGGTACTATGTACAACATAAAAATAAAAAAAAATAAAAAATTGTGATGTTATACCAACACATTTCAATGTTGATTTTTCATTTGTTATCCTTAAAATTGTTTTTTTTTTTTTCTAAATGACAGCAGACAAAAATATAATAACAATAGCTGAATACAAAATAAAAAATGTTGCTTGAACTAGAAAAAAGAATTTAACAACAATAATATAAAAAAAAAAAAAAAATTGTAACATCAATTCCAGAGTCATAAAAATATTATTTGTATTCTATGCTCGCTAATTAACTCGAAGGTTTTGATAATAAAAAACATTCATATTATACATAGAAGAACATTATTTTGTAAATATGTACGTATTATTATAAAATTATAATTTACATAATTTCCTGAGAATTTAATTTTATATGTATAAACTTTGGTTGAAAAAAGGATTTTGTTCTTCTTGTTCGTCAAAAACTCATTTATTTAATTTTTAAATGAGAACAGAACTATTTGTTTTAATTTTAAAATTTTAAATGACATTTTTCGAATCTGATATTTTCACAGAATGTTTTCGACGTTAATTTAGAATGTAATATTCTATGAATGCAAAACTCTGGTATCAAATTCCAATATTGAATTAAAATGTTATTTACTTAATAGCAATATCAATTTCAACATTAATTTTCAACATTTCAACAGCAGGTAGTGTTCAACACAATATATATTCAATCTTATAGTCAATTAGTCAATTATATACTATATACTTTGCTGTAGTTTAATGAATACTCCAGATTTAAGAATTTATCATGATGATGAATAAAATTTTACCCCTAAAAATATCTCTGAAAATCCGTAAACCAAAAAATTATTATTGAATTATTTTTGATGCAAAAATAAAAAACATCGAACTTTTTTAAAAACGAACACAATAGATGTAAACATGTGTCCCGGAAGCTTATGTCCTTCATCTGTATTGGGCTATGTAAAAAATTAAAAACAAACGGAAATATTTTTTTTTTTAAACAAATATTTAAAACATAAAAATAAAATTATTGAAAAATTGGCAGAACACGAATTTCAATACAATGTGAAAAAAATGATAAAAAAAAATAAAAATAAACAATGTTCATAAGACTAATTTTGTGTATTTCTACAACTGATAGATATAAAATATTAACATTACTCAGGATAATAAATTTTCGATTATACATTATTAAACTTATTGGCCATTAATCATATTGTAGAAAAATTGAACGCAACTTAAATAAATATTTTGTACATACGAGGTTTAGTATAAAAATTTATCGTCATTTTAGCATAAATGTAATTTTTCTGAAAAATTTCAGTATAATTTCAAGCTCAAATGTCAGATTGTTTATTTCAGAATGCTCCATGAATTAATGAACTTTTCGAAGAAAAGTGAAATGTTATTAATCTGTTTTGTTATAAATAATAGAATCTAAAATTTCGACACAATTTTCTTTTGCAATATTATTTTTTATTATTAAAAATTTGAAAGCAAATATTCTGTGTTTCACAATTTGAAAAATATGAATCGAAAAACAAATACAAAGAATGAATCAAGCAAAAAAATCGTGAAATCAATTCAAAATTATGCCGGTATTTATAAATTTTATAGAAACGCATAATTTTTCAATCTATGTTTATTGTGGAAAGAAGGTGAAATTATAAGTGAGGAAACTAATAGAGAAAAATTAAATTAATAAATCAAAAATTATTAAAATTGAATTAATGTGAAACCACAGAGAAATATAGACATGGGTGTAAAATTTATGTGTACTGAAAACATTGGGTCTGTCTTTAAAAAAAAAATACTAAATTTATATATTGAAGCTAGGTCGATTCCTTTCCATTCAATAAAGCCAGCAAATAAGGTTTTATATTTTTTTGAAACTTCTGAGCACGTATACCTACTTAAATCAATTGTAGATTCACTCACTCTGTTTATAATTCCGTCATATACAGCTAAGGAGCACAACTTTATCACTTTCAACATTATTTACAGTACAGAATTTTTTACAATTTTAAATTCCCTGATCTGTAAATAATTCAATTGAAAACAGGGATAAATATTTATTGATGTGTCACAAAAATATGTTTAACGAACAAAATAACATTAAAAACTAGATTTTAAAGTTAACTTTGAATAATAAGAATCCGTTGCTTATCATTACTTTCCAATAACAATAATATATTTTCTGCATGTACATAAATTACATTAAAAAATTATTACTGAATGAACACATCTATGAAAGTGTAAAATTGATAAATATTTTTTAATAAAAATAAAACTTTTTCCATAAAAAAAAAATAAAAATTGGATTCATTTGTTCTGTAAAAATAACATGTGACTTTTATTATGTAAAGTGTGAATTTATACTTATTTCAAACAATTCTTATATGAGTTTGAGGAGCACTGATAAGACAATCTGATCTGATCTGACACATTTTTGCTCATCCCACATTGTCAAAGGTTTTGAGGAAATCTTTCTAATGATTTATTTTTAAACATTTTAAAATTATTTTTGATTAAATTTTAAAAAATATTTTATATGAAAAATTTCTTTAAATTCTGGAGTTCTTAAAATCTGATATCCTGAACCAAAGTTTTCAGTGGTACCATTTTCTGTATTATTGTATGATTTATTATAAAAAAAATTAACAAAACGAATATTATAAAGTGAGATATTTTCATGCAATATTTTTGAATAAGAAATTGTTAAATAAGTTAAATAAACCTTAAGACTAGGATCTGTTTTAGTAAAAGACATAAAATTTCTAAATTCTAATAATATGCAGTACAAGCTTAAAGCTTAAAATATACACACTATATCCAAATTTCAGGTGAAGTTAAATTCAGAAAA
The DNA here is from genome assembly GCA_964007475.1 of Hybos culiciformis. Classification (NCBI taxonomy): domain Eukaryota; kingdom Metazoa; phylum Arthropoda; class Insecta; order Diptera; family Hybotidae; genus Hybos; species Hybos culiciformis. The sequence goes on along the minus strand of OZ023275.1, from coordinate 34,860,163 downwards.
ACAATATTAAGAAATGTTTTCAATAAGAAAAATAACAAAAATATAAGAAATTCAAATTTCAAAATCTTTTATATAACAATAAAAAAAATCTGTAGTAAAAGATGTACCGAATAAATTTTTTTAATTTTTTTTTTTTAACAAGATTGAATGAATTTATGTTTCAAAATAAATTTCATTATTTTTAAGATTGAAATAACTTTTGAATTTAATTAAAATTGCGAACAAGAATAAACATCATGTTTTATATATAATAAAAAACAAAATATATAGGACTACAAAAAAATTATTATTATTATTTTTTTTTTTTATTTGGAATTCATTATTTTTGTATCTGGATATTTTTTGAGGCCAAGTTTTAAAGAATATATATATTTTAACCCAAAATCAGAATTATAATATCCTTGAATATAATTTTTTTGTACATATTTTTTTGGTTTTATATTTCAAAGTCAGAAATTTAAATTTTATTTATATAAATTATATTGTTCATTCTCTGTTATAAGGTAATAATAAAAAAAAAACTAAGAAGAAAATAAAAATAATATATTTTTCAGATAAAATGAAGATGTATACATTATATATTTTCAATTAGACCACAGATGTTTAAAGTTTTGATTATAATTGAACAAGAAAGTGTACATTATTCTTTTAATGTTTGAAACAATAAAGATTATTCAAGAAAAAAATCACAGAGGGCAATAATGCAATATCCTTGTTTACAGGGCACCTCAATTTGATAATACCATTACATACATTTGGTTTTAAAAAAAATTAATAAATGAATGAATTTTCAACGGGTTAATACGTTAATATTCTTAAATGTTTAAATCATTAATTATTTTGTTATTAAGATTTAAAAAAAAATTATAAACTTTTATATTAATTTCGAAGAAAAAACTTACAAATTATTACCACACTTATTTATAATTTTTTTTTGTTTTACACTTGCAGGAAAAAAATTGTAGAACATATTTCTATGTTGTTAAGAAATCATAAATATAGTTAGAATATATAGTGTTCAGACTTTTTACTATTCTTCCGTTTAATATTGTATTATTTATAAAACTATGTACTTCTTTTGGAGAACTACATAGGGTACAACTATTTGTCAGCGGATTTTGAGGATTTTTACCTACGATGAGCGGACCATAACTTTTTTTTTTCAATAATCTTCTACTTTTTTTACATTATACTTCCAATTTTTAAAGAAACTAGAAACACGACATAATAATGAATGACCAATGCTCCAGTTGTGTTCAAATTTACAAAAAATGGGTTAGAAAATTTTTTTTCAATACCTCAAGCCAGTATTCAGCCTATATCCTCTTACTTTCCTATACCTAAAATTTAAATAAATTTTTTTTCTTGATCATTTCATTAATTTTATAATTTTCTTTTTGGAAGAAAAAGGAATATAAATTTGAAATGATTCAGAATCTAATTACGAAAGAAAAAAAAAACTTTTTTGCTTAATTAAATGAATTTAATATTTCTATAATTTTCTTTTTTCTTCTTCTTTTTCAGGTGAAAACGTGATACAGAAATGAGATGATAATTAATTTTCTGATACTTTAAAACATATAAAAGAAGGATTTTAAAAAGGATATTTTTTGTTTCGTTTTTTTTTTATATTCTTCGCATCGAGCAAAGGCACATAACTTACACCCAGACATTATTTGAAAAAAAATATACAGTATAAATAAATAAAATAAAATAAAAAATTGAAAAAGGATAATAATCCTTTTTAAAGAAGACATATACATAGAAAAAAAAATTTAGATATGATAATATAGTTAGAATCGTTTTAAGTGACGCGTAAAAAGGATTTGTGTTAAAAATAAAAAAAATAAATAAATAATTAAATAACATTATTTTTAAATTAATAAAACAAAAATCGTTTTCCTTATGTATATTTCTTGAATTAAAATTAAAATCATATGATGCATAAATATTAAAATAAAACAACAACAACAGCAAAATAAAAAGGATAATAAAAAAAAACAAATTTAACTGTCAAAATATTGATAGAATTAAATATTTATTCAAATTAAAATAGACATATAAAAACAATAATGATCCCTTAATATTTAAGAAAATAAATATAGAACTTATTAATAAAATTTTTAAATCTAAGTATATTATAATAAATAACTTTAAGAAAATTAAAATCATTTTTATAGTAATAAAAATATGATTTTGATGCCATCATTATAGTTTTTCTATTCAGTTTATCCTTATTTTGGTTTTTCGTTAAAATAACTAAAAACAAAAATTTTAACTACTACGGTTTCTAAATAATAATAATAATAATTCTAGGACTTAAATATTTATACTAAAAGATTTAATCAATAATTGAATAATTATTTTGTAAAATTGTTTCATTTCATTTTAATTTTTTTTTTCCTCTAAATTTGCTGAAAAACTAAAATTTCATAAATTATAAAATCTATAATAATACAAAATAAAAAAATTAATAAATAACAAGAATTCTGCTGAAAAATGTTCTTTGAATTAATTAATATGAAAAATCTTAAATTACTAAATTTAAATTTGAATTATAATAGCAGTGAATAGTTTTGGAGTGTGAAAGAAATAAAGTGCCAAAATTTAAATTATCATAATATTTAATAAATTTTGACTAAAGTTTCTTTTGACTCACCGCCACCATTTAGCGCCAAAGTGTTTCATTCTGGTTTTTTTTTTTTTGGTTTGTTTTCTTTTTTTTTATAATTCTATAAATTAAAAGTTAAAATAATATCATAATAAAAAAAAAAAATTCAGAAACCATGAAAATCACTGCCCCATTACGGGCTATTGTTATAGCTCATCTATTCTATTGTGTCGCATTAGCTGGAGGTAAGTTTGTTATAAATTAAACATTATATTTTTTAATTATAATTATATATATGGAAGTAAAATTATATATATGGAACAGTACCTCGTAAATTCATAAATACAACATTTCGTCTTCAGATTCTTTACTTTTAAGATATCAGAGATCACAAATTTTATTTTAGGTTCCTTACTATTTATAGTCATATATCTTCTTTGTACAAATACAATATTTTTAATCATCGATATCCAGATTCAAGTGTTTAGATACAATTGAAATTCAAACTTTTAAAATAATGTTAAATACATAAAAATTTTATAGTAAAAATTATATCGCTGGTAGAGTGCCTCTAACTGCCAAGTACCAGAATCGAAGTGAAGCTGAACAAAATCGCGCATATTTTAGCTTTCAAAGAATTTATAAGCATTTTATAAGCATTTTAGTGAAAAATAAACAGGCAGACTAACATTTAATGAAACCATTTAGTTCGAAAATTAAAACACTAATGATAAACATTGTAAATCAAAAATCAGCTGGTTTTAGCAAAATAATTCTTCTTATGTAATTATCAGATTTTAAATAATAAAAGAAAACATTGAAAAATCATTTCCTTATAATTGTTTTATGTTCTAAAAAATTGTAAGATAAATATTTTATTTCCTTTTTTTTTTTATTCATTTAAGTTTTTCCCATTATGAATTTCTAAATCTACTTTTCAAATCCTTATGTACAAAAGTTTTGTAATTTGGGTTTGCCCAGCATCCTTTTTATTTTGCAGAAAAACAAAAATATACAAACGTCAGCAAATATAATACCTTTGTCAAAAAATATTGGGGGCTAACATTAAAATAGAATATTTTTGTTCTTACACAATCTATGTTTTTATTTTTATATAAATTTGTGAACATAAGAAAATCCATTAGAGAAAAACATTTTAGAAAATAATATTTAAAAAAATAAAAATTCAAAAATACAAATTATAAAAGAAAATATGTGCATTACAAAAGTTAAGGAAAATTTAAAAAATATTTTCATATGTACCCAGTAGTTTTTTAAAGTTTTAATAATCTGTTGTTTTAAATTTTATGTTGTATTAATATATAAAAACTAATTAAAATTTGCTTCTTTTTTTTTTCTCAAGTATTACTTCGTACATAATTATACAATTCAACATAGAAATTAATTTCAATTAAAGTTTTTATATTTTTCATTCTGATAGGAATAATAAAATAATAAAAAAAATAAAAAAAAAAAAGGAAAAAGGATGATGTTATAATTACCAGATTCATATAATTAACTTGATTGTTTTTAGTAAGAATTTTATTCAAAAATTAATTAAAAAAATAAAATAAAAAAAAAAAAAAACACAAAAAGAAAAGAAAAAGAGCATCAAAACTTTTCCTAAAAATGATATCAAAATTAACAAAGCTGTAAAAATTAATAACCATTTTCCTTTCTTTTTTAAAATAATTTCCTTGAAAAATCAGTTTGCTTTTTTCATTTGAACAAAAATAAAATAAAAATAGAATTATATATATAGATATGTATGAATATATGTATATTAAATAATAAAAAAAAAATAGAAATGTTTTATAAAAGATTGATTAAATTATGCTCTGTTGCATAAAATACATACATATATTTGAAAATACATTAAGGATTACATAAATAAATGAAAATTTGATGGAAAATTTCACATTTTCATTCAGGTTTCGTTTGAAATTAACTGTCTCTAGAGTCTAAACAGAATGAAATGAAATGAATTTCAATCTTAAATGAATTAAAGACAGTAATTTGGAATCTTTTCTTTCGGACTTACACCGTATTTTCTTTTTAATATTCATCAAATAATTTGTTTGATGCAGTCAAAATGAAGGTGAATTTGTACCATTGCATTAATTTTTTTATAGAAAATTTAAAACAGATTTTCAGCTTTTGTAGTATCCAAATTATAACGCTATTACATTATTAATTTCTTTTACCCATATTATGCTTAAAGGATACTGTATCAATACAATGTTCAAATTTTTTATTTGTTGACAAAAAATATTATTTATTATGTTATCGATCAAAAATCAGAAGATTGGAAAAATAAAACAAAAATAAATTTATTTCTTTAAATATCGTTCACCCAATAAAATAATAGTTAAATATATAGTTTAACCAAAAAATATTTCTAATACTTCTCCTTGAATTTAGATGTGGAATATTAAATGAAAACTTTTTTTTTTATTTTTCACATAATATTTTGGGAATAGAAAGTAATTGAAAAACGTTCGCGTTAATTAAACTAAATTGGATAAAACTTTTTGCATTTAGTTTTAAAACGAGCTAACATTATTTATAAATGAGTTTTTCTTCTTTTTTTTTTATATATCAAGGATATGAAATTTATTTTTCCTTTATGCATGCTTAAACACTTTTAATATTAACAAATATTCATTTGGTATAGGATTTTAGTTACTATACTTACTTGTCAAGATGTAAATTAAGACTTTTCCGGTGTAAATATCCGGTATATAAATATTATTTTAGTTATTTTAGTTAAAAAGTAAGTTGTAAAAAATACATAATCAAAAACTTTGTGGGAAAAATGATTAATTTTATTAACTTTATGTTTTCATTTTCATTTTCATACAAGCAATTCATCTCTAAAACAATAATATAATTGTATGAATATCCAGAATTTGCATATCGCTTAGGGTTATCAAACATAGACTTTCAATATATACTTAAACAATATAATAAAAAAAAAACTTAATGAACCTTTGGTTTTGAAAATATTTCGCAATTAAATTTAGTTATTTTAGAAAAAAGTTTTCCCTCTCATGTTGATCGATAATTTGAATTTACAATTTACGCCATCCCTGAGGGAATAAACATTAAAAGTTAAAAATTCTATAACTATTCTAACTATATATAGACAATGAAATTCACAAAAAAAAAAAAAAATTAAAAAAAAGGATTATTTTATTTTTTTATACAATTTTTTTTCCCCAACTATTGTAGGTACATGTGTTTATGGAATGTAAAAGGAACCCTGAAAATAAGTAAAAAAAAAAAAAAATAGAAATGAAATGAAATTGGATTCTTTGGCTTTAATACAAAAAAAATCTCAAAATGAATTTTATTTATAAATTAAAGTTTATGACGTTCAATATAAAAATTATAGAGCTAAAATATAAAAGTTAACCAGATTAAAAATGGGTTCAAATGGCAGTTTTCAGTTAGTTTCAAATAAGTTGCGCTCATCAATAACTATCCAAATCATAAATGATTACAAAAATTCAGCAATATATATTTTTTGAAAGTGTTTTATATAATTATTGTGATGTGAAAACTTATATATTAAATTGCCAAAAAAAAAAAACGAGTTCTGATGGCAATAATTAAAATGATATGTTTTCTTTTATTTTTCGCTTCGTTGAATATGCTACTGCTCTATATATGCATTTTATATAGCTGTATAGTTATTTTAATGTTATTATATACTTAAAATTGAGGTAATTTAAAATGTGTCAAAACTTTTGAACAAATGATATGACATGAAAATTGGAAAACTATATATATTTAAAAAAAAAGAAAAAAAAACGACTGTGTTAAATCCATTAAAATCTATTAAAATGAAAAAAGTTTATACAATACTATCTTTTTGCTGCAATAAATATTAAAGGATTTTTTTAAAACAATTCTACAAAGGATAAACTTTTTTTCAAATATATTTTTTCTCCTTTTTTTCAAAACTATAAATTTAACTTGTAATAGGAAACTTTAGAGAATATATTTTTAAATAAATGCAATTGATTCAAATCGAAAATTTATATATTTTTTGTAATTTATGAATTAAATTGAAATTAAAAACAAATTAGTATTTCCAATAAAATTATGGATGTTACTAATTCATTTCACAGAAATATAATGATTACAATACCAAATAATTCATAATCTTACTAGTACATAATGTTATTGGCGGTATTTAATAAACTATATTAGTGGACGTTTTTTAGCAGGAAGAATAGAATTTAAAGCTCAAATGGCGCCGCGCCGAATATTACAATGAATATGTATGTTATTATTATAGATATATGTGATCACATTATTTAAGTCAAAATGTTAAAAAATTATACAAAATTTGTCTTAAATAACATTATTTTATGAATCCTTTATAGCTGCAACACAAATTGATACAATTTTGCATTTCACCAAAATTGAAAATGGGATTAATGTAATAAAATGAAAGAAAAATTATTGGAAAATCATGATAATTTAATTTATGATGAATGAAAATTAACTTTTCTCTTTTTCTGTTTGATTTTTGGTTTTTGAAATATGGATAAAATGATTGGAATAAAAAAAAAAGTTTTCTTTGTACGTACATATACATTAAACATTGATCATAATGTATGGCAGCTTTTAATTTATATATTGCATTTTAAATGGTACAGCGTGTTTTATTCTAGAAAATTGCAAAAAAAAAAAATATTATTTTTTTCGATTACTTAAAGCCTTATATTTCTTTTATTCAAAATATAATTCAATGATTCAATTTGTATCACAATTGTCGAAACAGGCAGTCATTCAAAGAAAATTTAAACACGGCTCTAAGGGCTGAACCTCGATTTGTGTTCTACTTTTGAAAACATAATTTTAAGAACTACACCTAGTTGAGATATGAACTAACAGTATTATCAAAAGGAAGATCTTTGTTTGCAAAAAAGTTTTATTATTTAACAAACTATATTTATTTGATATTTTCCTAAAGATGAATTAAATTAAAAATTCGTTTTTTCATACTACTAAGTACAATATATCTCTAGTTTGATTGAAAACAGCACACAGAAATCGATTACATACAGTTTTTCTATATTAAAAATAAAATAAAATAAAAAATACACATATAACATTAAAGTGAAAAGGATAACTTTATTTTATTTCGACTGAATGAATAAATGCCAAAATGTTTAAAAGTAATAGAGTTAAAAGGTTTTTTTTTTTCTATAATATTTTTTAACATTTTATTATATTTGTCAGATTGTAGCTTTAAAATAATTTTATTTTCATATGAAATAAATCTCTACTAAATACATTTTATAAACATATGTATTTATCAATGTATATTATAAAAAATGTAAAATATGTACTAGCTAACAGTTTGAAAGCGCCTACATTTACGTATCTAGATAATAATGTCACAACAATGTCAGATATTTGATTTATAAAAAGATTTACTGCGGTATCTAGGTGACTAAAAAAGAATATTTTTATTTTTTTAAATATAATATTGCGTGAAAGATCAAATCTAAATAAGACTTGGCATAAAAATTTAAAAGTATAGATGTTCAAATAAAATACTTTATATTTGTTGAAAATTTGTCCAAAAGTTTAAAGAAAAAATTATTTAAATTTTGGAATTCATAATTTTAAACTTAAAAATTTATCTATGATAGTAAATATAATTTTCATAACTAAAGCAATGAACATGTCTTCAGAATAATATTAAAATTTTTAATATTTTTCCAAATTTATGTATCTTTATAAATATTGTACATCTATGTATATGTTTTCATTGATTTCCTTTTAAATTTAATATTCAAACTACAAAAAAAAAAGTTGCATAAAATAATAATAATAATAAAAAAAAAACCACAATATTTTTCCACATGAATATTTTCTTGATATTAGATTTTTTTTTCTCTTTATAGAATGCAACTTTTCTCACATATCTATAATATCGTTTTTCTGTTTTATATATATGTAATATTTCTTTCAGTGTTCTTTATTCAATTATTGTTGGCATATTATATGTATATAATATACATAATACTATATTATATATAAAATAATAATAATAATTTTTAAAAAAAAATTTCCCAGCCTCCTTGAATTTTATATGCATTAGCATAAGTATATGCAAATTTATTTTTAAAAACCATAAAACGTCATATATAAATATCAGGTGGAAATAGTTAAGATTATTCAAACGAAAAATAATGCAAAAAAAATAAATAAAATAAAAATAGAATTTTAAAAATATAGACCTTGTGATTTAGAAGTACATACTCTCACTTTAAGTTGAAAAATATGTTCGTATTTTTAGAAATTATTCTGTAAAATAATTTACATTTTCTATATTTTCTATTTTCATTTTTGTTTCATCTGTACATACTTATGCAATAAATGTTTAGTAAATTCAAATAAATATAAATGTTAATATGCTAAACTTAAAAATTTGTTAATTAAATTAAATAGTTATTTACATTGTCTATAATGCAAAAAGAAAATTAAATAAAATTATCATAATATATTAAACTAGAAAAAAGCCTTGCACAGAAAAAATAGTGCAGGCCTAGCCTAGTAACTATGCGTTGATTTTTGTCATTTCGAAAAGAATGCTTTTATTTTTTTATTGATAAAGTACGCCTTGATTTTTTTTGTTTACATTTTAAAGTTTTTATCAAAGTACGCCTTGCATTCAGTGTTGCATAGTCATTCGATTATTTTATTTATTATTTACGTTAAAAAATAAATAGAGGAAAGTGCCAACACTGTCAAGGTCGTTTAAGAGGTGAGTTCACCTTTTATTATATTAGAAGATAAATTTATTTATTATTATTTATTTGTGGGGATTTTTATATAAAAATCATAATTATTGACAAGACTGAAAAATTTTTATATTCCAAATTTTAATCCTAGTAATTTTTAAGGTTATTATTAATTTATTTATTTTTTTATGTTTTAATGTATATAAATAAATCTATATTAGAACATTCTTAATTTGTACAATCGGTACCTCTGACCATATAGTACTGATTTTTGTTGTGCCTTATAATTAGAGATGTTTAATTCAATTTAAGGTTATTATTTTTAAAATTATTAACTTTAACATTATTCTAATGTAATAATAATATATATAAAATCTACTAAATGTGACCTCAATTGGTCCAAAAACACAATTATTTACTTCTTACAATTTACCCCACGATTACCCCACGTAAATATAAAGTTTACTATAAATTGTAGCTTCTCTAGTTCTTTTATGTTTTAAATTTAATTTATATAATTGCACATGTCAATAATTGCTTCTTATTTATATAATATACATATAATTGCTTAAATAATAATTTTAATATTTATGTGTGTACACGGTAAAATTATTATAATTTCATTTCATTTTTCAGTGTTATGAATTGCATATATTATATATAATATCATATACAAATAGCTAAATTAAAATAGCGAAAAAAAGAAATTATGAAACTTTTCAAGCAACTATATTTTCACTTCGATAATCACATATATTAAATTTTTTCAACTGAAAAAATTTTTCTTGATAATATTATTTTTCATTTCTTAAAACTCTGTTAGATATGTACATATATTATTATATTATATATTATTTTTAATATCGTTACATTAAGTTTTTTTTTTTTAACATATGAGATTAGATATATATGAAAAATATAAACAACATTCTAAATTTATGTTATAGAAAATATTGTTTTTTTTTGAAGAGAGAACTTAAGTTTCTATTGAAGTAGATGAAATAAAGTAATGCCTCATAAATATTTAGCAAGTTGCAAGATATGAAACGAAAATGCATTGCATATAAATTCAAAGAAAAATTTGAAATATTTTTGAATCAAGAAACGATAATCATAAGATTTAAAATTAGAAATATTCACGCTTCGCTTATTGAAATCAGGATTCAGAAGATCCTTTTTCTTTAATGATACCCAGGGCTTAATTTCTAAAAAAAAAGAATCGGAACGCACGGAAAAATAGTGTTTATTTATTATTTTTTATACAAAATTCTAGTTTTAAAGACTATAGCTAGAATTAATTTAAGTTTAAATATTTAATAATACGAAAAAAAATTTTAATAGATTCCATATTTTTTCCATATTTTCATCGTATCCTTTAGCACTCCTGGATCTCGATTGAGAGTCTAGGGCGCTATGTTTTCCTTTGGCTAGCCAACTGCGAACATATATTTTGGGATCAAAATAAGTGAGCGTAGGACCAACAAGTTTTATAAATAGTAAATTTGAGAGTGTTTTAGTTAATAAAGACGAACGTGTTGGTGTAACTATTAAATTCATAGCTGAAAACCCCCGTTCACATTCTGCACTTGAAATTGCTATTGTTGATATTGCAATAAAAAATATGAGCAAATTAAAAAAAATAGCTATTTGCAAAAAAAAAAAATTTTTATATTTTTTTCGTTGGTAGGAATAGGAATTGAAATTTTTTTTCTTATTTCATAAGAAAAAATTTCATGTAAGTAATATTTAAAAAAAAAAAGAACCGGAACGCCGTTCCGGACAGTTCCGGTCGAAATTAAGCCCTGATGATACCTATGATATTTTTTTATATATTGCGGTCAAGTTTTTATAAATATTTTAGTATAACAGAACAGCTGTAAGGATTCTTGATGCAAACTTGGAGTAATTATTCTTGTTTGAAAGTTAAGCCATTCCAATGATTATTAAACATAATTTCCAAATCAAATTTACATTAAAACATTAAGAAATAATTGCCCTTAAAATAGTTAAAATCTAATAATTCTGTATTATGTTTTATATTGTTTCTATCTGTTAAATCAATAATGTTGGTAAAACTTCCTGAAAATGATCCTGTAGCTGGAGCTGTGTGTTATATAGTATGATTCAAAAACAATGCAAGGAAAATATAATGTTATTTTATATAAATAGAAATGATGAGATATTATGCATAAACATAATGTTTTTTCACAACATATTTAAATAATTTATTTCAAATTCACATATTTTTTAACATAACATTAATACCCACAATCTCTGTTAATTCGATACAATATTATATAATCTTACAGAAAATACTTACACAACATTATGCTCCCAATCATAATATGCAAAATTAATGAAAAAAAAATAAAATAATATTCAAGGAATGGCAACAAAATTATTAACTTCTTTTTATGGTTAAATTTATATTGTCATTAAAATCAATGAGATTACAATGTTTTAAGAGGAGCATTTTTTTTCTTTCTTTTTTTGAATTATGAGAAATTGTTTATATTTAAACATGAAATACAATAACAAAAATTATATTATCTTAAGTTATTTCATTGAAGAAAAAAAAAAAGAAAAGAAAATATTAACATAATATTATTATTACGTAAAATTATTATGAGGATCATGAAAAATATTATATAGACAGGAATGGGACGACTATAAACTAGGATTTTGAAAATAGCTAAATTTATATGTATCAATAAAATTTTAATACTGCCAGATTAAATAAAGCTGATTTATAGATTTTTAGGTGAGTTTAGAGTTTCTGTATTTAATTACAGGGTTTAACAATTCAAATCCCAGCTTAAACGAAAAAACCGAAAATCAAAATAATGTTGTGCACTATTATAAGTTTTCAAGTGTTTTTTTAAATATAATTATCAAAATTATAATATTCAAGTTATTTGCTAACAGTACGAAAAAAACAAAATTGAGATATTTATTTGGTATATTATGTATACTCTGTATTTTATATATATTTAAATGTACATATAGCTCAGAATTCCATCAAAAGTCATAACATTTAGAACCTAATTTCAGTTAGTAGAAGGATATTATGAAATATTTCTTATTTTATGTTTTCTCATAAAATTATATTTTATACTATTCCCATATATTTTTATAAAAATAGAAATATAAAGAGAAAAAATGTTAAATTTAGAGATATTATTTTATACAAGCACATAACAAATATGTATGTATATAATATATGCATAAATTGATATGTAAATTTTACCGTTATATAATTCCTTAACAAAAAATCAAAAAGATTTCGCGCATATTATGTGTATATGATGTGTATATTGTGAGTTACTAGGATAGAAAAATAAAATACAGAAAAAAAATATTTACTAAATGGGAGATAGAATTTATATAAAATAATAAATTCTTTTAATTTATTCCTGATGGCTGGTCTAGGGAATGAATATATTTTTTATAATGCGTATAATTGTTTATTTAATTCATATCTTACTATATGTGCCCCCAACTGTAATTTAATTTATTTTTACAATTCTAATATTATAAACATTATTTTAATAATGAAAAAAAAATTATATTCAACTTATCTTTTACATCTTTTATATTATGTTGTATAAATATAATTTTTATGTATTTTTTTTTTAATTTTAATTTGTTTACTTGTTCTTTTACTTACTTTGAACCTGTGCAGATTATTTTGAATAATGATCCAATTCGAATTCTTTTTTAATATCTTTTTTAATATGCTTCCACATATAATATAACAAGAAATTATTTTATACAATTTTGATTACTAAAAAACTTAATTTTTTTTCCTTTACACTCCTCATATGTAATCAATTTTTTTCTGTGTAAAGATATAATAATAATATATTTTATGTAAATGTGAATAGCTAAACTTATTCAAATATGTATATTATTATACTTACATAAAATATAATATTATTTTTCTAAGCAAAAATAGTTAAAATAACAAAAAAAAAAATCTGAAATTATTATGTATATTCAAATAGAAAAACAAAAAAATGATAAAAAATGGTAATAAAAAATATAAAAAAAAACAATCTTATAACATACATATACATTATTACATCGTATAAAGGGAAAAAACAATTTTTTATTAAGAAAATCATTCCAAAATGTGCGATGATTTGAAAAAAACTAGTTATATGCGTCTACTGCAGTTACAGTTGTAAAATAAGTTGGAAATGTTTCGTATTCTCACCCAACAACAATTTCTTCTATTTTTCCATCAACTTTTCTATATAAAGTAAATAAATTTATACATTTACTACGATTTATATGGTACTGATAAAACAAAATAATTTGCGCATATCCAGTGGTGGAAATAATTATACTAACTTATTTATTTTATTTATTTTTATTTATTTTCATCATCTACCAGAATTTTCATTTTACAGATATTACTTGGGCTTAATAAATCTACAAATAATCAATTCATTGAAAAAAATATACATAATTACATATATAGTTTACTTTTAATGATACTCAATTTAATTAAAATTTAATGATTAACAACAACTAGTAATTAAGTATTTGCAAAAAATTTCGATAATATTTTGCTTTATTACTATATCTCTAGATATATTGAAATCCATAAATTCATAATATGTTAATTTAAAATTACATAAGCAATTATTTATTGATTCATACAAATAATTAAAAATTATTCATTCCGAATTACTATTTCCAGGAACGCAAATTTGTTGTATAAACTATCAATAAAACAATTTGGCTGAAGATAATTTTAGCTTTTCGAATTTTTTCGCTGCCTTTACAGAAAGTTTAAAACCTGGAAAAAAAAAACATAGAATTCAAACTAGCCACATTCTACTACGAACTAAACATAGTTTGGTTATTCCATATACTAATAATAATAATATTTTTCACAAACTTTTAAACTAAAAAAAAGTGTAAACCTCGGTGTAAACGTTATGTTGATTTATTCTTTTCATATTGCGTGAAATTATTATAAAAAATAGTGAAAAGAAAAATATTGCTTATACCTAACATCCTTATAATGTTTTTGCTGTTTTTTTTTTATTATTATTTTTCCCAAAACAGGATATTTTCATATTTTATATACGTCTCATTTTTGTTTATAGTTCACATTTAGATTGTATGTGTGACATATCTACATCACGCATTCATCCTACACAATATATACATATACCTAAATATAATATAAAGTTTTTTTTTCGCTCCTCGCGAATTTTATTTGTTTTCCTCGCCTAATAAATTGTTGTTATTCTTTTTTGTTTTGTTTTTTGTTTTTTAGAAATGTGAAAAAAAGGTTTTTTCTCTTATGTTTACTTTTTCAAAAATGAAAATAAACATATCTTTTTCTTATAAATTTACTAAGTAAACGATTTCAAAAGTAAAAAAAAAAATAATAATCTACCACTTTTTATTGTGTGAAATCTTTGGAAAATTATGTGTGATTCAAATCTCTAGTAAAGAAATGTTGTAAAAAGTCGGATCATGGAAACGCAATTCCAAATTCTAAACATTTACAATGGAACTGAGTAACAATTTTTTTAAACAGTGCTTATTAAATGATCTTGCATTGGCTTTATAACTGCATTAGATGTTTTCAATAAGGTTATGTTAATTTTTTTCTCAGTGATCATCTATTCAACATAAAAAAAAATTGAATATATTGATCTCAACCTCAATATATTATATTCTTAGAAAACTTAGCTTCAAGTCATTCAATATGTCAGATTCATTTTGAAAAAAAAAAAAAAAACATTATTTTACATGAAAACAGCCTAACCACACAAAGAAAATAAGCCAGAAAAGAAAAAATTGAAATTAATTTTTTTATCGTAAAGTTTCGAAAGTGTAAAGTTTTTTCATGATATGAAAAAAAAAATCTAAGAAAAACAAAACAAAGTATTTGTTTCCATTTCTTAGGATTTAAATTTTCATCCTTAATCCTTTATTTTTTTGAGTTAAAAAAATATATGTAAAATCCTTATGAATAATATTTAAATTTTTTTTTTTTTTGTTTTCCTTTGAAAAATGAAAAATAAAAAAACAAAAAAAATGTTATGTAGAACTAATTTTTTTTTTCTTCTTCCATTTTCTTTAAGAAACGAGAAAATTTTTTTTTTTTTTTAATATAGGTCATTTTCTCTTTTTTTATCCTCCAGTTATAGTTTAAAAAAAAATAACCTGCTACTTATCATTTTGCTTTTGCTGTTTTTTTTTCTTCTCCCCTTTTAATACTGTTGCGAGAAAAAATTTTCCTACACTGGTTATGCTAATAATCTAATATTGTGTTCGAGTGTGAAATTAAAAATGATCTAGATACTGATAGAATACCTTTAGACATTAGGATTTTGTATCTTTTTCACGAAACTTTGTGAAATTTAGTTGTCTTTAATTAAAAAAATATCTTATGTATAAAGTTTTTCATTTACAACGGTTAGGAAAATTTGTATTTCTTTATTTAACATTACATGTATGTAAAAATGAGGCTTCATCAACAAAACATCCTAAAATAGAAATTTATGAACATCATTATAAAATGACTAAGACAGAACTTCGAAATATACCTTTTTAGCTTTAAAAAAAAAAAAAAATTGGAAATAGGAGGATATAAGTTAAATGTAAGAATAATATAAACTTTTTTTTTGTATTCAGTGGGTTCAATAATTTTTGGATATGAAGAAAATTTTTTTAACCAAAATATTGTACTTCCTTTTTTTTAAATAATTTTGAAGCCTTAAAGTTGTTCACCCAAACCAAATTTCATTTCCTGTTTTTGTGGGGACAATTTTTATTACGTAAATATAATATAAAAAAAAGAAAGGGCATAAATAAGAAAAAAGGACATTATAATCTTTTATATAATAAAAATTTTAACATAAAAAAGAGTTATAAAACATTTTTATTATAATAAAATTTAAATTAAATCTTATAATTTTTTTTTCCTGGTAATGTTGTAAAAAAGGATGTGTTACTTTTTTCTTTTTTTTAACAAAATTGAAATATATTGAAGGTCAGTTATTTGAAGGACATTAAAACGGTTAAGAGCTAAAATATATAAATATTAGACATAAAAAAAAAAAAGAGGAAAATAAATTTATTTAGGATAAGGAATTAATTTATTTTTATTTTTATTTTTTTCTGCTGATACGATCATCGATTGTAACATTATTAACTTAAGGTTTTATAAAATTCAATCATTCAAAATGTTTTAAATAAAAATTTAATAAAACATGATTTTACAACCCTGAAGTAATCTTAAAAGAATTTAAATTTTTGGGTAAAAAATGTTATAAATTTTTTTTATTGAGAGATCTAGCCATTGATTTGGATACAGGAGAAAAGAACTTCGGTAGCTTTGCTTGCTTGGGACATAATTATGTTGTTTAATGTCATCTGATGCTACATAAATTTTGATTCCAATATTTTAACTGCACTTTTGTAGAACTCAACTACAAATTAAAAAATGTTTCCAAAAATGTCAACAAAAAAATTTTATTATTAATCGACTGGATAAGCTAAATAAATTTTTCAATATTCGCTTGATGATGATTTATTGATTTACATATCGTTCCTTTAATTTTTCCATCTATGGATAAATTTTTGATGCAAATGTTGTTTTAAGTTTTATTTGCAATGCTTCTAAATTATTTTTATGACAACTAGAAGAGATCACAAACAAATATGCAAACATTGATGATACATATATGATGCGTAATCTAGAAACTAAAAAGTTATTAGTAAAAGTTTTTATTTTTTTTTTATTATTTTTCAAAACCAATATTCAAAATGAAAGCTTAATTTAGTAAACAAAATAAGAATTTTTTTTTATAAATTTTCAACAAGCGCTAAAAGATGCATGAAAGAACATTGAGAGAGAAACATAAATGTTTGAAATTATTGAATAAACATAAAACATTATAATAATGGCATTATATTACATAGTTATATACTGTATAAGTATGCCTTTTCGTATACACATAAAATAAATTACATTTTACATTTAAGTACCTATATATCGTTTTACGTAAGTACAAATATATATTATTTTGGGTCATTCAAAAGCATCCTGGTTTAAATTGAAAATATATGTACACATAAAATTTTTACTTAGGCCATAGTATTTTTTTTTTTTATGTATATTTTACTTGTAATTTAGAGGAAATAGTATTTCTATACAAATTATTCCCATCACCTTTCATCCTATTTACAATTTTCAGAATTTCTCAATTAATGGAGTGGAAAAGTTTCATAAAATTTATATTGTTTCTAATTAGCAATAATAATATATAGATCAAATACATTACTTTATTTTATATACTGGGAGTTATTAGAACTTTATTTTTAACGCTTATCAAATTTTCTGAAAATAAAAATATATATAATTTTTTGTGATATTTGAAAAGAAAAGTGATACTCTAGTACTAGTAAAAGAATGATTTAGAGACTAGAGACTATATGTATTTTAATTCCTAATACTGTAGTAAACTGGGATTGAATTTTGTTCTATAGAAAACTGTCTTATAGAAAACTGGGATTAATAGTTTTTATTGTTTTGTCATCCAGTAGTTTTACCCGCAGTAGACTTCTACTTTTTTTTTAATTGTATGAAAATTACTTGTCTTATACATTTTTTCAGGATAAGTAATATGTATATATTTGAAAATTGAAATTTTGTCATTTAGAGTAAATTTTCTTTCAACAACTCAATTAATTATTCCATATATAAATATTTATATAGGTATTTATTCTGCTCACTTATGCCTATACATAATATTATTATGTGTGTATAGTAAGTTATAATTTTGAATTCCTTTTTTTTTCATTTGTATTCTTTATGAGGATTATTCATATGATAAAATTATATTGTTTTCAAGCTTCAAAGATGTTGAAAACCTCTATAACTGTCATTGCTAATTTTAATTAAAATTTAGGTTATGGGTTCAAATACATAAATTATTTCTTTGTACTTATAAATAAAAATACTTAGGTCACTGACAAGGCACTTAAGTAAATGGATATTTAAATATGCATTAGAATAATCAATTAAAATATTTTTTGGTCCATTTTGTCATTTTAATTTATCCCATTTTTTGAAGAAGAATATAACTAAATTGAATTATTATATTTTGATATAATAGTTTTGCTTCTCCATAATCTTAGATAATATAAAATGTAAAATGGTTTTTTTGTATTGATTATCAATTTTAAAGTTTTATTTTTGTTTTTGGAACAAAATTGGTCGAAAATATCGTTTCAAACTATTCTTTAATCTATATAGAATGTATTTGAAATATTAAATATGTTTGTATATATTTTTAAATTTTCCTTTATTTATCTTTTGGCGCATTTTCATTTATGGATATTTCTGTAGAATGCATTTTCAATTAAAAATAAACAATAAAAACATAAATATTGTTTAAACAATCTCTAAAACGTTAATATTTGGTTAAACAAATTTTCGTTTACCATTTTCATTGTACAAGTTTGCTTTTTTTTGTAACCCCTTTAACTTCATCACACCCAAATAATTTATTTAAAATTGATCTATTCAATTATGAGAGATCTTAATGATTTTCAAATAAAGGTACCTATATCTAAAATGTTTTTGTACCATTTCCGATAATGTTTACATTTTAAATCAATTTTTCAGTTGAATTCGTATTAAATAGAAAATTTTGAATTGCTTAGAACCCATAATTATTTTTAGAAATCCTGTGATAAAAAAACATAAAATAAAATCCTCAATCTATTTTTCTATTGATATTTTGTATAATATCATTTCGTGAACATTATTTTTATATATTAAAATCATACTCATTTTGGTCTGAACTTATTTATTCAACATAATACCAGCCACTTTAAATAATATAAAATCTATATTTATAAATATATATATAAAATTTAAGTATGTTGTATATCTATACTTGAATTGTTTGTTGTTTTTTATGGGCTAAAATTGTAAATACCACAAAATTCTCATAAATATAAATGAGAATTGAAAATAATAAAGGAATCATTTATAACAAAACAAAAAAAATACAAGATATATATAGGTACATACGTATATAAATATAAAAAAAATATATATTATATAAATTCATGAAGTTTTTCATTTTATCAATTTGGGTCGTGTCAGTGGCAGAGAGCCAATATATAATGACAATGCACCCATGTCCATCAATAATTATCATATTGCTAATATAAAACACATTAAGAATTTTATATTATATGTGTTCTCTCCTTTTTAATATAATATATATAATTTAAAGTTATCTTATATTTATTTTCCTTTTTCTGGATTTCCAATTTTTAATTTTTTTTCAAATGAAATAATGTAAAACAATTTAATCTTGTAAAATATATTTATATTTTATTGGGAATAGATTTTCATTTTTTATTTAAATGTGTTAAAATTTAAAAAAGTTACCAAAAAAATAAATGAAATAACGTAGGAGGACTGCCTAAATTTTTCTGTTCTGGATATTCGTTTTAAATATGGCATATTTATTTCTTATTTTACTCATAGAAGTACGAGGTATCTTCATCATTTATTCAGTTCCAAACTTCTTCATAAAGCTTCTAAAAAATTCACATAAACTTTAAAAAAAAGTTTTAAATGATAATTGAATAAAAGTACATTATACTAAAAATGATTACTGCTATGTACCATGATATTAAAATTATGTTTTTATAAAATTGTTCTCTCACTAAAAACTATAATATGTGAACACATATTAGATATTTCTGTACTAATTGGATGGATAAAATAAGTACCTATTATATATAAACATTATTTTATAAAAAAAAATTTCAGTTAAATTAGATACTGGCAAAGAATATTGAATTATGCTAAAATTTAGAAAAGTTGATTATATAGACATTTTCATAAACTCTAGATTTGTTTTCTTAAAAATGTATACGTATATATACAATGATGTTAACATGTGCATAACTATCATTAATAAAATTTTTATATATAATAAAAAATTCATATTAAAAAAAGGTCAAGGATCCAATTATAAAAATTTTTATTAAAAAAAAAAAAAATTCTCCACAACCACTTAACTATATACTACTGGTCAAGAGCATTACATTTCAGTTTGATTATATCCCATTAATATTTTATTTTCTCATTCATTTTGAAAGAATATTTTCATAAAACTATAATTTTGTTAAAAAATTAAATATAATTTGTTTTCATTTTCATCAGTGCGCTTTATTATATTGAATTTAGATTTACGTAAGTCTAGTTAGTATATAATAATTGGCCTCATCATATTATGTTTTTTTTTTTGGATGCGAATGCCAATGTCACATATGAGACAATTTTGCAAATTAAACACAGTGAACATATTTTGAAAAACTAATCTTATAAAAAATTTAATAAACTTAAGTATATATTTATTATGACATAATTTAATATTCTCCCCAAACCATTTTAAATAAGTTTTGTTATTGCTTTTTATTTATTAAGAATTTTATTGATAATACTTTTATTTTTTTTTTTGTATAGGAAAAATGAGTTAGCATAAAATACATTAAAAAATTTCCATTATTTAGATCCTTTTATTATAAAAGAACACATATTCTTATTCACATCATAACATACATATTTTTTGTAATAATTTTTATGATTGTACTAGAATCTCATTATGTGTGATGTTTCTATGAAAAAAAAATATATACATTTTATATTATATACCTAAATTGTTTTTCCTAAAAGGTTTTCATTCTTTATTATTCTTATTAACAGAATCTGAAAAAAAAAAAATTATAGAAAGAGAAAAAACTTTTATGTCCTATGTCTACTATTACATTTTAACATCCAACGCGCGCGTATTATCAATCAAAAATACAAAATTTTTAGTTTTTTACGTCAAAGCGAAAGAGAAATTGCTCTAGTTTAATTTTTAGTCTTATGTTAAATTTGTTTTATGCAGCTTTTAATTGGAAAATTATGAGTTAAATCAACATTAGAAAGAAAGATTCATTGGTACAGTACAAAATTTAAATATTGCAAAAGTTGACACCCAAGTATAATATTCAGCTTATAAAAATATGCATTTTTTAATCGAAAAATTACGAGCTAGATCAATATTAGATTGAGCCTTTTTGTTCAGAAAATTTAAAACCTGCAAAAGCTGATACCAAATAATTATTGAAAATATTATGAAAATATTAAGAATTTTTTCATAAATGACTCGAATAAATAAATATTGTTATACATTATTATATAAAATATAAAACATACATTGAGGTGACATAATATGTACTTAAGTACTTAAACCAAATTAAAGCAAAGAAAAATAAATGTATGTATTAAATATTTATTTTGGACAAAGTAAACCTTCAAGGTTATTATTATTCACATTCCGATTTGGATTACAATTTAAATTATAATTTATTTGTTTATATACTTTAAGACGAACACAGAATTTCTGGTTGGCATACAATTTTCTTAAATCTGATTACAAAAAAAAATCCATTACAGATTAAGATATTAAGATATTATTTTGTATAAAAAGAAGAAAAAAAAAAAAAAGGACTGCTGCTGTTACGCCGTCTACATTCTGTAAGTAGTTTTTTTTTTTTATCATTTTTTTTGGCAAAACATTCAAATTGAATATATATCTTCAAAACATGTTTTATTTACGATTCGCTAAAGTATTTCATACGAAAGTTAAAATATTGATTGAAATTTATTTCCTTTGTAGAAGAAAAAAATAAAAAAAAATAAAAATAAAAAAACAAAAAAATTAATAAAATTTTATTTGCCAAAGCAATTTTTACAAGTAAAAATAAAACATCAAAATAAAATAAATTACTTTTAATCAACATTTTCTGTCTGTAGGTAAATTTCTTTTTTTTCTTTTTTCATCACACTGAGAAAAAAATTAATACTACTCATTATGGATATGACAGCTATCTGGTTGTTTTGACAGCTATCTGGTTCATATTAAATAGTAAAGCAAATAAATCATGTAGAGATATTAATATTTAGAGACTTTCTATTTGCCATTCGTTTGTTTCAAATTTTACAAAATTTTATTTCTTTAAAAACACATTCGATTTGAGAGTTATGTTAATTTTGTTCGGTCCAAGCGTTCTGAGCTCTGACTTCTAATTTGCTTACCAAAAATTTATACCCAAACCCCAAATTTTTAGTTTTTTTTCAAATAGTATCTAATTCCCTTTTATATCTGTTGTCAATAACAGGAAATAAGTTTTTTTTTAATTTTTTTGTCTGTGTGCAAATAAAATATAATTTTTTACCTACACTTCTTTGATAAATTTTTGAAATCGAAAAGGACATTATTTTTTTTTGTTTTGTTTTGAAAACAAAATACAGAAAATAAAAAATTGTTGTTGTTGTTTATTTATACTTTAACACCACAAAGTTTTCCGTGATTGAATGTGTAAGAAAAGCTTATCGTTAACAATTTACATATTTCAGATATACCCATACCCTCTTTATTTATTTTTTTTTTTTGTATGTTACGAAATATATTTTTACCTGAAATTTATCAATATTGTTCAAGAAAACAAAAAATAAAGGGGGTTGTCAAAAACAGAATATGAGATAAATTTCAAAATGTTTACTATGTTTCGAGATAAAGGAAGAATAAAAAATTGATATTGTACTAACAAACTAACTTAATTCTGTTAGATGTTAGTTTTTATTTTTATTTTTTACACAAATAAATTTTCTTCAAAAACTCTTTTAAAAAAGTTCTTATTTATCTGAAATTTAGAGTCATTGAATTATTTTATTTTTTAGAATTTTCCAACTTAAGTTATCGCCCTTATTTTACCAGAAACAAAATAAAATTTGTTTTTTAAAAATTTAAAACTTAGAAAGTAATCAATCCATTTCATATATTAAAAATACTTACTTAAAATATTTATTCAAAGAAAAAAATTAGAATCAAGATTTTAATAATTTAAAGTTTCAGTATCTGTAGGCTGTAATGTAATTTTGGGTTCTTTCTACTCTTGTAAATTTAATTGAATTTAAAATAAAATCTATAAATTTCAGTAGTTTAATTTTTGAATCGACTTTTTTTTTATTGGCAAATATAGATAGCGTTCAGTATTACGAAAGACTTGCGTAAAATCAACTGTGAAAAATAATTATTTAGATAACTCAATTAACTTTTCGCTAATATTGAATTTATCATGGAAGAATGATTTTTCAATACTTCATAGTCAGCCATTCATTTTCATTTCATCCTGAAGTGTAAAATTTTATTAATATTTCGCTTAAATGTATTCAGTGTACAAAATTATACGTATTCTAGATTTTGTCAGGAATAAAATCAAATCAACATTATTTTTGTATACAATTCTACACATTAAAAATATCAAATTTAAGCAAAAGTTTGGAATAAACTTCAAGGAAAACGAGTTATTTGAAGTTAGGTAAGCATAACCTTTGAATTCGCCACAACGAATTGCCAAGACAAGTTTTACAAAGCAATTTATATTATTTTGATTCATATCGTCTTCTGTCTTCCGTCTTCTATATATTTCTCTGTATAAAGAAAGAACTATACAAATACATATTATTTGTAAACAGCATATATGTAATAAATATTGTATTCAAAAATATAATTTAAAAAACATTTTCAATAATTACTTTTACCTTTAACAAAAAAAAAACAAAAAAGCCTGAATATTTAACTTCAATTATATTGAATTGTTATGCGGTAATTAAAAATTCTTAATTATGAAGTTTATTTTTTATCACAAAATGTTTTCGAACTATTTAAATGAAACTTTGCATATAGTAAAAAAAAAAGTATAAATACGTGCAATACATGCATATAATGTATGTACACGAGTAATAGAATGATGATGTATGGTTTTGCGAAAATTTTTCATTTAAATAAAATCTTTATTAAAAAAATTTGTGAAATTTATTTTTTCTGAAAGAAAAAAAAAGCTATTAATGTTGAAAATATACACATCATCATCCTAAGTGGCAGCTCGCTATTTTTCTATTTATATATTACTAATTGCTGTATTGTATAATAAAAAAAATAATTTGTTATTATTTTTAGTGGTATTAAAAATTTCCTTATTTAATAATAAATTAGAAATACAATTAAATAATGCACATAGGGACGATATACATATATCTGAAATATTTTTATTTCAAAAACTTTTCAGAAACATAATTATTTTTTTTACCGTCTATGTTTTAAAACGTCAAAAAACAGTCAACATATTTATTTCTAATATTGTTAGCCTATTTTATGTGAATAGATCAGTATATGTCAGTTTTTCAAAATTTGGTAGAGTGATTCTCGTGTATACACTGTATAGTATATACTGTCTTTAAATTCGAGTAGTAGTACCACCGTTACGAAAGCTACTAACTATTATATTAAACGAAACGAAGTTTTAAATTTTTTTAAATTGATTTTTATTTGAAAAATATAAATCGAAAACAAATTTTAATTATGTGTGAAAAATGCACCTTAATTTTTGATGTATCGAAATTTTATTATAGCCATAACCACACGGTAAAATTTCAATAAACTATCTCGGTTTTTTTTCTGCCTAACAAATTTTCTTAATGGAAATCAAGCTTTAATTGAATGATTGTGGAAAAAAAAAAAGTTTTTCAAAATTTTTTTAATTTTCATAATAAAATATCACCAGCTGGTAAAAAATAAGCTGAAAAATTATTAAAATAAAAGTTATAAAAACCATTTGAAAATTCCTATATACAAAAATATATTGTATATAAAAATTTTCTTTTTTTTTTACACATTTATATAATATGTTATGCATACATTTATGTGATATTTTTTAGGCACACTA
The DNA here is from genome assembly GCA_964007475.1 of Hybos culiciformis. Classification (NCBI taxonomy): domain Eukaryota; kingdom Metazoa; phylum Arthropoda; class Insecta; order Diptera; family Hybotidae; genus Hybos; species Hybos culiciformis. The sequence continues at coordinate 34,834,954 of OZ023275.1, read as the reverse complement.
AATAAAATGCTGAAAATTTTATTTATTAAAAAAACAAATAAACAATATTAAAATTTTAACGTGGTAGATTATTTATACTCAACAAAATCTCTACATTATTTTTGTTTATTTTTAAATTTCAAATAAAATTACAAAAAAAAAATAAAAATAATAATTGCACAATTATCGATAATTTCATACAAAAAAAAAAAACACACAAATAAATAAGTAAATAAAAATGGTTGTGCATAAAAAAAAAAATTTATTATTCTCTCGTAAAAAATATATATATATACATATATATTTTCATATTTATTATGATTTTCATTTCTTCCTTTTCCTATTCAAATTTATTTGTTCATTTTTTATTGTTATTTTTTCCTCATCACGAAAGTCTAGAATTGTGTTCAATGCTTAAATAAAAAATTTTATTTTTAACTATTTAACGCGACAAATCAACAAGTATAAAGAGAAGTTCGGTATATAGTAATACCTAAATGTTTCTTTCATATCAAATTCCTGAAAATATTATATTCATAAACATAAAATACAAATATTTTTGTTTTTTTTCTTTAATTTTGTTTATCTGGCTCCAATTACAATTTTTTTTTTTTGATTTAAATCACTTTGTACAATGCATAATTTAATTTTTCATTCTCGAATACAATACTAGGATTTATACCTTTATTTATGTGTATAATATTTATTTTTATATGGTATTAATAAAGTTTCCAGTATCATACGCCAATCAATAATAATGTTAAAAAAATACAAAAAAAAATTAAAAATCAGAGTATTTAATCAAACTGAGATTGTTTTCATTGAAAAATATTTATACAAACATTTTTTTTTTGGCTTCATGAGATTAAAATTACCCAATAAATGTATGTATTGTATATATGTTGATTTTTAAATATGCACCTACACACAATTTGTTACCACTTATTTTTTCAACAATTAAAGTATATGCTTAAAAAATGCTTACAGCACTTAAGGAATTCTATTTTATTTGGGATCTATATCAGTACCAATTTAGTACATAACTTATTGAAAATCGTCATCGGGTCAACTTCAAAAAAATAATTGTTGCGATGTACTTGATATTTGATATAATAATATTTGGTTTTTTGATGTAAGGACATGATGTCATAAATGGCAAAGATATTTTCAATTTTGCATCCACTAAAACCATATTTCTTATTTGGGGAAAACCCGCACTTTAACTTCGCGACAGTAGACATTTTATTTAAATTATCTTGAGACCCTTTATTTTACTTCTTTTTTTTTAATTTTAATATGTTTTTTTGTTTTTCTCCTCTTCATGTTTCTCAAAAAAAAAAAAAATTAATACAAAATAAAAATATGCAAATAAAATTATTTACGGCAAAAACATTAAAAATTAACCAAACCAAGGAAAAATTTTAAACATAAAAATAAAAAAAAATATTTCTTTCGAAATTTTAACGCTGCTATATGAAATGTTATCAATTTTTTAACTTTATAACTTTGCAAAAAAATTTAAAAAAATTTTTTTTTTTTTATTATTATTATTTTAAGGAAGGTCATAAAATCAACAAAAAAAAAAGTTTATGATGTAAATAATGCATATTTTCACTGTCGAATAAAAATTGCTACTTCTAAGAGAAAAAATAAAAGAAAATCATAGAATCAAAGTAATATCTTCATTTTCCCTATATTTTCTACATTCCTAAAAAACAATAAAAATTTAGACCCGATGAAACTAACAATTTCTTTAAAGTGCTGTGGTATTTTAAATAAAAATTCAAAATCAAGAACATGTTTTATTCGTTGTATAAGATATTAGTTATTTCATTTTATACATCCTTAGAAAAATTCGAAAATCTTAATCTGCTGAAGGTATATTTACATATTCGCCCACTGTCTCTAATGTTTGATGGAATTTATTGATTCCAAACTAAGCTCCTGGTAGAATTTCGTCATAATCTTTGTGAATCGAAAATAGAAACATCTGTTAATTCTACAATTTTAATGTAATTTTTAATTAATTAAGCCGATTAGTTTTACCTAACCTAAAATGAATTAAAATTGTCGAATCAAACATTATCTCTAAGCCAAACACCGAGCTTAAAAATTATTACTAAATAACTTTTACATATTTTCAATTCTTTAATTAAATTATAAAAAAAAATATATACATATATGTGTACGATTTTATATTAAAAACATTTTTTTGCCGCTAAATCACGAAATATGATTTTAAGATAAAGTGTACTTAAAAAACATTCTACTTAGTTTGTACAATTCGTGTTTATCATGTGCTAAAGTTATAAATATAATATCAAAGTGAATATTATGTCTCATACTAAATTTTTATTGAAAAACATATTAAATATTTTTAATTTTTATCAATGATGATATTATGATGGTTTTTAAACAATGCCAGAGTATATTGTTGTTAAAAAAAAATTTCTTCTTTTTTTTTTTTTTTTCTTTACTTTAAGGAACATTGACAATAGATTCTAAATCCATTTATTATATAAAGATTCAACATCTTTTAAGTTAATTTTTTATTTTCAATAAAAAATAAATGGTCCAAGCATATCTAATAATTTTATATTTTTTTTTGTTTTTTTATAAATATTCTTAAGAATTCTACAAGATTTTTTTGTTTTCTTCCTTTCCTTCCTTACAGCTAAGTATATATATATAGGAAAAAATTATTATGATTATAAAAAAAAAAAATTTTTATTATCCATAAGTAATAATGATTAAGTAGCAGTATTTTTCTTTTTTTTCTTTTTAATATTACAATATAACTTAATCGTGTTATCGTCAAACACTTTTTACATTTCCATATTCGAATAGAAATAGGAGTACACCTTTTAGATTTTATATTCTATATACACGCCCCTATTTTAAAGAAAATTTATTTCTGGGAGTGTTAAAAATTTATTTTATTTTCTTTTAATTTTTAACACTTTGTCGAAAACAATAATTATATTTGAAAAAAAATATATAAAAAATGAAAGATAAATATATTTTTTTTTAAATTGTAATTATTAATTAAAAACTATGCTATCAATCATTAAGTATTAACTATAAAGCTGAAATTTGTGTAAATATTTTTTAACGTCAGAAATGAAATGTTGCGCCTTAATTTTCTTAATATCAATTTTAAAATAAATTTTATTTATTTTTTTAATTTTTAGAATTAACATTTTTTGAACATCGCATTATGGAATTAATTTTTTTTTTAAATTTTTGATTCAGCAAAATTGTTTGAACCCATTTTTCTCTTTTACAACATTTTACAACAACGAAAAGGAACAAATTTACTTTCTTTCTTTGTTGTAAAATTGTAAAATGTTGTATGATGATTCAATGAAGCTAATGTAATTAAGATGGTTTTGTCATGATAAAATATTATGAAAATTATAAAACATGAATTACTTTTTCTTCCTTAGAAAATGGAAATTTTGTTTTTTTATTAATTTTTTTTTTACCCTTTTTCATTATATATATAAGTGTATATGCAAAATATAATATGTATGTATATAAACTTATTTACATTGAAGATGATTTTGCGACTAGAGGTAGAACCCTAGGTACTTAAAAAGTTTTTTTTTTTACTTTTACATAAATAAATGAAATTAATAAAGTAATAGCTTATTTAAAAGCACTAGAAATATAATACTCAACAGAGTATTTACATAATATGTATCTAATGTATAATGTAGATTTAGCGATTTTAAATTTAATAATAATATATTTTAATTTTTAATAATATTTTCTGGAATATAAAATATTATTCATTAGTTCGTAAAAAAATTTTAAAATTAATATGAAATGAAAATCTGTTAAGAAGACAGTTCCAAAATGGGCAAAAATCTAAATAAACATTTTATTTTAGAATTTCATGTTCATCTGAAAGGCGGGAAAACTTTTTTGTATATAACATAAATATAATAAATTGATGATGCAGATTAAATTTTTCTTAAATTATTATTATTCGTTTTTAAATTGCTAAATAATTGAATTAAAATAATTTCTCATTCTTTCTATATACATAACACGAATTGGAAAACTTTCTGGAAAATGCTTTCACAGAAAAAAATTAAAAAAAAAAAGTTTAATAAAGCCACATGAAAAATTTAATTTCTCTTTTTTTTCAAAAAATTTTTCTCTAAGTTTATTTTATTGTATACATAAAATGATCAACTTTTTTAAAATTGTTAAAAAATTCTTATTAAAATAAAAAAAATAAAAATAATTTTTTTTAATTCGAGTTTAAAACTACGGGCTTTTCAAACACAAAAACAATATTTATAGTTTTAAATAAAATAAAAATATGAATTTAAAGGAAAATTCACTAAATTAAATTATAAAATCAATTTATTGATAAAATATAAAGTTTATTCACGTTCATGTAATAGAAAGTTTGAATTAAAGTTTTTAGTTTGATCAATTTTATTTTTTAATTCTAAAATCCAATTTCTTTAGTCATTTTCCGTGCATTTTAAGATTCAAAATTAATTTTCCAAGAAAATAAAACAAAAAAAAATCATAAAAATTACTAGGAAATTTTCTTTTATACTTTTCAAATATTATATTTCTAATTGATTTTGAAACATTATTTTCGTGTTTTAAGTTCATATACACATATATTACATAGGTAATTATAAATTATGTTTTCTTTAGTTTCGTCTTTGTTTACAACTTCCTTAACTATATAATAAATAATTGTCAGTGAATTTTTGATCTATGTATAAGATATATTTTTCCATACAATAAATAATAACTACAAACGTACACTGCGCGAATAAATAAGTTTGTAAAATTCTTTATTGTTTATTTTTTTTAAAAACAAAATTAAAAAAAAACAAGTTTTTGACTTAAAATTTCAAGTATACTTTTATAATTGTGTAAAATATAAACTTTATTATTTTTTTTTTTTTTGTTGAACAAAAAATTACTGCAATATTACACAATTTTTTTTTATTTAAATTAAAGTACGTATATTGATCAGATAAGAAAGTTTTTTCATTAAAATTATTTGTATATATTTCATTTTATTTGTATATATATTTTATGTTTATAAACTTAGATAGTTTATATATATATATGAATTTTTATGCCTGCATATTATGTAATATATAATTTTATTTATTTTTATTTTTAGTTATAATCCACGTATAAAACATAAATATATAATTATTATAATATTTTATTTGCGGATGCCTTTTACATGATTGTACAGCATACTAAAATTTAATCAGGAAAACATATTCCACCCGGAAAGATTAATCTCTTCATTTATATTATTTTATTTGAAAATGTTTATATATATATATATGTACATAATTACATATATGCGTATATTTTATAATAATGTTATTAAAATAATAATAATAATAAAATAAAAAAATAAATCATAATTCTACATTCTGGGGTTATGTTATCATAATTTTATATAAAATATAAACATTATTTACTATATATGTAATATATGTGCAATTTTAAAATGTGTTTTAATTTATCTAATGAAGTGGTGCATTTATTAAGGTCTCAATATCTAATGGGAATTAAAATAAAATTTTTTTTTGGTTTTTAACAAAATCAATATTTTGTAATATTATTGAATAAACGCTATATTGCGGTTTAGCGCTATACTTTGTACAGTGGAAATTTTTTTTTGCGATTTTTAATCTTTTGATCAATGAGTGCAGTGATTTTGTTTGAATTTATTAAAGGATTATATTATTTCTCTATCTTATTCATGACTCTGCAGAGCTGATATTAACTTTTTCAAATAAGTCAGCAAGGGAACAATAAAATTACTAAATTTCTTAAAACGCGGAGTCCAATCCTAATGTCCTATATTTAGGACATTAGAATAATTTTTTGAAAAAATAAATGCATAAACAAAGTATATTACACACATTTATGTGTGTGATGTAAACAAATATTAATGTGCAATAAACAATAGAGTAAACATTATTTCAGATTGTTGAGACAAGAAAACCTTTTTATTCATTTTTTGAAGAAGTTTATAAATATAGAAAAAAAAAAATTTATTTTAAATTTTTTTTGGAAATATTATTTTTTTGTTTTATAATATGAAAAATATGTGTTATCGTCACATAAGAGCCATTCATTAGATTTGTTGAACCTTAAGTTTTGTGCGTACACCAAAAAAAATAAAAAATGGGGAAAAACAGAAAAATATGTTTTATTTCTACTTATTTTGTTAATTCCGAAAGTTTCTTTGTTTTGTTTATTTTCTTGTTCTATTTTTGTTGTAAATTTTTCACCTAAATATGTCTACCACTTTTTTTTATTATTATTATTTTTGAGAGGAAAAAAAAAATTTATTTCTTTTTTATTTATATAAAAAAAATTTTTTTTTGCATTGAAAAAGTGTGCTTGACATACTTCTATTTTTTTTTTTTAATAATAATAAAAATATATAAAAATAAAAACTTAAAAAAAAAAAAAAACGTTGAATTTTTATTATTATTCCTTGAAAAAAAAAAATAAAAAAAAAAAATAAATAAAAAAATAAAAATAAAAAATAAAACAAAAAATTTTTTTTTTGTTTTATTTATTTTTTGTCGTGTTAACCAAAAAAGATTCAAAGGACTTCTTCTTCTCTTTTTGTTTTCAACTTTCCAAAATCTTTTTTAAGGCTTTGTTTTTTTTTGTGTTTCGTCATAGAAACTCAATTTTACAAAACAAAATAAGGATGCTTTTTATATTGTAGAAAGAAATATTAAATAATAATTTTTTATTAAATACATATTTTTAAAAATTTTCTTTTTTCATTTGATATAAAAATTAAAATAATCAGATACTGTTTTAAAGAATTTTTCTTTATTTAAAATCCTTGTAAAAAAAATCATATATCCCTAAAGTCTTAAAATATTGAATGTCGCATAGAAGTATTGTTCCATAATACATATTTATGACGAAAACACTTTGTGGTTTTCGCGGGAAATATAATAAAATTTATCTCAAACTTTAAATAAACTTTTTCTTAATATATGCATTATAAATTAATAATTTCAACTATATATCGCTCTAATATTAAACTAAATAGATATAAAAAGATCTTGGATTTTGGATAAAGTTAAATACAATCATTTATATACAGTTTAAATATTCCAAAATACTTCAGTTTTATGGTCTAGCTGTCAAGAAATTTTATCTGTTGCTACTCTAATTAAATTAACATAAAACCATCTGAGAGTATGTATACACTTGTTACCTGATCCAAGTCTTAGATAGCACATTATTTATACATCGCCAGTCCTAATTGAATCATTATAATATTTTTTCTTAGAATTGTTCAAAAATAATTTGCCATTAAATGTAAGTTTTATAAAAATCATTAGAGCGAAAAAAATCAATATTATTTTTGTGTGTAAAATTTAATTTTCGCTGACGATGAACTGAATTTTTTATTATAATTAGATTTTTCGTTAATTTAATGATTCTGTTTTCGATTTCGGAACATTAAACTTTCATTAAAAAAAAAAAAGAAAAAAAAAGTCCTTGAGTTTCCACGCTGTTCTATGTGAATATTTGATTTAAATTATACTGGAAAACACTAAGGTTATAGTAGAAAATAAATTTTTTCTCTTCCAAGTAAGGAAATCAACTTCGCATTAAACTGCCGTAATTTGGATAATATTTTTATTATATTTTCATTCAAATTCATATAAGAATTATTATTTTTAGGAAAATATCGCTTTTTGTAAATTAACTGAAAATAAACGGGGTTTGGAGTTTCAAGACAATTATACTCACTATGCGTTGATGGATTTCTTCACATTTGGTTTAATTAAGGAGTTTAGATAACTAAACCAATTCAATTTAATTAATGGAATTTTGAATTTTGAAAAAAATATCTATGCAACAATCAATCTTGATGCAAAAATTTGAAATCATAGAATAATGTGTGCAAAACAAAAATAAAAATCTCAACCGAACTCTTAGAAAGCTAATATTGCGTTGAAGTAATTTGAATTAAAATGCCGTACATGTATCTGAAAAATTTAAATTTAAATATGAAAATACATTTTGTTTGAGAATAAAAATTCAATGCACTATATGTAATATTGTTGGTAACAAAAAGAAAACCTAAAATTTTGAATATGGAAATCAAAATTCACTGCACTGTATGTAATATTTGAAATCAAAAGGAATATTCAAACATATACAAAAAGAAAAAAAAAAAGAAAAGAAAATTTTTCCAATAAAAATTCAATAATCTCCAATTATGTAAAAAAGAATATTCCTTTTATTTTTTTTTTGCAATCTTAAGCTGCACATGGAAAATTATTTGGCCAATAAAATTTTACTAATAATAAGCTTATAATTTTTTATGTTTTCAAAATTGAATGCTTCAGGATGAAATCTTTTTTAAGCACGCCTTTATAGTTTTGCACATACGACGCATTAATATTGCATTCATTTTTCTTTTTTTGTATAACTAAGTATATCTAAATATAGAAAATTCTTTTATTTTATACTATATTTTTCAATGCGAAAAATAATAAGATAATATTGTTCTTTGCAGTATACTGCAAAATCAATTAAAATTTTTTCTTATTTTTTCATTTATTGTGTTGATTATTTGCTTCTGTTCTTTGTTGAGTTTTTACTTTTGAAATGAACTTAGAAAATTTTTATTTATGTTGTACATGGTATTCATTTGAATATCCTTTGTGAGCTAAAGTTGGAATTTTAATTTATTATTAAATCGAATGTTTGAAAAAAAAAAAAAAAAAAACTTATTTATCTTAAGTACCTTAGCTCTGCCTAGATCCTCAACATCGGGTTTTTGTTTTGAACCTTCCTGACGATATAATTATATAATTTATCCGTAGTGTCACTTCTTTTTGATAATAAGATCTTTATAAAAAACAGATCAGGATCAACTTTATTTAAATAAAGTATATTTTTCTTAGACCATTATTTCCTTATTTGTTACGACATTAATATCGTACTGAAACTTTTATATACTATAAAATATAGTCTCTTGGAGGCCTCTACAAAAATTCGACCAACTTTCAAACATCTTGTTAACTTAATTTATAAAATATTTTGAACAAATTAAAAACAAAGAATATAATTAACTATTACATTAACAATTCACAGGAAATTAATATAATACGTTGGATTTGATTTAGAATTCCTACGCTTTACCGTATATTATTAAACTGGCAAAGCGTTTGGATTCTAAAACAAATTCAATGACTAACTCAACAAAATCTTTAATTTTTAAAATTAAAAATAACTCAAACAAAAAAATAAAAATAAAATAAGAAAATTTGAAAAATTTCCCGTAAATTTTATAAAACTTGTAAAGTCCTTTTATTTCTTTTTATATATTTCATTTATGTTTTGATAAACTATTTATATAATCAGAAAAGATAAAACTTTTAATTAAAATTCTAGTTTTCAACTTTTTTATTGGGTAAAAAAAGAAAAAAAAAAAAAAATTTTTTTTTTGTCCAAAAATTTATAAATTAAAAAAGTTTCAGTTTTCTCCGTTCTAGTAAGAGGGCAGAAAATTAAGTGGATGTAATTGGTAAAGGCTTTTTTAACTTTTATACATTTTATTATATACCTACATTCCATGTATTATATGATTCGTATGTTTATATAATATAAAAACATTCTATATTAATACTATATACATATATTTTTATCTATATATATTTTTTTTTTGTAGAGCAAAAACTTTATTTTCGTATTGTGCTAAAAAAAAAAAAAAGTTTTTATTTAAAAAAAAAATAAATAAAAAATTGTCCTTTTAATCAAGTTTCAAAATAAAAATATACTGCAATTTTATCAATTCTTCACATAAAATAAATTTCATTATGTTATTTTTAATTGAAGTAATTGCAAAAAAAAATATATATATACCTATATTGAATTAAACTACAAAAGTTTTTTTCTTTAATTTCATTTTAAATTATTTACAAATTCATTTTAGTTACAAATAAAAAATTTTTTCATAGTCTTCTTGAATTCCTATAATCAAGTTTCCTTTAATAGAAATACGAAAATTTGGTTATGATAATTGAAAACTATTATTATACCTTGTATTAGGTTTAAACTAGATTCCAAAACTAGATACCTTGATCAGCAGCATCTCAGCATAGTTTTTAAAACTTCACACCTTGCATAGTCACACCTTGCATCTCAGCATAGTTTATCTAAATATACCTTAATAAACTATATATAAAAAGAAAAACAAACTTTCAACTATCTTTAATATAGTATATTTTCAAAAGAAAATTTTTGTTTATTGGTTCTCTTTTCTTTATTTTTTTTATGTTTAAACCAAAACATAAGATTTTTATTACAATTGAAATTTAAATATAAAACTTCTTTATCAACAATTTATGTTTCATAAAAAAGCAAAAAAAAAAACAACTAAAAACATCAATAAAAATTTATTTTAAGCTAATAAATTATATATACAAACAGAATATCTATAAATGTATATAATTTATATAAATTTTTATTATTTAGAGGACATTTTGGGAAAACATAAAACTCAATTTCTTAAATCAGGAAAAATCTAAAGGATTTAACTGTATTTAATGGAATTTATTTTTATATGAAAACTGTGTAAAGAACACTAAGGCTTAAAAAGTTTTTGTTTTTTTTATTAGTTTTTTGTTTGTTTATATATTTTCTTAATTTTTTTTATTTTTTTTTGTTTTTATTATGATCGAAAACTTATATTATATATACAACATAGTTAAATTATTACACTTGAAGACACAGGAAGCGAAAAAAAAAGTATAATAACAAGATATATTTTTTTTTTTTTTTTTTACCAAATAAATTAGCGAAAAATAAAAAATATAAAAGGTATAATAGCATTATCAGAACGCAGTATCTTTTATGTTCCAGCTCAATTTTTATGTATTTTTGTTTTTTTTTTTTTTTTGTTTTTAATTTGTATCATTTTCAATCATTACGATGTCCATAAATCTGAGAAAAATTTGTTAAAGCAATAAAAATAATATTTTATTATTTTTTTTTTGTTTCTTATTATAATGTAATTTGGGAAATTTTATTTTTTTTCTTGCTTTTGAAAGTATGTATATAAAATCAAAAAAATTTATCTTTGAAATAAAAATTATATTTTAATTGTATATATTTGCTTTCATTAGAAAAATTAAACTTAATTATTTCATATTGTATTTAAAAAAATGTTGAAGGGAAAATATTGCTATAAATTGTTATTGATTTGAAAATAATCGAAATCTTATTCTTTTAGTGAGTCATCATATTGTTAACAATATAGAAATATGACTGCCAAGAAATACAACGACTCACTGAATAAGCTCTTAATTATCTTGCGAACCTTCTTCTTCTGTTTTATACAGCATATTACTAAGAAAGTTTCTTGTGTCAAACATATACGAGCATAAAAAACTAAAATCTCAACGTAAGATTCCAAATTATGTACAGAAGTTACAAAATATCAATGTCCAATATTTATGATAATTTTTGACATTTATTTTATATACTATGGTCACATAAATTCGTAGAATTTTTTATGTAACCACGAAATAATACTTAAAATTATTGTAATTTTTATTTTGTAATGAATTCTATAGTTAGAACTGCAAAACAAATTTCATTACAAAAAAAAAATATATTTTTTTATTACATTTTTATCGCCTCCAAATATGAATTCATTAAATTTTATCTATCAATAAAATATAAGCGTAGAATTATCTTGAAATTTATATTAAATCATAAAAAAAAATGCAAATTTTATATATATATATATTTGAATCAAATATTATTGGTATTGGTTCGTTAAGATGTCAGAATCAATTTCAATTTATATTTTGAAAATTAGATTTTTTTTAGTGTTTTTAAGTATAAACGTATATATATTTCATATTTGCAAACTTATCTGAGAAATTTATATTTATTAAATTATTCATGAAGAAAATTTTTATATTATAGTCTTAGTTTGAGAGATGTGTTCATAATTAAAAATTTGGGACGATTTTGTGAAGTTTGTGAGCTCTCAGTTCTTAAGATCATAATGAAACTTGTTATTTTTACACAAGAAACTTATGAAATTCTATTACTTCTATTATTGAATTCTAAAAATAAGTAGTAAAAATTCTTCTAAAGAATTGTAAATGATATGTAACAAGTCCATCATTCTTATGAGTTCTAAGCTTGCGATACCAGAATGAAAAAATACAATCTTTTTTCAATCATTTGAAGTAAAAAGAATTTCTGTAGTAATATTCAATAGAATATCCATAAGCCTCATGTGTAAAAATAATATTATTTTTAGATTTCTTAAATTTCACATTATGTTAAACATAGATTAGTATATGAATGTCGAAAAGAAGTATTATTTAGAACTCTAAATAAAAGAAAAATGTTGTTATATTTATTATTAAATTTTGAATAAATATAAAATATATCATAATAAATGTCTTTGTATTTAAAATATAGCAAAATATGAACATATGTCAAAAATTATATTATTAACAACAAATGGAATAAAAAAAATTATTTGCATTCTTGAAAATGAATTTAAATTTTCTCATATTTCACGAAATATTTTATTACCCATAAAATTCATGCCAGCTACAAAACTACACAAATAAATACAAAATTACAACACCGTAATAATTTTAAATTTACCTTTAATTTTAAAATTTTATCAGATTGAAAACTAATTTTAATTTATTTTTTTAAATTAAAAAATATATGCATTTACTCTAAATCGGTTATATATGGATGTTTAGGAGGAAAAAATATTTGCATATATACATAGTATGTATATAACACAGATAAAATGGATATTTTATTTGGTAAAATTATTTTTCTTCCAATAGATTTTACAAAATTTCTTTAAATATTATCATTTGTTAATTTTTTTTCTTTTTCAACATAATTCTACTTGTAAGGTATATATATACATGTACTATGCACAATTGTACATTATGTTATTCATACAAAATTTCCTGAAATGTAATTGAATTTGAAATATTTAGAAAATAAAAGATACATTTTTTTTTTTTAAAGTTAATTTTGGTTCTTTTATTTTTCTTTATTATCTTTCATATTTTTTTTTTTTACATACAATGTACATAAATTTTATAAATCATTGCGCAAGCATTCCTTATCGATCCAGCATTTTTAAAAAAAAAAAAAAACATGGCCTTGACAAGATGATATGGAAGCCGAAACGAATATTTTCCTTGAGAATGATATATATTATATATGTATATAAATATTAAGTGTTTTTTGTATCTTTCAAAACCATATATCATTGCTGGTAGGGTAAACCTTTCAGCAGGGGTTTTAGAAGCACAAGTTCAAGTATTTCATTTGAAAATAGTATTTATTTACTTTATAAATAGTATTCGTTTTTTTTTTCAATTTTTTATTTGTTTCAAGCATAGTGACATTAAAAGCATATGGCCTTGACAAGATATGTAGAAGCCGAAACGAATAATTCCTTGAAAATTATTTTTTATTTAATAATCTTAAATTTTTTTTTTTCAAAGGCAAATCATTCGTTAAATAATGTAATTTGAACTATATTTTATTACAAAATATACAATTTTTGCTTTTTAAAACAAAGAGCAACATCTAAAATGAAATAAATTTACGTTAAATGGCTACGTTCAAACAAAATAATACGAACTTCTTCGACCAAAAAATTTTCTTCAATATAAAGTCAATTATAAGTCTATCCGAATAAAAAAAAATAAAATTAAAATTTCTAGCTATGCATATAATTATATAGGGAATACCTTCACAACTAAATTTAATTATAAATCTTTATAAAATAAGGACCTTGTTTTCATAAATATTTTAAAATTCAAACAACAATAATTAAATGGACTTTAAAAATTTATACACATTTTTAGAATGCATAATGTCCTGCTGTCTATACAGCATAAAAAAAAACATAAGAACCCAATTTTTCTTCAAACATTTTTTTTTATCATTATTAAAAAAATTATGTAAAAGAAAATTTCCACCTGTTAATTTTCATGAAAATATTTATGAGCACTTGATAAAAGCTTAAAAAACTAATAATTTTATTACAACAGGGGTATTGTTTATTAAGAAATTTTTGGCATAATGTTTTTTTTTTTTTTTTCCGAAGTTCGTGTTAGGCGTTTTGGGTGATGGTTCATTATTATTATTATTATTATTATTATTATTACAAGTTATGTATTTTTCCTTTTTAAGTATATTTAAAAAATAAGTTATTAGATTTTCTCATGAAGGTCGTAAAATAAAAAAAATAAAATAAAAATAAAAAAAAATTAAAAAAAAAAAAAAGTAAAAAACATCAGAAGAAAAAAATAAAAAATCATGAAGGTTGAAAGAAAAATATTATATACAAAGAAAATATTATTAGGGGTTCTCTATATTTTTTAGCTATTGGGAAAATCTAATTATAGAACATAATTGTAAAATTCTGAGAATTTTTCATCAGATGTACAAAAAAAATGTACGTATGAGGGTCACATCTGTGTGACAAACATTACTTTTGAATTTTTTTTTTTTTCTTTAATTCTATTTTTTTTTTTTATATGCCTACAAGAGATTAATTTAAAAAACATTTTATTAGAATCACTGTTTGAGAGCACTGTGATTTGATAGAATAAAAATTTTTAAATTTAAATTTTTTTTTAAACAATCTAAAACCTTGAATTTATCACTAACAGAAGCTAATGCCGGCAAAAATTATTATTTTGCTAAAAATATTTTCGGAGAGGTTAAGCAACAACTTACAACGACAGGTTGAAACTAAAAGCATAAAAGCTGTGTAAATCTGAAAACACTTTTAAGTGTCTTTTACAAGCACTAATCCTTAATTTCAACATAACACTCTCAGACAAACAACAAACTTTGCTTTAAAAAAAATATTCTATAGTATAACATAGAAAGAACCATATTAAAAAATAAAAGTCTCAATTAAAAAATTTTCTTTCTTCTAGTTTTTTTTTTTTTTTTTTTTTTTTTTTATTTTTAGTTCATTTATTGATGAAAAAAAATAATTAAATTTTAAGGCTTTTGGAATTGACAACATTGGATATTAAAAGAAAAATTCTTTATTGAAAAATAAAATTATGAAAATATTTGATAGGAAATTAGTAAAGAAATTGAAAAAAAAAAACTAAGATGTAAGAGTGTGTTACTGAAAATTCTAAAATAATATATAAAGAATTTTCATAAAAATTAAATTAATTTCCTTTCTTAAAAATATACGTATTTATCTGAAAAGTAAATTATAATTTAGTTTTACGCCACATTAGAATATTTTATAGTAAACTATACTATTTTGTTTTTTTACTAAACATTTTTCATAACTAATTTCCAGAGTTTAACAGTCATTACAAAAAAAATTTTTAAATACAAAAATAGTAAGAACACCTTAAAAATTGTCATAATCAGGACAAACAAAATAATATGTTGATTTTTGCAATAGTCTTCTACAGCCTACGGCTAGAATTTTGGGAATAAGGGTGATACAAAGCAATCTTAATATGTTTTTCTATAATCGATTTTGCTCACTTCTTATACAATTATTAGAATTGTAGTCTTTGTTGAAGTATTTTTATCTACCGTATTCGAGTTAACCTAGAACAGTTTCCAGCACCAATGTAGTTCAAATTGAACAAGGATTTAATATGTAAATTTTTCTTTTTAAATGCAAATTTAATAAAATTGTTTTAAAGGACGTTTTTTTTTAGAATTTCATTTTGAAATACAAGGCGATTTTATTTTGCTTTTCAATAAGTATCTTTTTTTTTTTTCAAAAAACATTGAAGGATTTAGGAGCCCAGACCTTACAAAGAAAAATTTGTTCATGCAAATTACGTTTAAATTAATTTAGTTAAGAAAATAATTCAACATTGTTTTCACGATATAAGCTAGGATGATGTTCTTTTATTTGATCAACTATTTATTTTATCACTGATTTGGCCTTCTACTAATTTTATTAAACTTTTGAAAAGATGTTTATAAAACGTTTTTGGTTAAGGTTAGTCAACATCATATTTATACATAGACATTTAACATTTAGCATTTTTTTTTTTGATTTTTATAGCAAATAAAGTATACCTGAACGATGGAGTTAAGTATATGATATCAGAATAAATTAAAAAAAAAAATTATAATAATGTTTCCTCTATTACCATTTCTGTTTTTTTTTTATTTTTTTGAAACTTTATTCTTTATAATTTCTTGAAAATAAATAAAATTAAGTTTACAGGAAATTTAAGTAAATTGCATTTAAATTTTATTCCTGTAATGTATATAAATTTTTACTTTTTTTTTTAATATAATATGTAGGTATATATAAAAGACATGTTTGTTTGATTAAATTTACAAAATAGTTTAATATCCGGTTTGATTATGCTGCGAATAAATTCCCAGAGCAGAAAAAAATATATTTTTTTTTTCCTTTTTGAAACAAGAGGAAATAAGGAAATGTTTAAACAAAAAACTTGATTATTATTATTATTATTTTTTTTTTCTTATCTTTTGATATATGTATTATATAAAAACGAAGGACTGAAATAAATATGAAAAAAAAATATATAAGTAGTTTTTTTTTTGTAAATATATAAGTAGTTTTTTTTTTGTTAATAAGTAGAACACAAAATTTCATTAGATACAGTTCTGTTAATATATCAATAATATTAGTTTACAGATTTGTTTAAAATCTTAAAATCCTACATTCAAATACGTAACTCACTAAATCCTGCTACATTTGAAATTTCGGACGCTTTAAAAAATAGACTTATGAACTATCGCAATTATTATGAGTAATGTTATATTTTAATCCACCTTTATAGAACATTTTCACTAGTCCTGTTAAAATCTGTAAGTTTACAAGTTAACATTCCTGTAATAGGAATTTTGTCATCAAGTTTATAAAAGCTTCTAAATTAGAGATTTATTATCATCTGTGAAATATTATATTCTGAACTTAGCAAAAAAAAGTTCAATTTCAATGTAATTGATTATAGATGAAAATCAAACCACTGGACCAAAGTAAGATAACAAAGTTACAAGATTTTTATAGTTCTTTTCAATAGATATGCTATTTTAAAATTATATTAAGGATTTGGAACTAAGAAAAGCAGCTTTTTTTGTATTAGACTTGTAAACCCAGCTGTTATGTATTTAAAACATGAATATTGCTATTGAACCGGCGAAATATTTATATGATCTTGATGAAAAATTAGTTGATTTCAACGTACAAATACTTTTTTCTCACTTCTGAAATCAATTTAGAATTTTTCACATTTCAAATTATATTTTTTGAAAATTGTGTTAAATATCCGGAATGTATTAAAATAGTTAGAAACTAAAATTTTTTCATTTCTATATGACGTATAACTTTAATAAATTTAAATTTAATTTTTTCAAATACATATTAAATAATTATTCAATGAAAAGAAAAACCAAAAAAAAAAAAAATTCTTAAATTGTAAATTACAATAAAAAGGTCGCGCGCTTAACTTTTGACATCTCACATAATTTACAATCTTCTAACCAAATGTTACAGAAAAATAATAAACTGTACATAATTTTGTTATTGCTTGGGATGTTAGGGTACGATTTTTTTTTTTTATATTGTGTTCCACTTTGCGGCTAGTATAAACTGTTAGAATATACTAGATTTTGTCCATTTCATTTTTTTTTATGTATTTTTTTTTTTTTTTTTTCCTTATTTACTTTTAAATGGAATTTTTTAATAGAATTTTCCATTAAACCATTTTTAAAAAGCTTTTAAAGCCTTGTAAAATAAAGGCAAAATGTTTTAACTTTTAATGCCATTTTAAGACTACAATATGTTCCTTTTTCTACGGAAACAATTAAAATATAGTTACAGAGAAAACAGGGATTTGTATAAAAGTCATTATTTATCCTTAAATTTTTTCTTATTTTAGGCACATACAAAATATTGTTATAAAAAATACAAAAAAAAATAAGAAAACGAAAAAAAAAAACATTTTAAAATTGATGAAATTAAATTTTTATATTTTTGTAAGGATCTTTTTGCCGTGCACTTTATCCGGTACATTAAGTTTTCTAATTACATAAGAAAAACTTGCATTGCTCTTTTGCAAACAAAGTTTCGATGGAAAGTATAATTGAAGTTCCGTGTTCTGTGTTCTGTGAATGTTACAACACAGCTAGATGAGCATTGAATAGGTTTGAATAATAAATAGAACTATCTATATTTATATAATTCTATGAAACTTTGTAAATTGCTAGCATCTTTATTATCACAGCTTTATTTCTAAGAAATTTATTTTTAACTATTTCTTATCATTTAATATAAAAAGCATGACAATCAATTAAGCTTTAAAATGATAAACTTAAAAAGAACATCTCCAAAAAAAGAATTCTATAATCTATTAATTTATTTTATTTTTATATCACAAATAGGATTTATTGTAAAATTTTATTGTTTAATATTTAGCCACTTAATAATACTTCAAAAGGCCTTATATACAAAAGTTTTAAAATAATGTAGTTGATGATTTAAGTTTGAAGAATTTTCGGTCTAAGAATAAATTTATGTTTAATTAAGTAGATTATTTTAAGAGATATTTTCTTTTAAAGAAAAAAACTTTTAAAACATAATAACGAGAAGTCATCATGATTTCCTTTCCTTATGGTACGAAGAATTATAAGTTTTTTATATTCAATAAATGACATTTTCAGTGCATCCCATTCGGCAATATAGTATATTATATATAAATATATGTATTATATATATATTTAAAATGTTTTGGAAAATAGAAGGAAGTAAACACTTTTTTCTTTCACATATAACATACTTTACATAAATAAAGGTATATTTAAAGCATTTTTTTTTTTTACTTTTAATGTAAAGTGTGGTTGAATAAACATATATCTTTACAATTTCTCTGTTATGTTTTATTTATTTATATTTTTTTTTTTTGTTTTAATTGCGAATACTTTTTGTAAACAAAATAAAAATAGCAGAATTAAATGCTCCACTTTGAGAATAAAAAAAAAAAAAAAAAAAAAACATTAATCTTTAAATCTTTCTAAAAGCAATAAATCCACCAAAAAAATTTGATAATTATTTATATATGTTTTTTAAAAAGTAAAATTTTATTTTTGATTTTTTTTATTTATATTTTATTCTGTGATATTAATGCTTTTCAAATTGTTTTTTGGAATGTTTATAAAACTTTCAAAAAAAATAAATTCACTAACTAGTTGTGGTGATATTCGAATTTCAGTTTTTAAAAAATAAACCTTTCTTCTTTTTTTTTTTTTTTTTGTATAGATTCCAAAAATGAAAACTTTTCATTTTGAGAATTTGTTTTCAAACGAAAATTAATAAATTTTTATTCACATTGTACTCTCTATATGAGTATAAAGGGATGAATTTCAAAAACCATTAAAAAAAAAACTAATAGTATTATTGGCAAATTTGATATTTATATTTATAGTGGATTTAAGATAAATTAATAAGTGTATTTGTAAATAAAAGTATAACATATGTTTCAATGTTTTTGCTTTTTTATTTTCAATGATGGTAATGAAGTACAGTCGATAAATTTCGTGATTTGGAAACCCTTAAGGTTTTGGAAGCTTGTAGCATTATGAAGCCGATTGAATATAAACAATCGAAATATCAGTATCAGTCAGTTTGAATTTTTAATGTTTAAATTTTTATTATTTGATTTTCGAATTAGCATTAATGTATGAAACAAATTGTGTAATTTTAATTATTGATTTTTAATTTAATAAAAATAAATGAAACTAAATGATATTATTAATTTTGTTGCTATAAAGTCGTAGCAAATACCAGTATGGGTGATCTGAACTTCCAGAAAAGTATTTGAATTTCCCCAAAACTATATTTTTATAATTTTCATAACAAAACCGGTGAAATTTAAACCATTAAAATAACATACAAAATCAACGAAATAAATTCATACGTCAACCAAAAAAATTTTGTGGCAATATTAGATAATTTAATTCAGAAAAAATTAAGTGAATACTTTAAGTAGAAAGTAAATGATTTCGTGTCATTAAGGTTGACGTAGAAATTCTTCAGCCACCAAACATCTTAACCTCTTGCAGACACCAAAGAATTCTCTACGAATTTCGTATTTAAATAAATGATGTTTTTCTCAAATATCTTCTATAACACATTTAATTTTTTATTTTTCAACTTTTCATTTCTAATTCTTGAATTCTAAATGATTGAATTTCAAAAAGGTTTTGATCTCAACCAAAATTAAAAATAATTAATAACAATTTTTCAGAATTATTTTATTCAAGTTCTTTAAGTTTCATTTAACAACATTCATTAAAATTCCTGAAGAATTTTTTTTTTTTTTTTTCTTATTTAAAAACAGGTACGTAGTTAAATTGTCTGAAAAAATCAAATTGAATTTTCAAGATGTACTTCAGAACAATTATTATTCTATTTTTCTGTTTCCAAATCTTGTATATCTACGTCCATTTTTTTTTTTGATGATCAAAGAAAATTCCAATCATATTAATGTTTTTTCAAGAAAACTCTTCAGACATAGACCAAAATAAATATTTCTTTCTAAAGTTTTGGAAAAAGAAAAAAATATAAAACGTTTTTAGATGTTTTCGTGCTGTATCTCAATTATGTTGCAATTCCTTTTTCGACACACATATAAGATTAATTTAAAAGTAATACCTTTTTAAACTAAATAATAGTGGAAATTTATTTTAACGAGTATTTGTTTCATAATAGTATTTTTTTAAATTAATAAAAAACACAAATCCTACTTTAGTAAACATAAAAAAAAAATTAAAACTCTTCAAAAAACTTTCTTAATAATATCGACATTACATCTTAATTTTGAATTTTGAGTTTAGGTATTATATTATTGTTACACCAAGCACCAAAATAATTCAATTCTTTATATTCTTAAAAACTTAGCAAAATGTAAAACGAATTATAATTTTTTTTTTTTAAGTTATTATTTTTCGAGTTATTATCTTAAGCTTTTTTCTTAGCTTAATTAGAAATTGGATTTATTTAAGGATCATTGAAAATTACTAAGTTTTCTAAGATAATTAAAATATTTTAAGAATATTGAAATATGAATTAGCTCAAAAGAAACATATGGCTCTGTTTCTAAAATTTCTTAAAAATTTATAAGAATTCAGATGTTCTTAGTATTATTTTAACCGTTTTTTTTTTGAGTAAGTAAATGTCTAAATAGTTTTTTTTTGTTTGAAGTTAATTTATCAAACTTTTTAACGTCTCCTTTAATAATATTACCGCTTTTTATTTTTCAGTAACAATAGTCATTTTTTTTTCGTTTCGAGTCACGGTTTCGAGTCACGGAAACTAGAATTAATTGTCTGTTACTAGGATTACAAAATTTAATGCGAATACTTTTATTCGAAGCGTTTTTAGTCCAACAAATGAAATAAAATGCGTTGAAACATTGAAATCGTTAAAACAACATTCAAAATTTTAGTCAACGAGTCAATACAATGAAGAATTTCATTGTCTTCAAAAAAAAAAAAAAAAAAAATTTTAATTCATTGAATAAGGGGACGAGCCAAGCTACAAAAGTCTGTTAAACTTTTTCAAATAGGACGAGAAATCGGAGCAAACGTCAAAAAAAATGGTATCGAGTCACGGCGAAACAGAGCCATATATAGATATATTCCCAAAATATTTTGTATCTGAAATTGTTTAATTAGTTCTAAAGAGGATCGAAAGTTCAACAGCAAAGCAATTTTGTTTTTTAAATATTCCCCAAAACTCAAGAAATTGCAAATCACTGAATGCCAAAAAAAAATTATGTGAAAAAAAAGTAAAACTTTGAAGTTATCGTATATAGCATATTTATGTGTCAAATTTATTCCAATTTTCAGATTAACCTTATATGTGTGATAAATTTTTGCTAGATGTAAAACCAACCTAAATTTCAAGCCGTCTTGTATATATGTTTTTAATCCTATTTTACAGACCAATCTTTAAATCTTCTATAAGAATTTTCATATAGTTTCACACATTTGTTAGGATTTTTATACGCCTAACTACGAATGAATTTGTTTTTATGCCTTGCAGAGGGCTTGAAATTTATGTCGGTGCTGCTGTATGTATTTAATATTTTGGGGTCTTGTAAATTTTATTAAAATTAATTGAGTAAAAAGGAAGAAAATGCTTTTTTCACTCTACCTTTTTTTAGATACCTTAATTTAATATCAAGGATCAATGTTTTATTGTTAAAAACCTATCAGGTAAAATACAAGACCAGACCACATAATACTTGTATAATCAAAAAAGATCTTTAGTTTTGAACTTGCCAAGAACTTCATTATTTAATTCATCCAACAAAATAAGTGAAAATCAAAAATTTTTTCTTCCATATACAGCTTACATTATATTACAGAATTTCTTTATAACAGTGGTAAAAATTTGTTTTTCAACTTCCTTAATCAATTATTTACAAAATAAGAAGTTTTTAACAAGAAAAAAAAAATAAATAAATAAATTTCAGATTGTAAACATTAAAAATTGCAAACTGAAGTATAGTAGTAATAAATATAATAGTGCATTTATACACAGAAAAAAATTTGCTCGTACTAATAACTAAATAATTCGTTAAAATCAACGAAAAATTCGTTATTTTGGCTACAACGAACATTTCGTTGAAAAAAGCTCGTAGTTCGTTAAAAAAGTTCGTTATACCCCAAAACCAAAAACCTTTCAAATTCTTCAGCAAAAACACCGCAAATACGAAAGAAAAATTTTACTAGACTAAATTTTTTTTTTATTTATTTAATTTTTTATTTTTTATTTTAATTTTTTTTTTATTTTTTTTTTTAATTTATTTATTTATTTATTTTTTTTAATTTTTTTTTTTATTTTTTTTTATTTATTTTTTTTATTTATTAATTTTTTTTATTTATGTTTCTATTTTTATTATTTATTTTTTAAATTTTTTTATTTAATTTTTTTTTAATAATTTTTTTTATGCCCGCTTGTGGCTTCGAACCACTGTCCTAAACATTGCAATCCATCAACTCTGCCACTGAGCTATGAACTAAATTTACGGCAATGTGTAAAATGGAAAATATAAGCTCTGTATGGATTGAAATTTTTGTTTCCCGTATTTAACGATAACGAACTTTTTTAACGAGTACTAAAAATGAAAAAAAAGGTTCGTAATAGAAAATAAACGAAATTTACGTTAGAAAAACGTATTTATTCATTATTTTTCGTTATCTTAACGAGAATGTCATTAACGAACTTTTTTGACGTAATGAGTACGAGCAAATTTTTTTCTGTGTAATATAAAAACATTAAATTTTACTTTTTCCCCTGTTAAAATTTTCCTGTTTTAACTTAATTACTAAAACTTATAAACTTTTTTATAACAAAAAAAAATTTTTTTCTTCTTAACATTTTTTTTTACTTTAAACAAAAATATATCTAATTTAAAAATCTTTCATTTTTCAGAGGCTGACTACACTTTGGATGATTCATTTTGGAACGAAGAAAGCCCAGTTGGTAAAGTATCATTTTGGTTGTTTCTTTTTTTTTTTTGTTCTCATATCACTTGAAAATAAACTTTGTAAAATGAAAAAAAAAGAAGAAAATTATGGAAAATAAAAACAAAGTACACCGGTCTTTTTAGCATATAAATTACACTATTTCCATCTTTTTTTTTTTAGTTACAAGGATTTTTCTCTTAACTTTTGTCTCTTTAGCGATGAAAAAAACAAAAAAAAAAAAAACATTGAAAGACAAAGTGTCATCCTTTTAATAACTTTGTAAATAAACTTTCTGTGTTCAAAAAAAATATGTATATAAAATTTTTAGTAGTACCTAGAAAAAGTTTTCTATGATTTTTATTTAATAAAAACAATAAACCAAGATTATTCCTTATAAGTTTTGGCGTTGAGGGCTATTCTAAAGAACTCATAATGTTAAGAGTGTGCTCTTTAAACTTAAAAACAAAAAAAAATTTAATTTATAAATTTTCAGAAATTTGGATTAAAATTTTGAAGATTTTTAAAAACTTTTAGTTAATAAATTTTCAATAGTATAAAACTTTATCTAAATTAAATATCAATAAATAAACTATCTGGATTCTGCACGTACCTATAAAGGCGAGAAATAAGTAAGGAAGAATTATATTTATTGAAATAAACATAAATTCTCATGCTCTCTATTGTGATTATTTATTATATATCGTCGACTCAGAATTCTATTAGTCCGTACTCCATTGAGGTAGTTTGGAGTAAATTTCATTTGAGAAAATTTAAGATAAAAGTTTTATGACATGACTGGAGGGAAAATTAGATAGTTTTTGTATCTTAGAATAATATTTTTGAGATGTTCTGTGTTTAATTCAGCCATTCAGATAATAATCTGTGATGTTTTAAGGAAGTAATGGACATGTCAATCAATCTCAAAATACGATTTTATTCCACCTCCTACATTTACAAAATTTGTTTGAGTTCAGTGCGTATAAAATTTCCTGAATATATCAGTTTGAATAAAATGAAATTATGGGATATTTTGATATCTCAGCAATGGTATAGACAATGGCGCATAGACTAATAGAATCTCAGCCGACGATATACATATTCATTCTACTTATAATTTTCTCAATTTATAATTAAAAAATAATTATTAATATAGAAATAAAATAAATCATAATATATAAATAGTTAGTTAGTTATATAGAATTCTGAATAAATGAGATTTATTTTATTTTTTTTTTTTGAATTTATTATTATTATTTTATTCAATGCAATATTTACAGAGTAGTGTACATATAGTATATGTAGAGTTTTCAGACAGTCAACCTTTTTTTGATTTTTATATTTTCTATTATTTCAATATAAAAAAAATATATTGTTCCTTTATCTATAAAAATGTATATATATATATATATATATATATATATTTATATAGTATTGTTAGTAATATATAGGTATATATTGTATAATTTGAATGAAGAAAATTCTTCTTTTTTTTCATTTTTTCTTTGTATATTTATAATAATAAAAACTTTTATAGTCATTTGTGTCAAAATTATATGAAAAAAAAAGGATTCCTTTTTATTGTTTCGTGAATCTTCTATTATTCTATTTATTATTATATGAAAGACGCGTGCAAGTATTTTTTTTTTTGTTTTTTTATATGTGAAAATTTTCTTGCTATACCATATTATAAGTATATATTTATGTATAATATATAAAAAAATCTATCTACATATTTATATAAAAAAAAATAATAATAATAAAACTATTTTTGGGAAATGTGTTAACAAGGTTTATGTATCTAATAGAGTCCTGTGTTTTCTTTTTCTTATTTTCACAAAAATATTTTAGAAACTGGCTGCAATTTTTTTATTTATGTTTTTTTCTTCCAACGAATGTCATATAAATTGAATGTCAATTCCATAGAAAAATTCTAAATCGAACTAATAATTTTCAAATTTAAATAGTAATCATATTAATAATACGATAATATTAACTAAAACAAATTGATAAAGGCACCCTGTAATCACTTCGTTTAGTAACTATAAATGATAATTTTTAGTTTTTTTGATTTAGAATTAATCTAATTCCATAGAAATTCTGAATGGAAAATTTTAATATTTTCTTAAACACTCTGTAATCATTTCATTTTATAATAATAAATGATAATTTTTTTTTTGCTACAGATTTCTAAAGCACTAAAATGGATTTTCTTAAAGACTCTTTAAAAGTGTGTGGAAATAATGTGAAAATTTTTTTTTTATTACACACATAGGTACTTTCGTTTTATCTTTGACATGACATGAATTCGACAAAAATTATTATTCAAAGAAAAAAAAAAAAAAAGATATTAAAGTTTTTTTTTTTTTGGTTTGTTTATTTTCGCGCATAATCATTAAATATTATTACTTTTTATTATATATATATATATACAATATATATTATATATATTTAACATTATTAACCAAATTTACTGATTTTGTTTAATCAAATGGAGAGACAAAGTAATAATATTGCGCGCTAACAAACATGTTTGGAAAAATAAAAAAAATATGTATGTAGATTAACCCATTAATTCCACCTTTGTCATAAGTTTAGGGTTCAATGATTCGAAAAAAAAATTATATGAATGCAAAAATTTTAAAGTTTTATAAAAATTCATTTTGCTTCATAGACATATGTATTTTTAGCATTAAACTATTATTCTACGTCTGACTTCAAAACTGGATGACATATATTTTTTAAATTATTGAATAATAAAGATAATTTTGTTTGATAGTACATAATTAAGAAAAATAATAAAAAAGATTTTTTTTCGTAATATAAAATTTTTGTTCTTTTTTTATTATCAAAAAAAAAAACCATCAATCCAAAAACTTGTGCTTTTCTTTATAAAAAAAAGATTCTGGTTAACACATTTCAGATTGCGGAAACTCTATTAAACAAAAAGTTGTTCACAATGAAATAAGTCTGGCAAATGCTGCTCTAGAGCTATACAGTGTAATAATGCTAGTTCGGAGAAAGTTGCTGATAATATGAAGGTATTTGTGTTAATAAAACTACAACATCAAAAATCCTAGGCAAAAAGTATACAGTATCTTAAAACCGCGGACTAAAATACTTATCAATAGAATTTTATAAATAATTTTAAGTAAAAAATAATCTTATATAAATGATACAATTTCTTTAAAGATGCTTTTTTGAAATATACAAAAAAAAAATTAAAATAGAAATATCAGTTGGGAAAACTTTAACTTTTTTATTTAAAATCTTTAAAAAGTAAGAAAAAAAAAAACGAAAAACAAAAAAAAAGGATTCCATTTTTAAGCAATGATAAATGTTCATTTTAGAAGTCTTAGAATATTATTTAAGGATTAAATTTTCGGTCTACTTTTACAAAGTTTTGGGTTGTAAAAAAAGGTTTCCTTGTTTTTATTTAAATAACAAGGAAAAAACAAAAAAAAGAATCTAACAAAATTGTTGTTTACTATTTTCCGATCGTAACATCGACTATAAGTTAAAGTTATATATACTTATAAAGGTGTAGTATTTTTACGCATATTCTCTTCATCTATACATATACTGTACGTATAAATATAATGTATTAACTTCTTTTTACCTATCTTTATTTCTTTTACAAAAAATAGCTTTTAAATATACTTATATAGGTATATCAATACATTCTTAGAACTACATTTTATCTTCCAATACTAAATGTAAAATATTACCAAGTATGTGCAATGAATTTATATTTTTATTAACTTCATTACTTATTTTCTTCAAAATAATAGAGAATTATTCACCCCGCCCCCGAAAAATTTTGGACATACTTCCCATTTAAAACAGAAACATATCTAATAATTAATTTTGATGCGGTATATACATTATGTCTGACTGCTATGGTTCTCTTGTCCATCAACGGAAATAATTATTTTGGTTCTTCTATTATTCCAGAAGTAAGTTCTCTTATTATTCATTTTCACCAAAAAGGACTATAACTTATTGCGAGACAACTCTATCGATATTTATAAATACATTTATTCCCTTAACATTATGCATAGTATCTATTTGTTCCTTCACTGTTAGTCTAAATAAAATATTCAAATACATTTTCTAATATATAATATTTCCATTTTGCTTCTACCAATCAAATCAATTATAAACATATATATTTTAATTAAATAAAATTAAACCGCTTCATTTCTTTCTCTATATAAAGTATTTTTCTTTTAATACAATTTTCTGCGATGATGATTTTTTATTTTAAATTAATTAGATAGTGTGGGTTAAAATTAATTTATTCATTTTCTGTTTCATTTAAAAAAAAAAAATAAATAGAATATTTCTTAAAAAAAAAAACCAAAAAAAAGAAAGAAATTATAATAAAAAATAATAATAATAATAAAAATGGAATTGAAGAAAAAGAAAAAAAACCTAAACTTAAGTATAAGTTTAAAAAGAAATACAAGGTTAACTATTATACCTCAATCGCTTTATATTATACCTACATAGTTTTATTATAATTTACCATGACTCTATATATGATAATATACTTTTACATCTAATTTTCTTAATCTGTCTTTTAATGGCATAACACTTAAGATTTCTCTATTTTCTTGAAATATATTATACAACTAAATTTTATTTTTTATATTATACACATTTGTATATATATTTGAACATGACAGTACCTATAGAATATATACATATATTATTATTATTATTTTATTTTTTTTTTACCTTAATACCTTCTCTTTTACTTATTAAAATATTTAGAAAAGTATCTCTTCAATGATATTATTTTTTCATCATACACATTTTATTTATACATAACATACATATAATATTATGTACATTATAATAAACATACATTATGTGTACATTCATATATATATTTAGGTACATATATTTATTTTTTTCTTCGTTCGCTTGGGTTTGATATGATATATCCATTTATCGTTTCTCTTCTGTTTTTTTTTTTTTTTTGGTTTTTTGTCGTCATACACTTCGAGCAAATGGAAAATAAATGAAAGAAACTTTCTTTCTTTTTTTTTCAATTTCCCACATTTTCAGTTTGAAGATTCCACAAACTTGAAGCTAAAAGTGGTGAAAAAATAGAAATAAATTAAGAAAAAACTTCTTTTCATCTAATTCGCTATTTAAAATGCAAATTATTTTATATATTTTAATTAGAAAGATAAAAAATAAATTTTCCAAAAAGCTAGATCTTTATAATTAACAAAAATATTCGATAAAAGAAAAGGAAATTATTTTTTATCAAATCCCACATACAAATATATCTGCAAGATACATGTACTTTTACAGAACATGATAATCCAAAGTTTTTTTTTCGCTTCTCGACTTAATATTATTTCTTTTTGATGTTACGAGATAAGCTTAAAGAAATTCTCAAACCCTTAATATAAAAGCGGTCCCTTAAGCCTATTGGTCTAGTGATAACGAATGTTACTAAAAATGTCACCACGGGCGACAAAATTACTTTAAAAAAAATAATAATAATTCTATCAAAACGAGATAAGGAACCTCTTAACTGTGTTAACAACAAACTTTTAGTTTCCTTTATATATAAAAATTTAAATTTTATGGATTTAAAAAAAAATATATCTAAGTATATATTCCTCTCTTTAAATTTATATAAAACTGAATGTTATATATAATTTTGTGGTATCACAATGTTAGGTGAATTATATTCACACACTATAATAATAATAATGTATGTGAACCTTTAGAAAAAGATACTTTTATTTTGGTAAGAAATAATGATATTTACCTTTATGCTTTTCAATTCGATAAAAGAAAATATAACACATAAATTTACATAATGTTAGTATAGCAAAAGTTAAAAAAAAAAAAAAGAAAAAAAAAAAGTAAAATTAGAATAAAGCCCTTCAGCATTCTTTTATTACGTGTAATCATTTTTGAGGAAAAAAAAAACTCAAATAAATGTGTCTCTATTCCAATCAAGATACTTGTACCAGTGTATTTCGCATATGATTTCAGCTTTAATTTTTATGAAGAAAAAATTATATGAATTTAATCATTATTTTCACTTAGTAATAAATTTAATTGATTACTTCATAGTTCATAATTATTATCGCTGCTCAGAATTCTGTAAAGATTTGCTTCTAGTTGCTCAGCTAAAATAAAAAAAAGAAAATACGGACTTAAATGTAGTATATAAGGAACATATATTCTAACTTCTGTTCTTAATTTTTCCTTATTCCTTATTTGACGTATATTTTTTCTTGAAAAATAATAATACCAAAGGTTCATTTATTCTTTCCATATAATTGATAACGAAAAGCCTTTAAAAAAAAGTCAATTTTATTTACGATCGCCATTAATGTACATAGTATAATATGTATTATCAAATAAAGTTCGTTGCATGTTGAATAAATATACACAATATATAGTGTTGTTATTTTTATGTATACCTACATATAACTAGTAGTTTGTTAAAAGAAATGACAAATAGGTCGTTTTAATTAGTTTTCCATAAAAGGCAACGATGAGACAATTTTATTTATTTACCTTAATAAACTAACAAATTTTTTCTTCTATTTTTTTTTTTCTTCAATTTAGAATCTCACACTTTAGAATTTATACATCTCATATAAAAATAAAGTTTATTTTGTTGTACAGGCAAATGATTTTATTTATGTAAAACCGATACATAAATTTTGTCTTATGTTGTTTTAATACATAAATATATTATGTATACTGTATTATGTATAGTGATAAATTCTACATGTTGTATAAAGTATAGAATATCATTCTATGTTGAAAAAAAAAACTGAAAATTTATTTAAGTTTATTTTCTTCTGAAATAAAAAAGCAAGTTACATATTGATGTCACAAAAATAAAATATATATATGTTTTAATATAAAAACATACTAAAATTTTATTGTTGAAAGATTTTTTTAATTTTCTTATAAGCCTCTAAAGTCTAAACTTTATATATTATTCTAAAAAAAAAAGTTTTGTTATTACATATATTTTTATTTTAAAATAATATTTAAATTTGTTTACAATATTGAAACTTTCTCTATACTTAATGTTAATCAGTTTAATTTGAAAAAAAAAATAAAAATAAAAAAACCCAAAACATTATGGAGCGGGTCTTCATGTGTCATTATTTTAGAAAAGTTATTTTCACAGGTTATGACGCTTTACACTATACGCTTTACAATACGGTACAAGGTGTGACAGCTATAATAATCCGAATAACTCATTTCATTCTGATTTCATTTTCTCGATATTCAAGTGTATGTAACCATTTAATGGAGTTATTAAAGTACTTCAATAGAAAAAGGAATCTTTCAAATTTCCTCTTCTAAAAATATTTCTTTTTCTTTAGCTTTTCCTATGTTTGTGTATCTTTACAGAAGTACACTGTAAGGCAAAAATATATTAGATAATGGTTTAATGCTCTTGAAGATTTAATAAATGCATCAAATATTGTAAATATAATTAAAAAGTTCCATTGAAAATTAAATAAAATAATTTCACCCAAATCTAACTTCAACTTAAGCAAAAATATCATTACCAAAACCACAAGATAATAACATTCAAATGATATTTATTTTAACGAAAAAGAAGAAGCATTTTGTAGTTAAAATAAAACTTCTTAATTTTTACATAGAATTATTCAAAAAGGATTCATCACTTTCGTTCACAATCTTTTCAACTTCATTTGAACTAAACAAAAATAAATTTATAGTTAAGAAAATACATAGAATAATCTGACACTAAAGATTTCTGTCATGAAGAACTTATATTAATTTGATAAAAAGTGTTTGATCAAAACGAAATAGACCTGAAATGGCCGATTTATAAATTGCAATAATTACGCATTTTCCTTGTGTCCTACTTATATATGCATATACTTGTATGAAACAACATTATATACAATTTGAGGCTCACTCTATAATTATAATTTGTTATTCGGATATAAAACATTTGAAATATTTTTGCTCTGATGACGTAAATAATTATCATAGAAAATTTAAAAATAAACAATCCATTTGACTGATTTCCGTTCAAAATATTTCCTTAGTCTTTAAAGTGAAAAATAATAATAATAATAAAAGTAATGAAGACAAATAATTTAGATACATTTTATTTGTATTATTTTTTGTTTTTATAATAAGGTTAAGTTTTAAAATAATAAATTAAAAAAAATAAATAAAAACAAGAAAATTACACATGACTTATTTACAATAATTGAAATTTTTTAAGTAAGGGAAAGAAATTTTCTTTAATCTTCAAAATTAAATATTTTGTTAAATTTAGTTAAGGCGAAAGTTTCATTTAATTAAATCGCATTAAATTTAATTTATTTAATGTTAAATCAATTCCTAAATTCACCTGTCGCATTAAGTTGGCTTGAAACCTTAACGTTGAATAGCTTAAGTTGCAGACTTTAAAATGCTGTAAACATACTATGATATAATAATGTCATTAACTCATAAAATTAGGTAAAAGATATAGATCAGATAATCGATACAGATCATCATATTATCTAATCTCAAAATTCTTCATAATTCTCTCAAAAAATTAAATAAAATCGTAAGCTTTGAAAATTTTAGATTCATAATATTGTGCATAACATCAAGAACATAGCTATATATTAATTCCGAACAAAAAAAGAATAAATAATTTTAAAATTTTCCCAAAAATTATCAAAATTTTACTTCTATATTTGATGTAGATACAACATGTTTTCTAAAACACGCAATTGCATTAAAATTAGAATAATTCGACTGAAAAAAGTAATTCATTACTATCAAAAAAAAAAATTAATTGTCATCCAAAATGACAGCAAAAAATTTTTCCACAAATTGAACCCATAATATTTTGTTTTCTAATTTCATGAATCATATATATAGTCACGGTGTTAAACATAAAAATTTTTCAAAATAAAATAAGATTATGACATATTTACAGAAAAAACATCTTTATGCATATACATATAATACATATATATTTTTATAATTAAAATCATATGAAAATGAAATATCGTTCTGATTTTTATCGTCTAGTCCATCTTTTGTTTTATTTTTATTTCAACTTTAATGATGATTAAAAAAAAAATAAAAAAAAAAAATAAACCATAATAACGTTTTCAGCAAAAAAAAAAAAGAGGAAAACCAAGAAGTGCATAGAAATTAAAAACTTTATGCTTTTATGTTTTTTAAGTATTTTCCACATTTTTAACTACACGTTCACATACGTCATTTTAATATTTTTTTATTTATTTTTTATTTAATAAAATAAAAAATAGAAATAATAAAAGAAATATTATTATGAATATTATGAACTTATATCTAAATTAGGATATAAAAATAAAATCCTTTTGGATTTAAATGTATATATATAAATATATATAGAAAATTAAATAAAAGAAAAGAGCAAATATGAGCAAATATAAGGATTTTCAGTTTTTCTGATTTTTTTTTCTTTCTAATATGATTTTTTGTAAAAGTTTGCATTTTTTTGTAAGAATGGATTCGTTCTAGAGTAAAATCTTATGTTGAGGATTTTTCCTTCTATATAATTTGTTTTTCGTTTTTATTTTTTATTTTGATTTTGATTTTTTTTTTTAGATTTGTTAAAATAAGCAAAATATTAAGAAAAAATGCAGCGAATACATTATTTTGAATGAAAAATTAAAAATATTAACAAAAAAAAATATCTATATATCTATATATTTTCTCGTAGTTAAAAAATGTAAGATAAATCCTTTATTAGTAGTATAGGTTTATCTTAGAAATTTATTTTTTTCTTGACAATATTTGCAAAATTTAGTTCACATTTATTTTTAAAAATTTAATAATTATTGAATAGGAGCGAAAACAACATTATATTTATAGGTCATATTTATTATCGTACAAATTCCATACTATCATATTATCATATTATTATAATCTAGTCATTATTATTAATATACATTTTTTAAAATCATAGATTGACTCATTTCCCTTATTCATTGAAGAAAAAAGAAAATGCATTACATCTTTTTGTTTTAAAAAAAAAAAAAAAAAATATTTTTCATTCACTTATGATGTGTGCTGTGCACCTGTTTTTGTCTTTTATAAGTTTGACATGGCAAAATTATTTCCGACATTTATAATATAAATGTATGTTGTATACGTTATATGCGAATTTTTGTTAGGAGTTAACTTGAAAAAATGTAAAAAACATGTAAAAGAATTATGTATATATGTATTTATTTTTAAAATGTAAATATTTCTTAATATATATATATATATATTTGTATTAATGTCTATATGCAATGTAAATAGGGAGAAAGTTATAAACTTATTATTTTTATAAAATGCAACGAACGTTCATTATTACACAAGAGTCTACATAGTTTTCTCATATTTTCTTGTTTTTTTTTCTATACATATACACATCAGTGGCGAGCGGTCTAAGGTGCTCCAGGTGCAGAGCACACTCTCTTAAAAAATACCTTATCAAAATAAAATTATAAAAAAAATTATAACGAGCTAGAGTTTTTTAATCAATATGTTTTTTTTTTTCAATACATACTGGCAAACAAAAATACTTTGAATATTTTCAAAAATCGCGTTAGAATCTGAAAAAAGTAAAAACTAAAAATTTACCATTATCGCACAGCAATTATAGTTATAACAAATTTTTTGGTGCTAATCAGGTGCTAGCACAACTTGCTTGAACAAAAGTAATAAAGCTTTTTATTTTTCATATAAAAAATTTCCAGCATTGCGCATGCGTAATCATTTTACACAAGCAAAATTACAAAAAATAAATCCTTTTGTGTGCTACAAAATTTCTGCACCTCTCTATCAACAAACGAACATTATAAACAATTTCTGATCCTACACAAAAAATTCTAGTGGAAAACTGTGAAGGTGTAAGCTTTTTATATTGTTTTGTGCTTTTGATGTTTTACCGCTCAAGGGAATTTTTCTCTCTCTGAACATAAGAGCTCTAGTGGGAAACTGTGAAGGTGTGTTTTGTTTTGTGCTTTTGATGTTTTGCCGCTCAAGGGAATTTTTCTCTCTCTGAACATAAGAACTCTAGTGGAAAACTGTGAAGGTGTGTTGTTTTGTTTTGTGAACATAAGAATCGTAAGATTCTGAAAAGTAAACGGTTGTAAGTGACAATAATGTTGTCTTTAAAAAAAATTGTTTAATGAAATGTTTTTGTTAAAATTTAGTTTAATGCTTCTCAGGAAAATTTTGGAATAAAAATATTCTGAACGTAAAATATTCTAGTTGCGTTTGGTTGGTGTAATTAAATCTCAAAAGGAAATTACAGTAACAAAATGCATGTTGAATTTTTTTACACAGAATATTTTTATTTTAAAATTTTTTTGGGAAAAGCACTATTGTGAAATTAAATTTAATTCAAAACATTATAAATTATAATTAACTACAACCTAGATTAATAAAAAAAAATAATAATTAATAAAAAAAAAATGGAACCATAGTCCCTCTACGTCCTCGCCATTGGTTCTGGGTCTCTCCAAGGGTGGGACAACTCTGCACACCTTCAAATAAAAGTCACCGCACGCCACTGATACACATGTATTTTTTTTACAGTGCAGACAATTTTAATTTATCCTTCGCAGAAGATTATTTTTCTCTTCAAGTAAGTAACAAAAAAAAAAAAAAAAGTTAAAAATAAAAAATGAAAATAAGATTAAAATTTAAACTTGAAGTTTTTATTCTGTTACATTAAGCTTTATTTCATTAATTAAGACATGAGAAAATTATGTTTATTGCATTAATATGTTATGTTATAAAGCATCTATTTATCACCGAAAATAACTTTTGGGAAAATTTGGTACAAAAAAAAAAATAATAATAATTTAGTTCATGAGTTGGTTGAGTAATAAAATTTAACCCACATTATAAAAATGTATAAATTTAAAATTTGTAAGAATTTCAAATTTCTAATATATTTAAGCTGTGCCCTCAGCAACTACTAAATATTTTTAAAAATTCATAAAATATCCTTGAAAATAATGTAATGTATAAATTGTAGTGTTTATTTTACATTTTTAGTACCTATATTTAGATATAACCCATATAACATTATTACATTTAAATTTATTTATGGATGTGATATACTAACATTCAATTTTTCTAACTTAGCTAGAACTATAGCCACTTGACTTAATTTCGTTTGGCCACAGTGTAGTTTTTAGTTATGGACCCGTTTGGAAAATATTCACGTTTGGTAATCTCAACTTATAATTTCCTTAATTCAATCCTACATTTCGAACCCAATAAATAATTTTTCTATTTTCATCTGACAAGTGATCATTATAAATCTTA
Source organism: Hybos culiciformis (assembly GCA_964007475.1). Taxonomy (NCBI): domain Eukaryota; kingdom Metazoa; phylum Arthropoda; class Insecta; order Diptera; family Hybotidae; genus Hybos; species Hybos culiciformis. The sequence continues at coordinate 34,799,074 of OZ023275.1, read as the reverse complement.
GTACACTTTGTGTTAATCCTTGCAAAATTCTTTCGAATAAAAACAATAACATTTTATTTTTAATACGTACAATATAATTATAATAATGTTTATCTTGTTGAGCCTTGTAATCATATATGATCATACGATATGATGATAATATCAAGCACAAGTTCAAATAATTTTATTTTTAAAATTCTTTATATGAGAATATATATCTAACATTTTGTTTATGAAAATTAAAATAATCGTTGTTGCGGCAATAAGGATAACCTTTTATTATTTTTTTATTACAATTTTACTGATAATTTTTCATATTTTCACTATTAAAAAATATTATTATTATTATTATTTAACCATTCTACTATATATAATGCACAATGTATAATAATAGCCTATACATTTAATTTTTTGCCTGAAATTTTATTTTTATTTTTATTGTGTGTATTATTATATTTAAGACTTGGAAAATTCAATTATTTATCCAGGAAAACCAAAAAAAAAAAAAAAAATGAAAATGAAAAAAAAAAAAAAGTAAAACTGGAAATAATAGTAATAATAAATGCCAAAAGGTTTAAAAGATAAAGCAGGATCAGAATAATTATTTTTCCCTAATGGGTTTTTTTTTTCTAAAAATAATAATAATAAAAAGAAAAATTCTTTTCTATTTCAACGGCATTGCTTTTTATTATTTATTCAAAAATAATATGTATATAAAAAAAAAATAAAAAAAAAAAATGAAAATCATAAAAGAGATTTTTATGAATGGGACTTTGAAATACACTGATAGAAATAAAAATATATATAAAAAAAAAAAACAAAAATAAAAATATAATCCGGTCAAGACTTCAACTTTTATCTATGAAAATATATTTTTATTTTCTGACAGTTTTTTTTTTTTTTCTATTTTTTTTTTTTTTTTTTCGTTTTTATTTATCTACAGAAATGAACGTGATGTAAGAATTAAAGAATCCCTTAATGAAACAAAAATAAAAAATAAAAATACCAGATTACGAAAATTTTTTGTTATACAAAACTCTTTTACATAAAAGTTAATTTCTTTTGAATTTACGTTAAAATTAAATATATTAATATTCATTTATACATAGTAACGTAATTGTATATATATGCAATTATTATAACGTTAACAAATTTCTGCAAACCATGTTAATTTGAATTAAAATGTTGACTAAATTTCAGTTCGAATATAAGTACAATGTAGTAATCTGCCATGTTTAATGAAAGGCAGTCATATAGATATATATATATATATTTGTAAATAGTATAGTACTATATAAAAAAACGCATATAAATTTTTGTACACCAGTTTAGTCACTTTCAAATCTTAGATATTTCTGCCAAATCATAGATATTTCTAATTTAGATTTTAGAACATTATTTCTCTTAAATTTTCATGAACAATATTAATCAATTTTAAAGCATATCATTGGGGATATTCATTACAGTGCGTCATTTATCATATTATATATATTTATATATTCTTTGAATTAATCAATTATTTTCTAAAAATAAAAAAGAAATTCGTCTGTTTGATTGAAGGGCGTATTAATTAAACATAAATTGTTAATAATTTACAATAATTATTGATCGATAATTATTTTTAACTCTAAATTATATGAAAAACTTTTTTCTCTAGCACTTAGACTTTATTGTTTTAGGCATTATATTGTGATAGAAGAAAATCCTCTTTGCAAATACATTTGTGAATACTTTATATAGTTATGCATTTAAAGTTTCAAAAAAAAAAAAAAATACCATAATTCCCAACTGGGAATTATATAATATATATTTATCTATTTTATTTCATTTTTTTTACATTCTTATCATGAATTTCTTCTGATTATCAATTTTATTCGAATTTAATTCAATTAATGGCTTTCAGAATCCTTAAATATAATATTCTGTAGGTACGTCGTACACATTACATATACATAAATAAATAATAGACAAAAAAGAAAAAAAAAAAAAGTTAATATTTATTATCTTTAACTTAAATAACAAAATCCTTAACTTGAAAAACATAAATTTAATTGAATTATTAAATTAGCTTTGTACATATACCGTTAATAAATTTTCTCACTAAATATAGTTTTCTAAACGACATCATCACATATTCCCATTAAAAATAATTTAATGACTGAAAATCTTTCTATTTACAAGAAAATAAATACATTATATATATTATATAGAATATAAATTTATTATTTTCAAACCAAAAAAATAGAATATGATGAAATAAAATGAAAATAAAATAAAATTGATAACAAAATATAGACCAATATTAATTCATTTTGTCCTGTCAACTTAAAATCGCATTACACGTGAATAACGTTTTTGACATAAATAAACTCATAACCTTTAAATTTTATGTGTGTTAAGAAAATTTCTTCACTTTGTATTTTTTCTCGCTTTAATAGGTAGTGACATAACGATTTCTACATTGTATAAAAATACATATATGTATATATAAATATACAACATAAATATATACGCCCTCCACATCTAGACCCTTCTATGTTTTTTGAGATATCCTGTTTGATATACATATATATATTGTCTCCCAAAGTTCCAATTATATGAAAAGCAATAAAAAATGGAAACTGTTCGTTTTTGTATAAAAAATCACCATCCGAAATAAAACAAAATCATATAAATATTTTATATTATTGTACATATCATACGTATTTAAACTTATTATCACGGAAAAAAAAAAAGAAACAAACTATTATCCTTTTCGCTGAGGATAATATATACAGAGGGTTGGGAATTTTATTTCACTTTTAAAATGAAATTTTGTTAATGTAGATTTAATAAAAAATAATAATAACAAAACTGTGTATAGTTAAGAATCTCTTTGAAAAGTATATCAGTTTTGTATAAAATCTCATTGGAGAAAAGTTTTAAGATTTTTATACTTTCAAAGCGATTTAATTCGTAGAGGATGATAAGTTACAAGTATTTAATGATTAATTAATTCGTAACACCCAACATGGATAACCCCATCATGCATTTCATAAAGATAAGTTTGCTTCAAAACATAATATTTTTTTCTTTCTTTTAAAAATATGTACAAGATTAATTTAAAATTTTCGATTTTAATATCTAATAACAATATTCTTTTCAGTATTTCAATATGGTTGCCTGGCCATAATATGAATAAATACAGAACAGTACCTCATAAATGAAGCATTTCGATTTAAGATACTTCCCCACAATCAGGGGCTAAATTTTTTTGTCAGTTCGTTCAAAAACATTGTACCAATGTCATTTAGTCATGTACCGTATGCAAATTTCATCGAAATCCAAACCCTAGACCGAAACCTTGTTTGCTTGACTTTTAAAAATACATTCACGATTATATAGTAAAAATATTGTTGTCAATATTTAAATAAGCTTGGCCATAATTGAAAAATAATGTAATTAAATCAGTACAAAAATGTCCATATTTATTTAGTTTTATTTTTTAAGTAAGAAAACAACAGACATACATTCTTTATAAAAAATGATTCTATAATATGAGTTCATCGAGTATATAATGATAATTTTCATAATGATATATTTATACATATATAATTAACATAATATTGTTATTTGCAAATTTATTAAATGCACCCTGTTTTTTTTTGATTCTATATTATTTATCAAAAAAAAAAACATTTATAAGAAGCAAAAATTATTTCTCCCATAAATACAGACAATTTAGTGTTCACTTTTTATTTTAAAAGGTTAATAATAGTAATCTTACGTTTCTTGTTATTTTATTTTATTTATATTTATTTATTTTTTTTTTGGTAACATACCAAATCATCAAAAAAATATTTTCCAACAAGAAAAGGATGAAAAAAAAAAAAAAAAGGATAACGAAACGAAAATGTTCATTTTTTGTACGTGCAAAGATTTTCTTTCTTGATCATTTTTCTTATAATTTATATTTTTTTTTTATCTTTGGCTAAAAATGAAAATTATATACAAAAAGGATAAAATAATACTCCACATATTTTTATTACCCAAGTCATCATATAATAACGAGCCCAATTATATTTTTCTTATTTTTATTTTTTCGATATTTATTTATGGGACAAGAAGAAAAAACAAAAAAAAAAAATATATATATATAATATAAAATAAAAATAAAGCAGAATAAGAAAAATATAAGCTAAAAGATTATATAATGTCCTTGATAACCCAGTTATTTATATTTTTTTTTGTTTAATGTAAATGTAAAATATAAAGCGTATTTGAAATACACTAGTATATAGTTTTCTAATTTTATTGGAATTCTGTAAAAAAAAAAAAAAAAATCATTTTTTTTTTTAATAAAAGCTATCAAAATTAGGATATATATTCCAAACTTATCAATTACGTGACAGATCGGCTGAATTTGGTAAAAAAGACAATAATATATAATGAAATTTTCTAAAATAAAGAAAATTTATTATATTTTGTTTCTTGTATATATTGAAAATATTGATAAAACTTTTGATATTTTAATAATAAATGATTACTGGAAATTTTTTTTACAATAAAATAATATTTTCCATTGTATCTACTATACACATGTTTTTATCCGCACCCGTATTTATAGAAAAAAAAATATAGATTATGTGGTCATATATACAACTGAGTTCCTAAACTATTCCAGTAGTATTTTTAAATCTCTTCATACATATTTATTTTTATATTATCTGAATTTGTCTAAAAATAACCACAAGGAATACTTCTCAGTCAAAAATCTGTTATTTTATTTCGTAATTTTAATTATTATACAAAAAATTTTAATTTAAAATTAAATTTTAAATAACATTTCAAAAATAAATAAAACTAACTATCAATATTAAAACCATTAAAAAACAATTATTTTTTTTACATCTCTTTTATATACATAGAATTTCTGGAATGATAATTAGAATGTAAAATAGGAAATGACAAAGTGAAAAACATATAATTTTTCAGATAAAACGTAAAATATTTTTTTGTTTTTTTCTTTTCTCACCATATCTAAATGTTACAAGAACTAATGTGTACATAAAAGATAGCAACAAAACAACATATATATTTATGTAAATGTAATATACCACCTACTAAATTTTTGTTATATTTAAAGACCACAAATATTTAAATAAAAAGGGCTAAGCATCATTCCTTTACCACAAGTTGATAAAAAAAAAATAAAAAAATATGTATTTTGAACAAACTTGAAATAGTATATTATCTTGTTTTATGTACTTAAATGTAATTTTTTTTCCTTCAAAAAAAAAAAAAAGAAGAAAAATCTGAAAATGAAGAAAACTAAAAAAAAACTAAATTCACTTTGAATTTTTTTTTTAATTTCCCTACATATTTTCTTGAAAGTTTTTAACTATGTCGCACGTGATTTTTTTTACCCAAAATTTATTGTCTTTCCTTATAAGACAAAGTAAAGGAAAAACGTTTCTTTTTTTTTCATTATATGATTAAGAATGTTTCTAAACACAATAAGAATTTTTTTCTAACACTTTATTTATAGAAAATTTATTTTTTTGTGGAAAAACCTACTCCTTGACATAACTTTTTCCAGAAGGCTATGAGAAAATTAAGTTGCTAAAATGAAGTATAGCTGTCATTTTATTACTATTAAACTAATAAAATACAGTTCTTTTCTGATAATGTCATTATGGACATTCATTTAATTGACATTACGACTTTTAAATTTAAAAAACATAAAAATATCGGTTCAACAGCTTTAAAATCTACTGCCCTAATAATAATTTTGAGGACAGAAAAATAAATAACATAATAGAAACAAAAAAAATATCATGTAAGAAAACAATGTCACTTCATGAAAATTTTGGAATGAATCCAATAAATAAATGAGTCTATATAGTATATTTTTTTTTGTTAACGAAAAAAAACCATAAATTTTTTTTTTACTCATATTTGAAAATAATAATTTTTCCAAATGTCGTCAAGTAATTTTATGACTATTAACGACTGGGCATAGTTTAAAAAAAAAAAAAATCACCAAAAATTCAAATTTTGATAAGTAAATACATTTTCACAAAATATGTGTATTAATGCAAGGTAGACTTGGATTGCACGCACATAATAAAATTTCAAACCAATTAGTCATCCGATCGATCTGAATGCATTGTCACCTCTACGAAGGTGCAAAATTTCATCTCAATCGGATGACGGAAAGTGACTTTATATTATACTACAGAAAAATAATGTGTACCATAAAATACAAGTTATGGGGGCCTGAGTAAACAAATAAGTTTTGTGTGTACATAACATAAATATTATTAAAAAATTTCAGAAATTACATAAATTAACATAACTTTTTTTTTTTATAGTGTATAGAACATAATATCGTTGTTGTAACGTCAAATAGTTTCTTACTTTAAAAATAATGGTACGAGATTTTTAAAAATTCATATTCAATTAGGAAAATTACTTTGACCCTTTATTTACTTTCAACTTTCTATGAAATCAATAAATTCACTTAAAAAAAAATTATAAAACTCACCAACTTTAAATATATCAATATTTAAAGTTTTTCAAACCTTATTAATGCATCCATTGTTTAAAAGACTAAAGTTTAAGTTTTTTTTTTTGTTATATAATTTATATAATAATAACTTTTTCGTTCGTGCTATCTTTAGATTTTCCTTCTATTTTTTTTTGTGTTTTCACATATTTGCATGAATATCTAAAAAATAATTTCTCTTACATAATATTATGTGAAAAAAAAAATAGAATTTATGTAAAGAAGATCGTTTAGACATTTTGGGATTTGTGGCAGGCCACCGCCTTTATTTTATAAAAATTATTTTCCAAATTTTCCATTTCCTTATTATCAAAAAAAACCGCAACAATAATTTTTTTTTTTTTTTGTTATTTTGGAAAAAAAATAAAATTTGTTTTTTCAATTTTTCTTATTGCAATGAAAATCAATTTTTTTTTCTCGTGCATTTTATCATTATATCCTTATTCGTTGGTTTTTAAATATTTATGTAATTTTATTCAGAACGCTGCTTGAAAATTAATATTAGCTTTCAACTATGTATATATATATATGGAATATAATTTAGATTTGGGTACAAAAAATTTAATTATATGCATAAAAATCGTATGTACAAAAGTAAATTGTTAATTTTTAATTTCTTAGAGAAAACGAAGCTACTGCACATAGTTTTATGATGCGTTTCTGTCAAAGGCAAACTCATCCTTTAGAGCGGTGGTCGACAAACCGTCGATCGCGATCGACTGGTCGATCTTCAAGGTTTTCTAGGTCGATCGGGAAAAATTTTCTAATGTATGTATTTTATATTTTTTTATTCTAGAAAAAATGTTCACTGCATTCTGCAACTTCAAGAATATATATTTATAATTCTAATCTCAGAAAAAACTACACCATTTGTATTTAGTTTGGTTCTTGAACATTAAAATAAATTAATTTATAATTTTTAAAAACGTGTTCGATCATACGACTTATAACTTTATCTGAAGTGATCTTTCTGCTGAAAAGTTCACCGACCACTGCTTTAGAGTATATTATCATTGAACTTATAGTATTGCTCAACAACAACACGATTCTCGTATATTAAACTATGTCTCTTAAATTTGTTCGTGAATCAGTATCAGTGATATTGCAAATATCAGTGATATTGCAAATATCATATACTTCTAGTCGAGTAAGAATCTCAGATTTAAAGAAGTTCAAGGTGTGATTTGTTTCTTTTTTTTTTTTTTTCAAAATACGCCTATTATTATTATTTGTTTTGATTTTTTATTCGTTGCTGGGTATAAATAATCTTATACTAAAGCTAAAGTATAAGTTTTGTTTGTTTACGAAATGTTTATACGACCAGGCATAAATAAATAAAATAAGATTTTTTTTTTGTTTTTTGTATTTTAAACTTTATACTGTGTTGTTCTTTATCTTTGGAAAATTTAATAAAAATATTTCCACTTTAATTTATTTATTGTAACACAGTCCAACTACATAAATAAAATGAATATTTCAATTGTAAAAAAAAATTTATACATTTTTTTATCGTTTTTGTTTTTTATTTTTCAAAAAAAAAAAAAAATACATTTGTTATAATTTTTTTTTTTATATATTTTTTTATGAAAATACTTTTTTTTTTTTAATTTATCGCTTTATTCGCGGTAAAAAGAAAAATCTACTTGTTTTTCTCGTTCAAAAACAATTTGCACAAAAAAAAAAAAAATTCTTATTATTTTCCATAAAAAATAGTTTTTCTTATTCATTTTCTGTTTTTATTTATTTATTTTTTTTTATTTTTAAACATGCAACTTTGCAGAATAAAATTGTATCAAAAAAAAAAATCCAAGTGATACGTCGAGAGAATGTAGGATGTGTCTATTTTTTTGTTTTTTTTTTTTTATTTAAATTTAATGATTGCATCGAAAAAAATATATATGTACAATATATATTTTTTTTAAAATTATATCTTTGACTGGTTCAGCTGCAAAACTTTAATTTTTCAGCAAAAATTTATTTTGAAACTTTTCCCAAAACTTACGAAGAAAAATTTTTTTTTTGAAAATTCAATTAAATTTATTTACAAGTTTTTCTTGGTTTGAAATTGAAATTGATTGATTATAAAATTTATCATATTATTTTTTTAAACATACAGAGAACCTCGGAGACCACCTCTTATTACTGCAAACGTCAAAATTTTTTCTATAGATTGTCTTTTTTATACAAACATTATAATTTAGCAAAACCTTGGAAAAATAAATTAAAAATGATGTCTGAATTAATTTGAAGGCTAGTAGAATAGCAATACATTTTGTCTCACTTACATACACAAGAAATTATTTTATCTATTTATGTATTTTTTGATATGTATTATCTTTTATGCGTATTTTGATTTTGCTGCAAAACTAACTACATATATTTTGTATTTTCTTATTGTCATAATTGAGTGATGAAATTTCTATTGAATACTAACAATGTTGTTTTGTATTTTAACGCAGTGCATAGATAGTCTACTAAATGTATAGTTTATATTATTTTATATATTATGGGACGATATAATATTTCAACAAAGTCTTTTACAATGTGGAATTTATTTTATTTCATTTTCATTTCTAGTTTGTACGTTTTCATAAAATCAGGTTTGACGATACACTTTTATTTTATTTATGTATTTATGTAAGTGCAATATTGTTATATTACATTGTATTCCTAACAACCTAACCCCTATAAGACTCGTGTAAGAAAAAACAAACTTGTGTACAAAAAAAAAAACTTCTGTCAATAAAGTGTACACAACACAGAAGCATTACTATGATGTCAGTCGAATGATTATCAGTTTCGAACATTCAATACTCCTCCTGTGTATTTGATAATCCAAAAAGTTTCTTAATTTTTTTCTTTATTTTTTTAATGTAACTATTTTGAAAGTTTTTATTACTCCTGTAATTTTAAGCTTTAGAAAAATAGTTGCAAAGATAAAAAACAAAAATAAAAAATAAAAAATAAGAAAATCTTTTCTAACATCAAAAAAGTAAAATTTAAAAATGTTTTTTATGGCAAAAAATAGCATTTTGTATTTATTTTTTTCTATTATAAAAAAAATAAAAATAAAAAAATATTACAAAAATGTTTATATTTTTATGCTGCATCAGGTGAAAATTTTCTTGGAATGATTTCCAAAAACGTTCCTTTGAAAAAGCAAAAAAAAATAAAAAATAAAATTTTCTTTAAAAAGTTGTCAGAATCAAAACAATTTTTCTTTTGGAATTTATTTTTATTATATAATATGTTATTATTCTGATATAATTTTGTCTGTGTCACTAAGACGGAAAAGTTTTGCAACAATTGCAATTAATCATGTGCAATGGAAAGAAAATCTTCACTAAAATTATGAAATTATAATATAGTTATTATGCCAATTTTAACGTATGACAATTGCTTTTAAGATTTTATTTTTTATATAGCATTAACATTTGCATTTTCTTGATTTTTATCAATTCCTCATCACTAATATAACTAATAAATATGTGTAATTAAGAATTCAAATAATTCTAATTCAGAATAAAACCAATTTATATGGAATAGAAATTTTTCGAATGACAATAAATTATTTAAAATTATACATGCATAGTTCAGCCGCACATTCAGCTCTTATTCAGAACTTGCCTACGACTTCGCATTCTTAAGTTATGGCCAGTTAACCAGCCAAGGGTATACAATGAGATACGTGGTTTCCACACAAATCGATAAATAATTCAATGTCTTAATTAGTTCAAATTTCTTTTATATGCAGAGTTTGAAAACATAGAAAAACAAACTCATACTGCACCTAATTTTGTAAAAATTCTGATATGAACAATACTTTTTCTATATTCTTCTTTAAGTATTTCACTAATCAGTTCACTCGAAAGCTTCCAAGAACAATATATTCTAAAGTTAAAAAAAAAAAAAAATTTTTTTAAATATTTATTGGAAAAAAAATAACAAACCCCCAAAACTAAATACTTTTCCTCAAAATTAAATATATTTTTTTTGAGTTTCATAATGACAATTCTGATTTGTTTTAAATTTTAATAAAGTATCTTTATTCTTTCAATAATCCGTAAAATGAACAAATTTTTTTTCTGCAACCTCTATACAATTTTTTTTTCTATTTACGAATCCATATAATGGTTTTTGATATACATATATATAAAAATAAAATAACGAAACTTTCAACTATAATATGTTATTTTTTTCAATTCATCTCTCTCTCTGATCATGTTTTGGAACATAAACATTTATTTTGATTAAAAATAAATGCCTAAACGGAATAAACAGAGTAAAATCGAAAAAAATATTGAATTTCAATTTTTTTTCTTTTTTTTTTGTTTATCTTTCTTTTCAGTTTTTCTTCCTTATAGCAATACGCATAAAAAAAAAAAAAGAAAAAAATAAAAAGCTTAAACATGGAACATTTAATCCCAGAAAAAATTCAACAGATTTTTTGAATCATAATAATATAAGGTAGACGAATAGATAAGATTTTTATTTTAAAGTTGTAACAAGCAACATTTTATTTATTAACTTGGATAAATGGAAAGATTGTATTCCTTGGAGCGAATTCTGGGGGCCATTCATCTCCAATTTCAATACTTAAAATGATTTCATACTTTTCTTTATTAAAAATATTTTATATACCTTTGATTAACATTTATAAAAAAAAAAATTAGGTATTCAAGGTAAAGATTTTTATATACAAATTATTATTTTCTTCTATACTCTATTTACTTTATTTTTTCTAGTAGAAAAATATACTACCCTGAAATTTAGTTTAAGGCAATATATCCTTTAAACTGAACAAAAAAAAACTATTAATCCGTAAAATAAAAAAAAAAAGAATATAAATTTAAAAATCTTCGTCCAAGCTTTTATTACAGATTTATATTATAACCTTAAGATAAATTGCAAAATGTTTTAAACCCCTTTTTTAGCATTTAATAAATTTTCATCTCCTAAAAATAATCCTTTTTTTTTTCTACTTAAGAGTGGGAAGCTATAAAAATTATATAAATGCCGCCATAAGGATCTAAAATGATTTTTTTTTTTTTTTACTTCTTTTTGCACTGTATTTCTTTTTCAATAAAGGGTTTTAAACGATGATCTAAGGGATGAAAGTAGGATATATTTTGTTAGTAAAGAATCAAAATATTTAAATGGTTATATACTCAAAAAAAATGAAAATAAAAAAAAACAACAAATGTACATAAAATAACTTCAGGTATTTTGACATTGAAATTTTCACGTTGAGATTATTTTAACTCTTTTCTGCAAGACAAGTGAAACAACAGATAAAGTTAAATTGAATTTTATTGCCAGCTGAACCTGATAAAATTAATTTACTTAAAAGCACGGTAAAATATTGTGGATACCTTTTTTTTCATGTAATTTTGGGTTAAAAATATCAATCATTTAAAGCCCAATTAAATATTTTATTTTTCTTACACGTCATTCGGGGGTTTAAATAGTTTTTTATATAAATTGCATGAGATTTCAAAAAAAAAAAAATAAAAACATGTTCAATGTAGATTCATTTATATACTTGATGAAATTATATTTTACCCATTTAGACTTCGACTAAATCAAATATTAACAGAATTGAATTAAAATGAAAATTTTTAATATTTAACTATAAGGTGGCAGCGATTTTAGGTCCCAATATTGATGTGAACTTTTCCACTTCATTCACTTAAAGAAGGCAATCAGAAATTAGGAAAAACCATCATTTTTTTTTCTGTTTTTCATTTACAAAAAAAAAAAAAACTTATTAAAAAAAATATATATATTAAATTACTTTGGATTTTTTTCATCATAAAATTTCTTTTTCATTTTTCATTTCAGGTAAGTGAATAATCAACTGAATTTTACCATCATTTGAAGAACTCAGAAGGAAAATCACAAAAAAAAAATAAAAATACGATATAGAATATAATCAAGGAAAACGAAAAAAAAAAAAAAATTGATTGGAAAGGAATTCTTTGAGTTCTTATGGAAGTTTACATAATTTTGCTTCAAGTTTTTCTTTTTTTTTTTTAATCCTAAAATGATAAATGATGATGCTGCAGATTATTTAATGGACTTTTTCATCTGAGTTTCTACTTGTCTAAGGTTTGATTTTTTTTCCGCTTCTTTTATTTATTATTTTATACTATTAATGTTTATTTAGCGATACTCCTGATTAATAACGATTCAACTTAGTACCAGTATTTTTTTTTTTTTATTAAAGTTACCAAATCGCTAGGTGGGATACCTTTTATATAATAAGAAGTATGGATTTGGTAGTGAGGACAGGAAGTTTAGACGGGATTAAAAAGTGGGACAGTTAGTAGGTAATCATTTACACTTTTCTTAAAGCGGCGCAAGTCGTAAATCAAGCGTCCTCCAGCTGTCGGAAACAACTTTAATGGGAGAGCATTCCACATTCGCGAGGTGCGAATTGAAAACGAATCTCCGAAGCTCGTTCTATCACATCTGGGAATTTTTACGAAATATGGGTGTGACGTTGAAGCGGTACGTGTTTGGCGTGAAAATATTTGAAGTTGACTCATGAAGTTTGAAGTTTAACTCATGTAGGCTGCGCAAAAAGTAACAGCGATTGCATGATAAAAATGTATGTTGAATATGCAGGCTGCCATTTCGTCTATCATCGCAGTTGCATTCAGAAACCTCATTTTAATACTTCAAAGAATCGCTTGAATTCAACAAAAATGGAAAATTCAAGACTAAGATGAAATCAATTATGGCTTTAAGACTTTCAAGTTTTTCCCCTATTTTATAATAACAACTATTTTTTTCCAACACTAACAGAAATAGGGGATTTTGTTAAAAAAAACTTTTAATATTACTCGGAATTCAAATAAAGTGTTGAAAACTTCATGTCAATTTTTCAATGGACGTTTTGGAATGGTAGTACTGAAAAAGAATAAATAAATATCCACAAATCTATTTTTTTTTTTTTTATATAAATTTATAAATTAAAGTTTTAACTAGATTAGACTTTTTCACAATATTATTCTTAGACAAGATTTTGTTTTCGATAAAACACCATGATTGCTTATTTTAGTAGAAGATTTATTTCTGTGAAAATACCAAACTAATTTAATTTTTATATAAAAAAAAATAAATAATGTTACTAAAGCTACTTTACTTTATTGCCCATAAATGTGTATAGAACAAAAAAAGAAGAAATATTTTAATTACAATTTTCAAGTCCTCACCCTAATTAACTGTATTATTTTGATGGGATTTCCTGATTGATATGTTAAAATTTCTTTTTTGATCCTTTTTCATCATTCCGTCAATTTTCTTGTCAAAGTTTAATTTCATTCGTTGAAAAAAAAATATAGAAATTGCAATTAAATAAAGTAAAAAAAATGAAATATAAAAATAAGATTTTTTTACATGTTTTTAGTTTTAATTTCAATTTTAATTTCTGTTAACAACATTGATTGATTTTACCTACCTCGTCTTTAACCATGCTTTAATCATGCTATAAAACAAATTGTAATACGTATGTATATAATATTCTGAAAACCAGATCATTACTTTTTAATAATTCATGTAAGAACTGGGCTGAAAACGGATTTTAATGTTTTCGCTTCATAAAATTACATTAAAAATGAATTTAAATATTTCAGCATAAAATTCTGTAGCATTTACAATTTTCTACAATATTAATTTGTTATAAGTAACTATATTTATAAATTTATAATTTATTTATTTTTAAATATCATGTATACATACATTGAAGATACATTTTGTTTTGTAGATTAGGTACAATTAACACATATTATTTTCAGGATACAATCAAAAATTGGCGGAGTAAAATTCATGAATATAACATTTTGAAATTCATGTCAAAAATATTATGTATAAAAATATTCAAAATATGTATAAAAATATTCAAAATCAAATGAATTTTAAAAATTATGACCATTGAAAATTCTTAATCACTTGGATATTATTGTAAAAAATAGCTAAAGTTGAAAGATATTTCTCTCAATAATTCAACATTTGAATTCTAACGAACCACAAGTCCTTTACAATGAATATTTATTATATTACTTTTTTTTAAATAATAAACAAGAAAAATAAACCAAAAACTCTCTCAAAAACACTAAATCAATTTTAACTTTAAAACAAAATCGAACCAAAATTATATAGAATTGAAAAGATAGATAAAGTTTTCTCCAACTAATTTTATGTTCAAATTTTGTGAAAAAGACAATCCGATTAATTTTCCATATTATAACCACAATAGGATTAAATATTGTAAAATTATTTTCTACTCTATATTTTAATGAAATTTCATATCGCTGTTGAGTTGGAAATTTCATATACATAAAACCTTATGTATGTATTATAAAACCATGTGTATGAAAAAATTCACTGTATTTTAAATTAAAAAAAAAATAAATAAAAAACTATCAAAAACAACTAGGTCTTTTACACTCTTTTAAATATGTTCTGCTATCAAATCGGATTTACTTGTCATAATATACTCTTGTGCTTATGGTATATGCACAGATGATTCACATTATATATAATTTTTATAAGTGAGAAATATGACATTCATTTATTCACAAAATTTATATAAATAAAAATTCAATTGCTAGCTTAGATGGCGGAAACATTCCGAATTTTAATATTCCGATAATTTTAATTAAGATTACGAAGAATGTATCAAAAACAAAAATTTAAAAATTCATTAAAACATTATTAATTGCTTTAGATTATAATTCTCTAATAGTAAGATCGGCGATTAAAATTCGATGCTGCGAAGATTCCACAAATAGAAATAATCTTAGCATCTTTAATTTTATTTTAACATCACATCAAAATTATTCTTAAACGAATATTTTTAATGCCTTTCGTATTTTAAACTTTTTTAAAGCCTGTCAAAAATCAGTCAATTTAAATTAAATTTAAAATAAAAAACATAAAAAGGTTTTTTTTCTCTATTTCTAAGTAATTCAAAATAATTCAAAAAATTAATTACCATCACCTGGAGACTAAGTAAAAGATATATATATTATATATATATACCTCTATACTATTATTTAATTTCATTATAAAATTAATATATATATATATATACATATAAATTTTGGTTAATATTATTAAATTTTTTGCTATATTAAATGAAATATACATTTTTGAACTCAAAAATTGAAGTTCATTTAAAGGCGACATTAAAAAGTAAAAACAAAGCAAAAATTAATTAAATCATTTAATTACAGCGCGTGGATTCTAATTCATAGTTGATTTCTTCAATATTATTTCTGCTATAATAATTTAATTATAAAATAAAATTTGAATTTATTTTTTTTTTTTTTTTTCTTTATCATTCTATCTTTGTAATAATAATTATAAAAAAAAAAATGTATATATATATATAAACAAAACTCCTTATCTCTTTAAAAAGCGTTAAAAGTGTACCTTTAACCACTTTAAATTTATTTATTAAAAAAATTTTCTTTATTAAAATTATATTTCCATAGAAACTTTTTTGAAGTGTTCTTCCTTATATTCCTTCTCCTTAAAAATATATTATAATATAATTTTTTTTTAAAGAAAAACGAAATATAATGTACATATCTATGTATTATTAATATTATTTTTCAATGGAATAGAAATTAATTTTCTTGAAAAGACTTATGTTAAGTGGTAGTTGTTTGTTTTTTTTTTTATTCTGGGAAATTCTTCTTTTTTTTTGAAGAATGTATAGAAAATACGAAAGGTAACATAATTATAATAGTCTGAAACAATAGAAAATAAGGTTTAAAATTTTTTATATATTTTTTTTTTATCATTTATCATTTATAATTTGTGGGTGAAAAAATTTAAAGAAATTTTTGCTTAACTTTTATATAAGCATTAATAACTATTTGAGTTTACTTTTTAAAGCCCTGTTGATATGTTTATAATTGCAAAACTATAATAGTTTGATTTTGAGTATTTGTATTTCAAAATTAGCTAAAGATAAGGCTTACTAGAATAATAGTGGCTCGTGAATCAAAAACTCTAGACTAGCCAAGGATGAAAATTATTTTTATCTATAAATACGTCTTTTAAAGGCCTCAAATTAATGTTTGAATATGAAAGATAATCTAGCATTTACATTTGAGTTTTTCGTTGCGTATTTCGAAATTTTTGATTTTGAGTATTTGTATTTCAAAATTAGCTAAAGATAAGGCTTACTAGAATAATAGTGGCTCGTGAATCAAAAACTCTAGACTAGCCAAGGATGAAAATTATTTTTATCTACAAATACGTCTTTTAAAGGCCTCAAATTAATGTTTGAATATGAAAGATAATCTAGCATTTACATTTGAGTTTTTCGTTGCGTATTTCGAAATTTTTTTTTGCAATGTTAATACGACGGTACTAAAAATTGTTTAAAACGAAAAAGTCATAAAAAAAGCATGCTTTAAATTTCAAATGTATGAATTTCTGTCAAAAAAATAAATTAAAAAAATCTAAAATAATTTAGTAATAATTTTCTTTTTAGTAAATTTTATGAAATTATTAAATTAAACAAAAAACCAAGTGAATAAAAATTAAAAAAAAAAAACCTATATATGTAAGTACCTTCAATTAAATTTAAAAGAAAAGTTAAAATAATGTATATAATACATGATTTTTTACACGATTTTAGGCAGGACAGCAAACTTTTTTTCCTGATGTTCGAGCAAATACATTTGAAAAACATTTCTGTGAAAAACTCAAATGTAAATCATAAAAGATAATTAAGTTTTTCGTACATTAAAACTTAAAATCGACATCAATCGCATTTCAAAATAATTATTTTGGTAGATTTAAATTAACTTGATAATCTTTTTTTTTTGAAAAACGGAAGTACAAAGAGATAAAAGAGTTATTTTTCTGGCAGTAAGTGCTAAAAATCTTGCATTTTTTGATTTAATGTAAATTTAATGTGAAATAACCATTTCAAAATGTTTTTTTTAATTGATTTTTGTAGAGAAAAGTTAATTACAAAATATAATTTTGTGAACAAATTGATATTCTTAAAAATGTATGTCAAATGTTACTATAATTGCTATAAATACCAAAGAAATTATAAATCAAGAATGGCCTTTGAATTTTTCGTCCTTTTCTTTTTTCATATATATTTATTTAAAGAAAGAGAAAAAGCTAGGGGGTCAAGTTTTTGTTTGCAATGATGTTCCCAAAAAAAAATAAACATCAAATTTTCGAGTAAAAATGAATACAATAGTTTAACATTTGAGAAAATAATAATTTTTTTTCTTGATGTGAATAATAAATATTCATAATTGCAGTTTTATTTTCATTAATCATAGAGGACAGTATGTTTTTACTTAATTTATTAATGAAAATAAACTATATAAACAAAAATAAGGAATAAATAACATTATAAAATAACATATGTTATTGAAAAATAATTTTTAGGTTCTCAAATTTCAATCTGAAAATAGAACAAAAAATGTTAGTTCTATTACAAAGTCAAATTTTAAAAGATCAAGTGCCAAAATTACCTATTGTCCTGTAAATTTTATTAACTTGTTATGTTGTTGTCGGCTTACTTTAGATGAATGTTTAATGTTTTCTGTTATTTTATTCCCGAAATCAAATAATTTTATGGTTAAATATTGTTCAATTATTAATTTTATCAAATAATATCAAATAATATCGCAATCTTCTAAATCATGATCGAAAATAGTATTACCAATATTTCTCATGATAATATTTATTAAGTTGAAATAAAAGTTTTTGCTACTCAATTTATTATTTTATGAATGTTTGGCTTTTTCGAGAATTATTTTAAATTAATTCATTAAAAGATTCCTACCAAGCTTTATATAATTATTAATTCATTTCAAAATATTGTTTTGATGAGTTAAAAAAAATATTAAATTTAAAAAAAAAATAAAAACTATTTTTTTCTTTATTATACGGTATAATTAAAAAGTAATAGTAACATTCCTTTTTTATTTGGTTCACATTTTCTTTAGTTGGTTTACATTTTTTATGCCATCGGAGATTAAACTGGGAACATCATTGCAAACAAAAACTGGGATCATTTTTTTTTTCATAAGGCCATTCTTGACTTATAATTTCTTTGATAAGTACTTATATCATTTGACTAACTTTTCCTACATATTATTGTCAGAAAATATTGCAGTTTCTGTCATAATTATCTCTTATTTTTTTCAGTGAATTCCCCACCCTCGTACTTTTATTTTTATACTTTCATATTTTTGAAAAAAAAAATAAAAAATTATTTTAAAAATAAATATTTTTCAGTCTCTAAAGCAAATAAGCCCTATTATTTTATTATTTGATAAAGTCAAAAAACATTAATTTTTACATCTACCGTTTAAACGTATATATACACAAGTTAAACTGACAAACTTGGACCAACAACAAAGTTTAAATGTTTTCAATTATATATAATTTTATTCATAAATTTAATATTTTCTTTAATCTTCTTTCCAAAACAAAAAAATTAAAAAAATAAAATAAAAATAAATAAATAGAATTTCTAAAGAAAATAAAAGGAAAACTATATAAAACTTAAAAAATAAAAAGATTATAAGGTATTTTAATAATTTATAATAAAAAAAAGAAAAAAGCAAAAAGTTGTTAAGAGGAAATGCAATTTTTGATACAAATAAAAATATCAAAAATTCTTGGACAAAGTTTCATTGACAAAATGTTGCCAATTGTTGTTTTTTTTTGTTTTTGTTTTTGTTTATTTTTTTAAGTTAAGTTAAAGAGAAAAAAGCTAAAAGAAAACTTTTTTAGTGTCCGGAAGTTTGATAAGATAAAAATTCTTAATTTATGATTAAGGATAGAAAAAAGTTAGTTTTTTTTTGTATTTTTTATTTTTAAGTATTTATTTTGTTTACTATTTTTTTTTTTTTTTATATCGACAAAGACCGAAAGAACAGATATCAAGTACTTTATATTTTAGTTTTGTAAAATTTATATATTTATAAAATAATAAACCGATTAAAAAGTCAATTGCTTGTTGAGAAAAATGAAAAGATGAATTAAAAAAAAAATAAAAAATTAAATAAACTTCTTATAAAATATTATGTGCAAATAATTTAATTCAAGAAATATTTTATTCTTAAAAGGATGATGATATTATTGTTATTTTTTTAATTTCTAAATTAAGGGCTAAGGCCAGTCTAGAGTCCTCAAAAAAGGCCTAACTTTGACGATTTATTCTGGGAGTAAGGAAAAAGGAATTGAATTTCTCTCTTTCAGGCTTTATTAATCATATATTTGAGTGTATAAAATTATTTTTTTATTGACATTTTGATACAAAATGGCGGCTACTGGGCCAATCTTCGGAATCACCTTTTTCAAGAGGGCCTCTACGGGCGACGGTGATTCTCGTCGTGCTATCTGAAACAAAATAAAGAACGGGATCTTAATCTACATAAGACTTGCTAGTAAAGTACGTACGTTTTTAGATTTACTTCAATTTTTCGCAAAATGGCGGACTTGTAAAAAAAAGGTTCAATTTTTGACCGAAAAAATGAGCAGTAAATTGTTTATAAAAAAAAAAGTTGCAATGATAACAAACAAATCGTACGTAGTTTACTAGATAATGTGACTGTGAAGCTACAGTTAAAATTTTAAGTGGATACGTGCGATAGTCTCCGAGTACCATCGTCGCCCGATTTGAAAAATGCAGTTTCGAGAAAAACGTGTTTAAAGTTTTACGTGCTGAAAATTTTGTTATACCTTCAGTCTGCGATGCCTGCGCCGTACATTTCACCTTCCATGGACACGTGCAACTCATCTTCTTCCTTTCTAAAGGGACAAAAGGAAAAAGGGGACAAAAGGAAGCCCGCTGCGGCAGGTAGAAAATGCGCTCGTCGCCCACTCCGAACGCTTCGACACTATAGCGGATTGGACAGGAAAAAAATTTTTTTTTCACTATTCTACCGATTGAATAATGTTTTTAGGACCCTAAAGTGTACTTTGAGCAAAAAAAAAAATTTCGAGTTTTTGAAAATCCTAGACTGGCCTTACCCCTTAATGGAGCTTCGAAGTATCATTTGGATAATGTGAAACTTTGAAAATATTTTACTAATAAGCGATTTATCACACTGAAGAAACATTCGATGGATAATCAGCTATAAAATATATTCTAACAAAAATTCCGACATTTTCTGGCAGTATGAGCTTAAAATTCTTGCTTTTATTGTCAAATTTGTCCAAAAATGTATAGCAAATCAGTATAGGAAACATTTTTTTTGTTTTTTCTAGCGAAAATATTATATTCCAAACAATCTAAAATCATATTTAAAACAAAAAAGCATATTAAAAACTAAAATTACGAGATATTCCTTAGCACAAATATATAATTTTTTGCTAATCTACTTGATCGATTTTAACTTTGTACATAGCAAAAAATATACAGAAAATATAGCTGCAGCAGATATCTATTTTTTCATTGTATAATGTAAAATGTATAATTTTAAAAATTATTTTTTAAAAGTATTTATACTTGATTCTTTGTATATAGTATTTTGTAAATTTCATAAAATAGAATATTAGAAATAAAATTGCTTGCAATAAATAATTCGTATAATTCGTACAATGCGTAAAAGTCGAAACATTTTCATAAACTTAAAATCAAAAATTGCGCCAAAAAATTTTTAAAATATTTTTTTATAAAAATTCCTAAAAAGGCATACTCTTTAATCGATAAGAAATTTTCTTTTGATTTAACTAAGGGTGTCTAGAATTTTTGTGTTTTTTTTTCTTTCTTATTTTATTAAATTAAGTTCCAGAGCCTTAACTTAAAAAAATATATATATATATTTATATATATAAGTATATATAAAAAATTGTAATTTAATTAAATTCTTCTCAATATAATTTCTTACAGCTAACAATTTAAAGACTTTTCTTCCACAACATTTTCAATATAAATTCTATATAGTTAAGAAGAATAAAAAAGTTTTTTTTTTTTTTTGTTCATCCATTGTTGTTAAATTATTTTTTTATATATTTTCACAACATTTTCATTGGAAAATACCAACAAAAAAAAAAGTTATGGACTGTATTCATAAAAATCAAATAATAAAATTTTCTTTTCTTTTAAGGTTAAATTATTGTGTTCTGTATCTCTTTTTTTTTCTTTCGTTTATATTTATTATTATTAGTTTCTTTTTTTTTTTCTCTTTTTTTTTTGGTATCAAGGAGCAAAATAGAAAAAAAAATCCAAAGCCTAATAGCCTTTCAATGGTTTTAACCCAAAAGCCTTTCTGTAATAAAAATAATAAAAAATAAAGAGTTGGGTAAATTGTGATCTTAATTAAATCAAATGTCTTCTCTACTTTCTATAATTCTCTGTAATATAATGTGTATACCACGTTTATTATTTATATATACTACATACAATACATATTATGTATTTTATATATTTTTTTGGAACAGTAGCGAATATATTAGTAGAACCAAAGTAAGCAAGAGAAATTGTATATTTAAATTAATAAGCATAATTCAGATAATGTCAAATCTAAAAATTGTATTAAAAGAAAAGCCCTTAAATATTTTATAAAACCTCTGCAACCCAATTATAAGATAAATTGCAATAACTCAAAAATTAAATTATGAACTTTTCAATATTTTAGTAATGACATTAAAGAATTTAACATTTTATTTTTATAAACGTATTATATAAATGTCTTACATGTACATGACAGGTAAAAAAATGTGTTTAGAGAATTTTCTAGCCAAGCCAAATTTTGATAGGCAAATTTCCTTTTATCTTTACATTTTATTATTTGTTTATTGCCAAAATTTTTTTGTGTTTAGTTTCAACAGGCTGTTACTGTTCTATATTTATGCTATTTTTATGTGTTTTCCAGGACAATAATAAATAGAAAAAAACTAGAGAACCTTTTTACGCAAAAGTTGTTAATTGAGTTTTTCTCAAAAAATATATATAAAAAAAAAAGTTTCAAAATGCTGCTTTGTGAATTTGTAAAACCCTATTTTTGCATATAAAAAGATATTTCCATGGCAAATAATTAAGAAACAATTTTAAATTAGCAAACATTTTTCTTTTATGTAATTAAAGCAAAAAAAGCTGCATTCTGGAAGAAAATTATTAAAATAAAATTCAGGTTCTTATTTTTCTTATTTTATATAGATACATGCTTATAATACACTTTTGTATTTCGCTATATATATAAACACATTTTTATTGCAATTTTCATACTAATGTATTTATTTAGTTAGTTTAAGTTGTACGTATTAAGATTCTTTAAGATAATTCGTTTGAATTACCATCAATGAAGATTATGGAAAAATGTTTTGTGTTTCGAGTTCATTTTGCATGTAGTGCTTAGAACAAGACATTTTTATTCTAAATTTGATCTTTTGTACGTTAGTTTCTTACAAAGATCATAACATTAAGAATATTAAAATCTAGCATATTAACTATGAGCAGTGATTATACCACAAACCAAAAAAGAAAAAACCTATTCTAAATATTTTCTAATAATATACAAATTACTATTTATTACCTAAGATTGCACAAATAACTATTTATTAAGCCTTGTATTATTTAATTAAAAAATAATGGAAAAACCAGCTGGACAAGTCCATCGCCCACATTTATTTCCCAGAAATTTTCTCCAAACACAATAATTGCGTGTTCTTGAATTTAATATTATTTCAATATTTTCAATCATAAATATATTTCAATATTATAAGAATTTCAATGTAATGGAGAAATATTGTTCAAAAATAAAAAATTTAAAAATATTAGAAAAAAGTATGCAAAACTTTTTGAACCTATCTGGGAAATGTCTGTTTGGGATTCAAATGACTAATAACTAATAGAAATAAGTAGAAAAAATTTACAAATTTTGCACTAATTAACTATCAAAATGCGTGTAAGTCAGCAAAATTTTAATATATAACGTGCAGAGATGGCTTATTCAATAAATATATTACTTCGAGCTTACAATTCATATTTTTCTACAGAGAAGACTATGATCTGTTAACTTGACTATGCCTTCTGTTAACTTGATAATTGTGTTCAACTTATTTTTGATTTTGATAAATTAATATTAAACTTAACTCAAAAAATTATTGTTATTATTATTATTTTATGAAAACAAATTTGCCTAGTTTTTTAAAATGTTTTCATCTAACATTTGATTTCAATTTATATATATTATATATATTATATTTTTTTGCGTTTTCAAAATGGGTAAAAATAACATCTGTTTCTAATGGTAGATTATTAATGATAGAAATGAAAAGAGTAAACAACAAAAATAATTTTCTTTTTTTTTTATGTTTTTATTTTATTTTTTATTTTATAGAGAGCACGAAAAAAGAATCAAACACATTTATTTAAAGAAATTTATTTTATATTTTTTATTAAACTCAAGGATAAAATTAATGTTTTTGTTTTTCTGTTAATTTGTGAAAATTTATTCATTATATTCGATAATTTGTAGAAGAATATTTTGAGAGCTTTAATCTTATCCTAAGGGGGTTTCATTCATAAATTATAAAAAATTATTGAATCGTGTATTAATTATTATGGTATGTATTCTGTATGTCTCCCCAGGAAATAAAGGAAAGTGTCAATAATATTTCAATAAATTCATTCATAATCTGGTTAAAATTATAATTTCATGAATTAAAATTATTTTAAAGAAATATATAAAAATTTTTTATTTTGAGGGTTTTTAAAATAATTAGTCGGACACTTTTTGAGAGTTAACAGTGTAAATGATGTAATGGAAAATCTTTTAAAATAAAAAACTTCAGAGATAGTAGTGTTCTTACTAGGAATTTAAATAAAAAAATATATAAAGACAAGCTTCAAAATAATTTAGAAATGCTACTATATGATATTAGAATATTTTGCATAATAGTATTAAGAGTAAATTTTTTAATTAAAAAGATAAAAAATATGATTATTTTCTATTAAATCAGTTTTGCTCTTATTTTTTTATATTTGTGTCAAATTCAGTAATATCACATCGAGTTTTGGTTCCAACCCTATACTGAGATTGTGTACATATTTATTCAAATTCATAATTCATATGTACATAAACATAACTATATGTTGCAATATATTTTGTATACATGTTATTAATGAGTTCTTCAGTCAGCTGATTAAAATTAATTATGCTGCTGGTTACACACATATAGTGTTGTAATAGCCTTCGCTTTTTTTTTAATTCATAAATCTGAATTGAAGTTATTTATTAGACATCCCAAATATATGTATGAAGAAAAAAAAAATAGTAATGTAAATTTATTTTAAGAAATTTCCATTTAATAACTATGTTTTTTTCATTAATTTTTTTTTTTTTTTGCAAATATCAACCCTTTTCGAATAATTAATTTGAAAATTTTTCCCATATGTTGGTTTTCCTAATTACGTTTATTTATCTTATGACTTTTTTTTTTTTTTGTTATTCTCAAAATTAATTTATCTCATAAATATTTGAGCATCTGCAGCTCTTGAGAATCATTTTTTTTAATTTAATCTGAATTATTTTCATCAAAATTATTTTACATAGTAACTATAATTTAAGTTTTTATATTATAATATATATTATATCTTTCATGGAATTGTGTATAAAAGCTTGGTCTAAAGAGGGTGTCGTTAAGCAATTTAAAATGCCAAAGTATTCTAAAAGTATCCATTCAAATGAAAGTTAATTCAATGAAAAATATTTATTGACTGTAACTAAAAATTGTCAGTTCAACCATTTTTAAACATTTTTTTAAAACCTAAAATTCAATTACCTTAAATTGTGATTAACATAAATATTATTTGCTTATGCAATGCTCAAGATACTCCACAATTTTAACTTTATTTTGTATTTTTTTAACAATTTGGATAAATCACTAGAAATTATTATATACAACACATTTTTTCAAAGCAAATAATTTATATTTTTTTTTTTTTTGGGCCTTTTGATAAACATTTTACGAATATAGGAATTTTATAAGATTTATTTGAAGAATATACCTAATACATTTATATGTACTTTTTAATGTTTTAATATGTTTAATGTCTGCAGCACGCTAAAATACTTTACGTCATTCATGGAGTAAGGTTGCGAATAGCTTGGAGCTTTATTTGCAATTAGTTTGTTAAGTTGTGAAATTGTTCACTTGAATCTATTTTGCTTGTGTTGTTTTAATACGTATATTTGTTTTTTTATATAAAAAAAAAGTAATTAACCACTATTCAAAAGCAACTGACGCATATTAGATATTTTTTTAAAACAAAACTATATTTTCTAAATGCAAAAAAAAAAAAACAAAAAACCAACAAAAATTTTAGATATTTTTAATGTAAAAGTCATACTAGTAGTAATAAATTAAATTCGTAATTTCTTTTTAAGTCTGATGAAAGAACATAGTAATAAAGACATGTTGTCCTTCAGATACATAAATCCATTCAAATTCAAACAACAAACATTTTAATCTTTTTTAATAAATATTATTATATATAAATATAATGTATAATGTGTACATCTACAAGATATAAGTAAATTTTATTTTTCTAAAGAAAAGAAAATATCTTCATGGACACATATTTAATAAATTTTTTATTTTATTTTTTTTTCAACCACTTTTGGTACATGGTTAGCAGAAAGACAGTTTATATATCCTGCATAGCTTATAGTTTTTTGCATATAAAAAAAAGACAACTATTATGTATATTACAACTTAACTAGACATATATATGTTATGTATATCACATACATAAATATTTAAGAAAAATAAGGACAAAATTTGTAAAATAAATTTTCTTATCTTAAGACGTCATCTTTTATAAAATTTATTGCAAGCAAACACTTTCTTTTTCCTTTAAAAATTGAATATTTTAAGCAAACACTTTAATAAAAATGTTCATATAAGTAAATTTCACACGCTTTATTAAATTTATATATGTTAAGATACTTTTTTTTTGTGTAATTTAAACATGTAATTAATTTTTTTTAGAAATAATTTCTAGCTTTAAATAATGTTAAAACTATCTTATTCTAAAGTCATAATTTTCTATAATGAATAACATGAATTTCATATCCTATGATATTATTAATGAACTCTATATTGGTTACTTAAATGTTTTTTTCCCTTTGGCTACATGTATTTTAATGCTAATATAATGTAAAATTCGTTATTTACACGCATAATAATGCCCAAGGTTTTGAAATTAGTTTTGCGATATTTTGGTTAAAACAAGGAAAAAAAATAATTTTATAGTTTCACGTCTAAATCATGAACTAACTATTCTATATGCATTGTGAAATTTAATTTGAAACCTTCAGGACAGGAATATTCTCATTTGCATAAAATATGTAATAAATTTATTTGTAACAATTTCAATATACAACTACAAAAAAAAAATAAAATAACAACATCAGCATTTTTAAATATTCATAAAAAATCCCCCAAAGGATTATATTTTATTATTCTCGGTGATGCATATATATGTACCGTGATAATTAGTATTAAACCATCACCTAAGGTAATATTTTTATTAAACTTAAAGTGCAAAAATTAAATATTTTAAAATATATAATATGTAAATTATTTTAAAATATTTTTATTCAATGTAAGATTTAATATTTAAATTCTAGAATAACCATTACAAGGCATAAGTTTTTTTGTTTTAAGTATTTAAATCATAATAACTCCGTAATATGTTAAGCTACGAAGTTATGTGTTCATAATGAACGAGACATGTATTTTGTACAAAGTAAGAATAAAAATTTCTGAAGACTTGTAAAATATTATCACAATAAAATGATGTTGAAAGCTTGATAAATTTCGTAATTTGTGCAAGCTAACTTCTGATTATTATGTAAAATGGAGATTAGGATGATTAATTCTATATAGAGGGCAGTATTATGAAGGCCAGATTTAAGTGGATTTTCGATTAATTGACATGGAACAGCATATATTTAGATGTATAAATATATATCTTTTTTTTCGTAATGTTATCTTCCTTAATCAAATCTAAATAATGTTTATTACGTTTAGGGGCAAAAAATCAGTCCTTTTAGTGTCAATTTTGATTAAATTTGATTCTAATTCAATTTTTCAATTAATTGTAAAAACAAAAAGTTTAGAATTTTCACTTGTTTCTTATATCTAAATACACAGCATTCATATTTGCACATATTGTGTGTAAATGTATATATGTGTGAGTACATTAAATTACTAAGTTCGTACAGTACTTAGTACGGAAAGTTTTTTGACATGCCAGTTAATTGACATTTTTTTCAATTTTCTAAACTCTAAGTAAAATTTCCTTTTTGCTAAATTAAAACAGGAATTCAAATGCATATGGATTTATACACAAAATATACACAAGTATACAATGCATATTGATAAAAAAGATCGAAAAAGTTTCTTTTAACAAACATGATTTTTTTTTCTCAATAATACAATAAAAGCATAAGCAAATATTATGTAGGTATATCCAAAGGACTAAAATTATTTTTTAGTCCTTTGCTTCACTCCAGATAAAATGCTTATTGATATTAAAAAAAAAATATTGAATTCTTGTTAATTCTGAATTTCGAAACATAGAAAATCTAATTTCTTTAATTAATTAGGGTTACTATAATACGTATCATTTCGTTTGAATAAAAAAATTGTCCAATTTTTCTTTTTAGTTCGTGTCAAAACCGTGCTACATCATAAAAGTTATCTCATGAGTCCCGGTCTCGAAATAAAACCTTTTTGAAACTTTCTGAAAATTGTTTCCAATCTTCCTTTTTTTATAAATGAATCCCAAATGACGTAAAAAAAAAAGAACAATGACATGACGTAAAGTATCATTTGGCGCAACACATACATATAAAAGACTCAAATACAAAAAGGGTTCGTTCTTAATAAAGGAATGTGAATAAAATAAAATCTTGTATTTCGTAAAAAAAAAAAGATACCGTCTACTTATTTAAAAGATATATTATTGATATATTAATTTTTTATGATTTTTCAACAGGTTTAGGTTTATCTTCAAAAAAACATTTACATCAATATTTAATGAATTAGAACAAAAAAATCCGTTCAACTCGGTATCATTTTTTGCCATTTTATTTTATTTTTTTCATTAAAAAATTTATTCAAATTTATAAATAGAATGAAAATATCAAATTTTTGTTTTCCAATTAAATTTATCGAAAACAAAAATAAAAGTTGGATTTACATTCAAAAAAAGAAAAAGTCAGATAATTTTCATATGAAAGTATCAAATGTTTGAAAGATTTAAGAGTAGATAGTATGCTTTTATTGGAGCATTATAACAACTGGATTATTGTTTACAATATTCAAAATGCTCCTACAAAAAATACAGTTTTTCAAAAATATTTTTTAAATTCTTTTTAAATTTTAATGTACTCAGCAAATTTCGTTTGTTCGATGTATACGTAAATAAATTGTGGATATATTATATAAATTAAAGTGAATTTAATTGTAAATCAGAATTTAAAAAAAAAAAAAATTCTTTAATATTTATTCAAAGAAAAACAAAAAGAAGACATTAATGAAAAAAAAAATTTTTTAATGAAAACAAATTAAAAATAAAATTTATTTCTTTTATCGTATTTTTGTATATTAAAACGTTGAATGTATAGATTTTTTTTCTGAACTATTATCGTATCCAATCAGAAATGGAAAACGTACAGAAGGAGAACCAAGGCAAGCATGGATATAAATTTCTGAATAAACAGAAAGGAAAAAAAAATCTAGGAAAACAAAAAAAATAAATTTTATACTCAATTGATAAATTGTTATTATTGTTGTCTAGAAAATAAAAATAAAAATAAATCCTCTTATGTCAAATTAGAATATATTCAATTAATTTCTAATTGTAAATATACACAATATATATAACATCAACATCGTAGGTAGGTAGTTTTTTTGGTTGTTGTCTATTTTTATTTACATATTACAAAAAATAAGTTACAAACATCAATATTATTTTTTTCAGTACATTTCTGACAGTATTTTTGTTTTTACATTTCTGACAGTATTTTTGTTTTTATACAAAAAAAATACGGATTATATATATTTTTAAAATTAATAAATTGTTAAATAACAAAGGTAAGCATAAAGTTGAATTAGAAAAAAATTAAAGAAATCTGAAAATAATTTTTTTTAAGAATCATAATATAAGTGCAATTAAATAATTTTACACGTAAGAAAGTCTAAATTAATTTTCTATTTGGTACAGAAAAGAAAACTTTAAGTGACCCTTAAATTTTTTAAAGTTTTACTCAAGTGTAGCATATATATGTATTTTTTTTGACAAACTTTAAATTATTTTTGGGTTTTCCAAAGTTTATTTTTTTTTTTTTTTGAACACAATTTACCCCCTATGTCAATATTTACATTTTAGTTTAATTTCTTTTTATTTTTATTTTATTTTATCTTTTTTTTCATTAAATCAATTTAATTTTAAGTCCGTTTTTCAACATAAATAAAAAATGAACTATATGTGAATATTTTTATTAAAAGTCAATCCATTTGTCACTAAAATTCTTACTACCAATTCAAATCGATTTCAATTCTTTGAATGTCAAAATATACGTAACCTTGATAAAAGTATGTGAGGTTCAACGATTTTTGAATAATGGTCTGAATAATTACGTTATAAAATTTGTGGATTTAAAGATTTGATGAATTTCGATCAAACTTAGTATGTTGGATATTTTTTTGATAATATTAATCGGTATGGTACTAAAACAACCCCAAAAAAATATTATATTATATCGAAATGTTCAGAACGGTCCTTGTTCTTCATTTATGAGATACTGTTCTATTTTCTTGTATAATTTTTTACTCATCAACTCATTGTTTTATTTTTAGAAAAAAAAAACTTCTTAAATCCAGACGAAAACAAAAAAAGTTTTTTAAAAAAAAAGATACATCAAAAAATTTTCTGAAATTAGATAAATATAATATTTTTATTTTTCTACTCCTAAAAAGAAGTGAAGAGTGTGTAAATATTATTTTTTTGTGTTCATATATATATATACCTATTAAAAAGTTCGAAGAATCTTTCAGTAATGTGCCTTTGATGTCAATGCAAAATTTAGAATAATGTCCATTGTTTTTTTGTAAATTAATTAAAATAGAAATTAAATTCATTAATGTAAGTTTTAAAGTACATAAAAAAAAAAGAAAAAACAAAAGCTATTAAAATAATGGACATAATAAAAACTTCGCAATATACAAATATATATAGTTATGTCAATTAAAAAAAAAAACTAAAAATAAAAAAATCGAAACAAAATATAAAAATAGAATTTCGTATCCATAAAATAACAAAAATAAAGTAAATAGTTTTCTTTTTTTTTTCTTCGACGTCGTCGTTGTTGTTATTTAGAAATGAAAATAAAAGAATAAGAACCAACCATTTGTATATATAAATGAAAAGCTTTAAATTACCAACTATATACCAAATGATTGAGAATGTTATGCGGGTGTACGACAATTGTATACTATTTATGTGCTATACACATAGTAGTAAATAATAACAACAACGATAACAATAATAAATATGTAATATATATAGAGAAAATAGCAGAAAAACCAATAACATTAAACAGATTCCAAAAGAGTTAGGGCGAAAAAAAAAATAAAAAAGAAAATCTTTTTATAACCACAACTATTCTTTTTTTTTTCTCTCTCTCAATTTTTTTTTTTTTTTTCACTATTTTTCAATAAAGTTTTTCATTATTGAGTATTTTTTTATATGTTTCTTTTTTTTTTTCTATATTTTCATAGGATTGATTTCAAATTTAACTACTGACTAATGGTTTTGACCTCGATATAACTTTGAATGAATTTATCTTTTATATTTTGTTCAAAAATATAATATAAGTAAAGTATGTATAATGAAAATCTGACGAAAGAATTTTTCATTCAGCAAAAAGCAAAAAAAATATATATAGAAATAGCATAAAAGAATTTTAAAGTAAATAGTATGCGTGTATAGTGGTGAGTTTATAGAATTTTTTATTTCTTAAATAGTTTTTATTTTTAAATATTTTTTTTTTGTTTTTGTTTTTGTTTTGTTTTTGTTTTTGTTTTGTATAAATATAATGTACTTGGGAAAGCATAATATGTAAAAGAATTTTAATTTTTTTATAGGCTTATATAAGTAGTATGGTATATAGCAGATAGTTAGATAATCTAAATATAATATAAATTAAAATTTAAGTTTAAAACTATACATTCAGATAAAGCAAACTATTTTGTTAGACTTATTTTTTTTACAAATTTTGATACAAATTTTCATAACATTGGAATCTATA
This sequence comes from Hybos culiciformis, assembly GCA_964007475.1. NCBI lineage: Eukaryota > Metazoa > Arthropoda > Insecta > Diptera > Hybotidae > Hybos > Hybos culiciformis. Next base: position 34,767,223 of record OZ023275.1, on the reverse strand, counting down.
ATTAATTAACATTTCAAATGGGTTCAAATAAACATGCGTTCACATATATTTTTACGAATAAAATAATATTTTATTTCACTTATTAAATTATTTTGGGATTTTTATAACTACAACAATTCCTCAATTATTATTTTTTACCCAGAATTTATTATCCTTTTGAAAGAATTATATTTATATACCTTATTGCAAATAAACTGTTACCCAAGTTATATAAAGAAAATATGTTGGCACACAATGAAAAATAATAATAAAAAAAAAATAAATAAAAAAAATTTTTTTGCAATACAAAATAAAATAAACTATGAAAAAGTTTTTCAATGAAAAAGATATAAATAATGAGATATAACTTACTTAGGACAAAAAAAAATATGTAGTGAAAATAACTTAGAACTATTCAAAGTAAACTCAATAAACTTATTTCTAAGTATTTTCTAAGTATAAAAACAATTTCTCTAATCTAAGTTTTTCGTTTTTATATTTTATTTTATGTTTCTTAACAAAATGAAATAAGAAATAATTCTTATGTGGTTTTCTTTTTTTTTGATTATGTTAAAAAGGACATTGACATTCTACACAAAATTATGAAATTGAATAAAAACAAATATTATCACCTCAAGTATTATTTTTATTTTAGTTTTAATCTGTCTTTAAAATTTTACTTACACTCATAAATCAATTTTAAAAAAAAATTTGCCAGGAAATTTAAGGAAATTTCAAATAGCAATCTTAATGTGCCAAATATAGGACTTACAGAAAATGAAATTCTTCATACATTGGCTGAAAATGTTATCGTTATCATATTTAGGACCTAAAATTATTCCGGCCAGTGCATTTAATCTCATTCGGTATATGTAAAGTAAAAATGGCTCAAAATACATAAGTTTAGGAAAATAATGTTGTGAAAAATTAATTGAATTATTTTGGTTAAAAATTTTTACATTATATAATATAAAAAACAAAAATTTTTAAATTAAGTAAACTAAGAAAATTTTTATGAAAACTTTACATTATCGAATATTATGAAATTTATGCAAAAAGGAAGATCCTTTAAAGAAATTATTTAATCAAAAATTAACTAAATTACCCAAACATAATTTATTCATAAAAAAGATTTTGCTTATTTTTTTGTCATTTATTTTTTTTTTAAGAAAAAGTTTTTTTTTTTTTTAAATCTAATACACATAATATTTAAATTTTTTTGTCGTTAAACTTCTTTAATAAAAATTTTTTCATGAATAAATTTCAAATAAAAATTGTATTATCATATCCTCTAAATTATTAAGCAACTTTCGTTTTCTAAAATTCATTTACTTTGTTTTTTTTTTTTTTTTTCTTCCTTTTAGTTACACACTTATTTATCTTGTTATTTTTTTTTCTTCTCAGATTGTGTGCTTTCCTTCGACCTTTAAAAAACAAAAAAAAGGCAAAACAACACAGATATGTTTTATTAAAAAATCCAAAAAAAAAAAGAAGGAATATTTCTTTTTATATGAATTAATAAATGTATATTAATATGTGATTTTATTTTTATCAATTTAATTTAATAATAATAAAAACGTTTCTAGACACAAACTCACAAAAATGTAAATATATTTCAAATAATAAAGATGTTTGCACCATAAAGCATATTTGGACATAATAAAGAAAAATTATTAAGGGTAAACTAAAAGATAATAGATCTGAGATGAAAATCAAAATAATCTAATAAGTATATGAAAATCAATATTTTGAAGCCCTGTAGGATATAATTCTATAAATAATTAGTATTAGAATTATTATGTATACACAACTAAATTACACTAAGCGCTCAACATTTTACTAATTATACACTTTTTTCAGACTAAATGATAATATTGATATCTAAATATAATTATTTTAAATATATAAATACGTATAATGTATTATATTATATTATGTAAGTTATTTGTCTCATTAAAATTTGGATTTGTTCAGCTTGAAATATTTCAAAAATTTAAATAATATTTTAATATTTTTATTCATTTATTTATTTTAATTCTTTTTTTTTTTTTAGAAATTTAAACAAAAAATGTGTAATATAAAATAAAATTTTATTTAAACAAACGATTTTCTAAATTTTAAAAAATTTTATTTATTTTTCATCAAAAAATTTTGCTCATTAAAAATATTTTATTAGACTTTTATACTATATATATACTATGTATAAATTTAGTACTTATTTACTTAATTTTGAACAAAATCAAAAATATATACATTTTTAGATATAAAATGAATAGAGTATTATATATATATATATATATATATATATATATATATATATATATTATAAAAGTTAAATAATATATATAATATTTTACAATACACAGCTAGAAAATTTACAAAATGAAGAAAAAAAATTAAATGTTTTATTTAATATAAAAGTTAGGTATATACGAGTATAACTCTAACTATACAACACTATATACTGAAGCTAATCTTCATTCATTTTTCTTGTGTGTCCAAAATTTGATACTTTGACTTTTAACTAAATCAAATTAAAAATTATACATATAAGCTGGATATATATATAGTGAACTTATAGCAATGTGGTGGTGGTGGTGGTAATAAAACACAAAAAAGGAAATGACTTTATACCAAATTGAAACAATTAGAAAATATTTCTGAAGTAAGTAGAATAAAATAAAATTAAATAAATAAAATAATTAGAAAAAAAAAAAAAATTGTTAGAATTATCAACATCATAGGATAATAACGCTTGTTAACCTCCCCATCACAATCTGAACAAAATTTAAAATATGTACATATATATTTTCAACATCCACTGGGGGTTTATTAATGATATTGTCCTCTTTGCACCTAAACTATATAATATTATATTTATATATTCATTTATTTTCTCGTATTCTTCTCATATTCGTAAATTAAAATTTTTGTTTTGACTGAAGGTTTATTTCTGTACCTATATATATATATATATATTTTTTTTTTTTTAGTTTTTTGTTAGCACAGTATCTAATTAAGATAAATTTATTTTTTTTTTCTTAAATATATCAGTTTTATGTCAACTGAAATTGTTCAGTAAACATTATTTTTTCTTACATATTACATATATGTATGTATAATTGTAAAAAGGATATTAAAATAGTTTTATGTCTTAATTTTGAGATTTCAATTCATTTCTAATTTAAATGTTGCAATTTTTTTTTTGGTAATTAACTACAATAAATAGTAGAATAAGAAATTTAAATGGATGTGGTTAGTTAATAATTTAAAATAAGATATAAGCTGAATTAGATAATAAATTTTTGAATCATTTTGTTGACTGTATATTTTAATATTTAAACTTGTACACCCGAAAAATTTAATTTTTTTTTACCCTTGTCCGATTGCTCATCCAGAATCCTTAACTATAAAATTTGTAATTGTAAACCAAATATTACTAAGTACCTTCACTACTTTATTAAATCTAATATCATCAGGAACCTAAATTATATCTTTTAATTATATATTTGTATACATACAAATAAATATACAATTATGTACTTATACATTATTATGTAAAATATAATTTTTTTCCCAATTACAGTGTATTATACAGCATAGAGTCAAACAGTGAAAATATATATAAATAAAAGAAAAAAAATAAATAAATTCAACTTAATGACAATATAATCTTTAATAGGATTCCTTGAATTAAATATATACGTATAAATATATAGAAATATAATTTACTAACAAATAGTTATGTATTATATAAGAATAAAGTATATATTATAAATATGTAAACATTATAAACATTTATAAATATATTCATTTATATACTAATACTAATAAAAAAAAAAAAAATTAAAAAAAAAGGACATTGTACTGTTGGAACTGATTAAATTATTTATTCTTGATGAAGGTTGAAATTTAACGTCTATACAGCTATTTTTTTTTATTTTCATTTTTTTATTTTTGCACTGCGACAGCAGATTTAATAAATCTTGGAGTATAAAATCAAATTAAAAATATACTTTTTTTTTTCTTTCTGTTTTTGGTGGTTAGAGACAGACGACTTTATAAAAAAAAATTTTGTATACATAAAAAAAAAAATAATAATAATAATTTATCAAGGATACAAACATAAAAAAAAAAAAAAACATTACAGTGTTTGATGAAAAAGAAATAAAATAAACTGGCATGAAAATTTGTTTTTTTTTTTTTGTTTCTTCAATTGAGAATTTTCTAGGCAACAATAACATAATATTGTTGTAAAATATTCTAAAATGTTCAAAAATAATATAACAAAAAAAAAAAAAAAACAAAAATAAAAGTAAGAAAAATTCTCTCCTGTACAAGCTGATTAGGGTCTAGTTTTTCTTTTTTCCATAAATTTCTTTCAATAAATAGTCTTTGGAAGATTCTGCGCATATTTGTAAAAAAAAAAATAGAATAATTTTTTTTTTACATAAAAAACAATTTTTTTTTTCATAAAAAATATATTTTTTTTATTATTTAAAAAAATAGAAAAAAAAATTAAATATTTTTTGTACAAATTATTTTAAATTTTTTTTTCTATGTTTTTATTTTTATTATTTCTATGTACCAAAACTGATTTAAAAAAATAAAACGTGAAGATAAAATAAAGAAAATATTGCTAAAACAATAAATTCTTAAATTCAAAATTGAAGTAAATATGTGTTGGTGCTGGAGTAGAACATGCTTATCATTTCATTATACCTATGTTTTTATAAACCTTTTAATAGTCCAAACATAAGCAAGCATACACTGAAAAAACAGATAACAGAGGCAGCTATATTTTCTATATATTTTTTGCTATTTATACAGTTCAACTTTTTAATATGTCTGTTCTTAAATGATTATAGCAATATTTGTCATAAAAATTTCAGAGACTCATATTGTGTCAAAAAATTTTTTTTGTTATTTATTTTTCGCTAGAAAAAACATTGAACAATTTTAATTTTCGAGTAGTAAATTTTGCTACAATTCATTCGCTATATATTTTTAGATGATTTATTAAAATCTCGTTTTATGGGAACATCGTACTATACCATAATTATTATTCTCTCTATTATCTATATATTTTACGTATTAACCATCAATAGCTATATAAATTCCTCTGGGTATTCCTTCTATTATTAAAATTTAAATAATAATTTATATTCTTCAAACATTTTTTCTTTTTTTTCCTCAAAGAAAATAAAAATCAATTGATTCGGTTTTGGTTTATATTTATGTTAAAAAAATAAAATTCTTTTTATTTGCTTTGAGTTTCATTAAATTGCTAAAAAAATTGTTATGTATATTAATTTCAAAAACACCAAATTTCCCAATTGTAATAACGGTTGCCGTAATAACTTAGAATAATTTATGAAATTGAAATCTTTCAATTATATGAGAATAATTTTTTTTATTTTTTTTGAATGGGAAAAAAAAGAAAATCTTTTGGAAAAATGACGAAGAAGAAGTTAAATCGAAAAAGAAAACACAAACTAATTATAATTTTGTGTAAAGAAAATTTGTAACCACATTAAATTGCTTAATGTGCATATAAAATTATAACTCTATAAAATAATTTTAACTCATATAGTTTTTGGTATAAAAAAAAAAAATTAAATTTACATTATAATTCGTTGGTTTTAAGTAACATATATATCTGCTTTATATATTATATAAATAAAAAGCATTAAATAAATTATGTTTACAAATTATTTTAAAACGTGAATTAGAATTTACTTATCACCAATTCAAAGTTCATACAGATTCCTTAATTGATGAATAGATTAAGGATTATGCCGTAATTTACTCCACATTATGCTTACTATACTAAATTCACTTTGTTCAAGAACTTGAACCAATTCAATAGCTATCAACCTTTTTAGAATTAGAATGAAGTTGCACTATGACAAATTATAACTATGAACCAGTCTAATGCTAAACATAAGATATATATTATTTTAAATTAAATAAAAAAAGCAGGATTTACTAAGTTCATACGGACGGTTTATTTATCGACGTATAAACTGGGTGGGATATAAAATATTATGGAAATTATATCAAAATACCCACATACTAAACACAAAAATATTTTTAAAGTTTATATTAAAGCAGAGAGTGAAACATTTTTTATGCATATTATTTATAAAAAAAAAAAAAAATATTTTTCTTTGAAATAGATTTTAAATTCAAAGAGTTTTTCATGTTTTATTCCATTTTTTTTTTAATTCGGTTACTGATTTTGAATGCAAATTTTAACCAAAAAAAAAAATTACATATTAAATTTGAATTCAAAATAGCTTATAATTTTCCTCATTTCTATTTTTTGCAAAAAAAAAATAAAACTTCTTAACTAATGCATTTTTCAGAACGAAATATGAAGATTCAATATGAGATAAGGTACTATTTGTGTGCGAGTAATAATATGGAGAAACTCAACCGAAAAGAAAACCCTAAAAGTTATATAACATAAATAAATGTATATAACATATTTTCTAAATGCTTGTTAAATTAATTTTTTTTTTTCATGAATTTTTAATGTTTTTTATATTCATTAAATTATTATGTACGAAAAAAAAAATTTTATGAAAATATAATAATTTATTCAAATATTCTGAAAATTATTACTAACTTAACTTATTTTTTCAAATTATTGTTAATTTTCTTAGCTTTTATTAGAAAAAAAATAAATTCATTAGATGAATTTTATTTTTTCGTCTTTTTTTATTTTGCATTAAACTCCTGTCACGTTTCGTTTTTGTTTTGCGTAACGCAATGTGCATAAATTTGAATTAGAGATTAAGTGAGTTAATTAAAATAAAAATTAAAAGCTATACGAAACAATTCAATCATAGATGTATATATCGAAAAAAAAAAATAGCTGTCGCAGCTATAATTTGTTTATATACCAATTGATGTCTATGTAGGTCAATTCGAAGTAGTCAATGACTTTCGAAATATAAGCAATTGGTGATGGGAAGGGACTTTTTAATATAAATGTTCATATGATAAGAAAATTTGAAATAAAAACTTCTACTCATTTTGTATTTTATGCGCTAAAAAAAAACAATTATAATTTTGATGTAACGACTTTTGCTAGAATATCTATTTTTCTAAATAGATGTTCGAAAGAAAACTATGAAATTTGGGCGCAAACTTCTGAAAATAAGTGAGTTTGGTTTGTTGAACACTGTGAAATAATTTGACTGTATTTTCATTAAAAATATTTAAAATAATTCATAGAATTTGGCCTGAAAAAAATATTTATACCTACCTACAACAAATCCATATTTACTTTAAGCATTTGTTTTTTTTAATTAAATTATTAATCTAATTTTAAAGAATTTTTTTTTTTTTTATATAAACACATTCATATTGAAAACCAATATAATATTGTTAATTGAATAATAAAAAAAAAATTTCCACTTATAAAAATAAAATAAAAAAAAATAAAAAAAATAAAATAAATAAAAAAAAATTAAAATAAAGGAAAAATAAACCAAAAAAGAAAAATGTAATAAAAATAAATAAATTCATATTTACCTTTTAATTATCTTTTTATCTTTCTACCAATGTTCATTCTTATGTAAAAAAAAAACTTAGCAGCAATAAAAACAAAATATATTTGGTTTGTCTTCATTTAAAAAAAAAATTCATTTTTTTTTCCAATTTGGGAAAAAAACGATGGGAAGAATGAAAAATTAAAACCCATTATCCTTGTCCTAAAAAATTATATTTTACGGGATGAAAATAAGAACATAAAATTATATGTATATTACATAAGTATATATATAATTTTGGTATAAATTAAGGGTATTGAAGAAAAGATTACCATTTCGAATTTGTTCATTATGAATCCAGTTGACTGTACATTTGACATAGCCTATAAAAAGGTTTAAAGTAATTCGATATTTTGAAACGCCATTTTACATGTTCACATTTCTGTTTATTGGTAAAATTATTATTTTTAATTTTGTTTTTAGCAACAAAACAAATTCATATATTAATAACTAATTTCTTATCTTAATTATAAAGATAATACTAGTCATGATGTTGTTAATAATGTAATAATTTTTAATTCAAATTTTGCTTATGACATATTTAGGTATACATATTAAGATTAAAATTATAATTATCAGGCTTACGGGGTTTATGCATAATTCAATATAGAACATATTGTAAAGATAATGATGTTGGACCATAGATTTGATTGTATATTGCAACATTTAATATAATAATAAAATTTAATAATTATTATAGCATTATGTTATATGTTTAGTATTTATAGATTATGTATAATTATAATTCAGATTAATATCTATTTAACAAGTGTAGATATAACTCCTATTTTATTAATATTATGTTATACAAAGCTAAGTCGTATATTAAATTTTATCTTAACATAAATAGATCTTAATAAAATTTAAATGAAATAAAATTATGACAATCGTTTGAAAAATTTGTATGTACTACTTAGGACAAAATAAAATTTTTAGTACTGATTGAAGTTATCCACTACCTGATTTTTAGAATTTTAATCAATTCTCACAAAATCTTTCATAGACTCGAGCACATTTCTTTGAGTGCACTAATTATAAAACTATGCAGACAATAAAACTCGAATATTTCTGTATTTTATATTCGTATTAAATATTTAATTTTTTTTTATATTACGTGGCCATTATATTAATTACTTACAATTTGTATATATTTTTTGTACACAGACCGCACTTGTGCGTATCACAAACATGTTCACAAGTTTGAATTTTTATTAAACGATTCAATTGTGCATTATAATTATACAACATAAATTTTATTTACTTTTATATTGACATAGCTGATTCAAGAGTTCTATGTAAAAATCGTATATGAAAATTATTTGTGAATTATAAATTTCAAAAATATCTTATATAGGTATCTCTTTATATTTAAGTATATCATCAGAATTGTATTTATCAAATAAACATTATCTAATCACAGCCTGCAGTATTGATTTTTTTTTATTTTATATTGCTTTATTTTATTTCAGGCAATGCACTTTTGTAGTAAATTGCGATCATTTTCTTTGAATAATTACAGAAAAAAAATTTTTTTAAGAAAATTTGAATACCACACTATTTTATAAGAAATGGACTTTTGTTTTAAAAAGTATTCAGTTCACTAAAAAGAATATACGACAACATAAAAACAAATACAAAGCTTGTACATATAACATTTATATTATACATTTGTGAATAAAAGAATTTTCATAATGAAATTTTATTTTTATACATTTTATAATAATAATTCTCAATGCACCAAATTTTTATGTTGATAACAAAACAAAAATAATATTGTCATATGTAGGGTACGTTACGTATTATATATACAATGAATACATATATTAAACCACTATTTCCCATCAAATGATGCTGATGTGTACTTCCTTCACTTTATTTTTTCATTCAAGTGTAATGTCAGAATTATATTTCCATGACCTCAGATTATTTTTTATCAGTAAACATCACAACAACTACAACTACAAAAAATAAAAAAAATAATAATAAAAATAAAAATGGTTTTCACATTTTTGTGGATAGAAAATAATAATATCATAAAATCATAAAAATTGTATAAAGTACCATCTTTTTTATTGCAAAATAAATTTTTATTTCGGTTTTTCCACCATTTTTTCTATACTACATTTATTCTTTTACAATTTCCATTTGCCCAGTATACAATTTTCTGTTTTATTCTTTATTTATTTATTTTTTTTTTCAACCTTAATATTTCTTTTTTTCAATTTTCGGTCATAACATTTTTCTTTTGAGTTTTCTATTTCAAGGGGAAGAAAAAATATACAAAAAATATCAATGTTTTAATATTGTTTAGTTTTTCTAGGAAATATTTAAATTTCTTAAAAAAGAAACAAGTTGTAATCTTTTCTTTTTCTTCTTAACTGTGTGTTAAATTCGTAATCAATTTGTATGCACAGTATATAACTAAATCACAATTTAAAATTTTCTCAAATTGGAACTAGAACAAGAAGTTTAGCCCTAAGGTATGCCAATTGATTATAGCAATATTTGCCATAAAATTTTCAAAAACATATATTGTATAAAAATATATTTTTTGTTATTTTTTTTTCGCTAGAAAAAACAATTAAAATTATAATTTTCGAGAAGCCAATTTTGCTACAATTCATTTGCTATATTTTTGGACGGGTTATTATGTATTTATTAATAGACGCAAGATCTTCAGCACATGCTTACAGAAAATATTGCAGTTTTAGTTTTATAGATAATTTTCTATAATAGTTTTGTTTTTCAGTGTGTATAAAGATTAGTATTGTGGTTAGTTTTAAATAAAGGTTAGTTTTAAGGATCAAGCGCAAATATAATTTAAAAAAAAGTACACATCACCTTAGTAGAAGAGTATTCAATAGAGAATTTCCATATCATTTTCTTTTCTGTATCAATTAAAAAATAATATGCACAGAAATAATGCATAGAAAGAAAATGTTCTCATTTTATTTAAACCAACTGATTATAATAAATTTGATTTTTTTTTTTCCAGGAAGTAAATATAAAACAAATATTTTGCAATCAGAAGTTGAAAATTAAAATGAGAAATATAGAAAAAAAAAAAATTAAAGGAAAAAAGAAAACTTAAGGAAAGTTAAACCAGAAAATAAGAAAATAAACTTAATAAAATTTAAAGTGAAGTAAAAGATGAAAATAATAAAAAATGGCGGAAAAAAGAATATAATTTTAATGTCATTTTTATTAATGTCAGAATTTTGTGTGTGCTTTTTTTTTTTTTTTTTTCAACAGGAAAAGTTAATTTTATTTTAGAGGAAGTTGATGAAAATTTATGATTATTGGCAATTTTAATTGAATTTTATTTTCAAAATTTTTTCGATAAAATTGTGCTTAGAATTTTACGAAAAAAAAATTTTTTTTAATTTTTTAATCAAAATGTAAATAAATGTTTATTAATTTTTGTATTTTTGTTTTTTATTTAAAATTTTAGTCAGTTGTGTTAAGTTTATGTTTTAAATATTTAGAAATTGTAAAGAAAATTTAAAATACATAATATAGTGACATTGTTGATTTTTGTGGCTAACAAATTGTGATCGTATAAATGTCAAACTTATTTAACACAAAATTAAAATTTTTTTTTATAGATATATCGCAGCTATATTCTCTTTACATCCCTGCCTCTCTTCTAACATCAAATCGAAATATAGTAGATGACTTAAGCAAGATTATCAAGGAAAAATAGATAGTACTTTTACTTTTCAATTCTTTATCTGTTCATATGATTATAGCAATATTCAGCATAAACAATGAAATATAAAATTTTCGTGTAGCAACTTTTGCCACAATTTCTTTGCTATACCTACTCTTTTGCACGAGAGTCAATAATAATTGTAAAATTTAGAGCACATACTACCAGAAAACAAAGCAATTATATTATAATCTTTTTGCTACATTTTATAGCTGATTTTCCACTGCTTTAGTGCCCGTTTGATGATGAAAAATGAATCTACCACAACCACATATATACACAAACTGAATGCCAAGAATGATCTATTCCACAAGGATAATTTTATTTAAATTCACACTTTTTATTATATAAAATATACACAAGCTTTCTGTAATAATAAATAACATTAATAACATTGTAAACAAAATATTTTATATATAGAAAAGAGATTTTTGATCAACAATGTGCAGAAAAACATATGTATATGTATATATATATATAAAACAGTTTAATAACATAAATTTCAATTTAATTTTGAACTAATTTTTTTTTTATATAATATTTTCTCAAATCAATAACTCAATGAACTTACCAAGTAAAAGAAAATTATTATTTCATTATAACCACTTTATTATTTCCCGTCAACAATGTTCTTTTTTAATTTATTTTTTTAAATCCATATTTTCTTTTCATAGAGAATGAAGAAAAAAAAATAATAATAATTTTTTTTTATAAAAGAACATCAGAGGATGAAAAATTAGTTTGACAAATTGGTTAGACGATTTATTAAAGAAAAAAAATAAAAAATTTCTTCTTTTTTTAAATTGATAAGAACATTGACAATAATAAAAATGTATTAATGGACTGTCTAAATCTATAAGGAATTGACTTGAAAATTTATATGAAGTCATGTAGATAAAAATTAAAAAATAAAAAATATTTCATAAAATTCTTTTTCTTTGATAATTATTAGATAAACTTTGAAAATAGAAAAAAGCTTTTAATATCAATTTGAGGCAAAAGAAAAATCTTATAAATTTAATTTTCATCCTTTCTACACTTTCAATTTCGTTTTTTTTTTTAATCTTTATGTTTTAGCAACCAAAATATGTTTTGAAGGAAAATAATATTTTCTTGGGCTCATGAGATTATTATTTAAAAAAAAAACTTCTCTATATCCTATATCCATACTCCCTGAATTATTTATGAATCCCTGTATATTATATATGTATTGCAATATGTATTTGTTTTTCTTTTTTGGTTTAACTTTTTAATTTTTGTCTATATTTTGGCATCAAAATGTAAGACACACTTTTTTAAAAGCCTTGAATAATTTTTATTATTATTATTATTATTTTTTTTTTGAATCAAAAAGCATAAATTTTTGTGTATGTGACAGCCAACAAGCAAAAACAAAAAAGTTATTTAAAAATAATTTAACCTGGAGGTTTAATTCCGTAAAAGTATATACAGCACAGAATATTTATATTTTATTTTTTTTATTTCCTACTTTTGCTTTTTAGAATCATAATTTTAAATATTATTGTTTAAATTTACGCATTAAATTTTTCATGTATAAAAAATCCATTTTTATTTTAATAATATAATATCATACAAAGCTTAACAAGTTACGAAAAGTTAAAATAGTTAAAAAATATATATATACCTAACCTATATCTATATATATAAAACCGAAGTTGTCTCTTTGTCTGTTTGTCTGTTCCGAATAGGCTCCTAAACCGCTCAACCGATCGTTTTCAAATTTACACCATATCTTTGTGTCAGGTTAGGGGTCGTTATAGGCTATTTTAAAATTTGATTAGTCTCCTACCCAGCGACCTCTCGTGAGGGAGGACTTCAAAAGTTCGTTAAAATTTGGTACGTAAAAAGAGTAACAAAAAATTTGTTGACCTCCTACCCAGCGACCACCCCACATTTTTCTGTAACATTTTTCTACAACATGTTGTAACAACATTTTCCTGCAACATTTTCCTGCAACATTTTTCTGCAAAATGTTGCTGCAACATTATCCTGCAACATTTTCCTGCAAAATTTTGCTGCAACATGTTGTTCCTGCAACATTTTGCTGCAACATTTTGCTGCAACATGTTAGCAACATGTTAGCAATACTACCGTGCGAAGCCGGGTATTTCGTCTAGTATTTATATATATAATGAAGATAATTTTGTTTGAATTATGTTTTTGATTGAAATTTTAAATATAAAAATATATATATTTTTTAAAAACTTTTAATTAATATCCCTATCAGCCTATGAACACATAATGTCAATCCCGGGTGTAAGAATCATATCAGATGAACGAAAATTTCTCTCTTGGTAACAAATTATACGTACATAATATCTTAGGAAAATTTTGTAAATATTTAAAATTAATTAGAATAAAGTTTCAATTAACTAATATATCCCTTGATCATCAATAACGAGCCAAATTTGCAAATGAACTATTATTTTTCTGTACACGGTTACACTCTTAAACTCTTTAAATTTATGAACTACTGCTCAAATTTTTTTAACCATTTAGTAGTATGTACCTGTAAAAAAATAAAATTAAGAAGTGAAAATGATAAATTATATTTTGTATCTACGATGTTTATTAAATACAACCATCTCCATTTATTATCGACTTTAATAAATATTTGGCTTTATTATGTAATTTACATAACTTGGTATTTTTTGTAAATTACAAAAAAAAAAAAACCAAAAAGAAAAAACAAACAAGAAAAATAATAAACTGTTCTTATCTATCTTTCTTGGTTTTTTTTTTTACACGATTTTATTTAAAACAGAAACTTTGTCCGTTTGCCCATTTTTGTTGACACCTCAAGTGAGCGCCGATTTGGCTGAAATTAAATATCCTTTAAATATATGCATAAAAACATAAAAAACATAAAAAAATTATTTTCTTAGTTTCGCAAATTCTACTGCGTTTTATTTTCTACTTTTTAGTACATACTTAAATAATAAAATCGTGTTGCTTAAAATTGTATTTTTTATTTTATTTTTTGTGTTTAAATCAAAAAAGTGTTTCCAATTAATTTTCTGAACATAACAAGAATTTTATGAATCTAGGAATTTTTATAACACTTGAAAAGAATTTCTTTCTTTCTTTTTTTTTTTTTGTCGTACGAAATTCTTTGCGCGTATATATTTATATATATTTTTTTTAATAATAACTAATTTATTATTAAAAAAAATATATATATTATTTTCCTTCATCATAGTTACTTGACATTAATTTAAGGTTACCATGGTGGGTTGCTAAATGTAACCATATAGGTTTCTCGTTAGAGGGACAAATTTTATATCAACATTACATATAAAAAGTAAAAAAAAAAAAAACATAATAAATAAATTTATGAAGTTATTATTGTAGATTGTATTTTATGTATAATAGTACTATATATGTATAAATATTTGTGCGAAAATATAATTTGTCATTATTATGTTGTTGAAATTGAAATTATTATACTCTAACGATGTACTGAACAGAGAAAATTTACACTAACAGCGAAATTAAATCTCAAGCTGGTTTATAGTTAAAAAAAAATATATCTATGAACTTTAAAAACTGGTTAATAAATTCTTTTATTTTAAGTACGTATTTTTTTTTTTATTTATTTATTTATTTATTTCAATCCACCAGGTTTTATCCTTCACGGATCCTGAACATTATATAATATATACACACTTTTATTAAAACTAAATATATACATAGTAATTTCTAAATAACTAATAAATTTCAACTTATATAATTTTTAATTACTAATATCTAATAAATTTCAACTTATATAATTTTTCAAATTAACATAGAATAGTTCCATTATTTTATCAAATATAAGGCAATCTTATTATGTTTGTAATAGATTATTTAAGAATCTTATTTAGCTACTTTAAGTTATTTACTAGTCATTTATCTTGCTCTTCCAGACTGAGGACATTAATTATATATTAGGATATATATATATATTTTTCTTACATCATTTTCGATGTGCTGCTTAAGTTCAAATGTGTAAACAATATTTATTTTATAAGAAAAATAATAATTGAAAATATTGTTACTCATTTAAGCAAATATTTAGATAAATTTTAAACAATATATGTACTACGATTTTCTAAAATAATATTCATTGAAGGAAAGTGAACAGAAAATGGTGGACAAAAAAAAAAAAAAAACAATAAAAAATATTTTTATTTTCCATTTGGTTTTGAAAAAAAAAAATAGAATTTAAAGAAAAAATTTGTTATGAAAGCTTAAAAAACTATCCATGTCTTTAAAGCAATTTTTATGAAAAAATAAAATCAAATTTATGTTCTTGAAACTTTTTCTCCATACATTATATTCTCAAGATATTTGGTTATAAATGAAAGAAAGAGTTTTGTCACAAAATACTTAAAATTTATAACCTGATATGGATAAAACAAAAAGAACATAAATTTATTTTAACTTTGTGATAATTTTCTGATGAAAGTTGTTGTTGAGCCTAAACGTGTCTTATTGCCATTTTATTCGTGAGAAATAATTTGAGAACTTTTTTTACAACGCATTATAGAGTAATGCTGAATTTTTGATGATTGTATACAATGTCTTATGTTAAGACTTTAACTGGTACCTATCATGTAACGCAGGTTTAAAACTTTAAAATGACAAATTCGATATTTAAATCATTAAAATTTCTTCTTTGCGCAACTCACTGAGTGATCCTAGTCAAAAATTTATAATTTCTTTCCATTGATTTAGTATTTTATTTTTCTGATTTGTTCATTCATTGGAAAATTTTGTTTTACCCACTTTGTCATAATAAAGAATAAAATTTCAGAGTTACAAATAATAATAAAATAAAATCCAAAAATAACGAAAATAAAATTTTGAAGAATGTAATTCATATTTTTCATATTTTCCTGCGAAACTGTAATGATAAAAATTGAGAAATGCAGCAAAAAT
Source organism: Hybos culiciformis (assembly GCA_964007475.1). Taxonomy (NCBI): domain Eukaryota; kingdom Metazoa; phylum Arthropoda; class Insecta; order Diptera; family Hybotidae; genus Hybos; species Hybos culiciformis. The sequence continues at coordinate 34,751,035 of OZ023275.1, read as the reverse complement.
AATATATATATATATATATATATATAAAAAAATAAAATAACAAATAAAAAAATTATTTTCAAGGTAAAATAAGCGGAACATAAAATTATTCTCATATAATAAAAGTTATGGTTAAAGTTTGTCAAAAAAAAGAAGAAAATAAAAAAAAAATAAGGATAAAAAAAATTAACGTAAAAAGGAAGGATGTAAAGTGCACATGCTTCATCCTTGTTTTAATAGAAAAAAACAAAAAAAAAAAGATATTGAATAATTTTTGTGCACTTTAGAAAAATTCTAGCGGAAAGAGGAAATTTGTAAGAAAAATTTATAACATTTATAACATTAAAGTTTTATTTTTTTTTTTTTTTGTTTTTTATTTTTAATTCAGTGGCTTTATAAATTTTTCTTTTAATTTCCAATTTTTCCTCCTTAGCTGTACAAAAAAAAATATGTGCCATAAAAAATCAACTTTATAAGAAATAAACTTTTAAAAAAATATATTTATATAATATAATGTAACACAATGTAATTTTATGTAATTTTTTTTTGAAAAACAAAAAAATAAAATTCAAAAATGATTACATTATAAAACTTCTAAAGAAGTAATTATAAAAATTAAATTATATCCATCCCATATTAAATTTTCTTTATAAATTATGTTAAATATAATATAGAAATTCAACCATAATGACATGTAACAATTATTAATAAGAAAAGTTTAAGCGAATGAAATTCAGGCGAAGGAAACTAATGCTGAATTTCAATAATAACTTGATTTTTGAAATTTGTGGAATGGCGGCAGTTTATGAATAATTCGTGTAGTCGTTAAGCAAGTGGTAAAGTAAAAATTACTTTTTAAAATTCATTATATGGATCAACAATATACATACATAGTCGTTAAGGAAAAAGTCGACTTAAAAGTTAAAATTTAAGACTTCATTATTTCTCTTAATAAACATTATAGAAGAATCCTTAAATATCACAACCAGGCAATAAAATTTCGGATACAAATTTATGAGTAGATAATGCTAACAGATCATTAAAATTTTTTTAAATATATAGTATTAAAAAAATAAATGATCTTTTAATGTAATAATAAGTATAATATAAAACAAAAAAAAAAACAAAAAAATAATGGCAATAACTCCTGTTTTATTTCCCTTACTAATAAGTATATATTATGTATTTATATACAAATCATATATAATTTCTCATCATATTTTATTTTTCTTCTGAATAAAAAACAATTAAATCTTTCATACCCCCTTAAAAGTATAATTCGTTGTGATAATTAAGTATTTAAGTCTATAATAAATGAGATTTTTGTTATGTAGATAACCTTGTTATATCTCTTTGACTATAAGTAAGTAATTATTATACAGATCATAATATACATAAAAAAAAAAATAGTAGTAGGAGAAAATTGTATATAATAAAGGCAAGCATAAATTTCAACACCCATGCATTTAATAACATCAAAAATGAAATGATTTCTAGTCTTACAAGCATTTTAAAATTTATTATTTTCCCATTTATCATTTTTAATCTGTATATTTCACAATAAATTTAATTTCATTTGCACAGTTATACATTTTATAAATAGCAAGGAAAATTTTTTTTTTTTTGTACATAGTAGAAGCAAAAAGGTAATTTTAGAGATATTTGTTGCTTCGTCAGAAGAAAAATTTTTTAACCGCAGCATATACATTTTTATTTTATGTTTTTTCTTTTTATTATTTTTTGTTATAAAGCTTTATTATGTTTATTATTGTAGTTATGTTTATTATGATCTATGATGTACATGTACATACATAACTACTAAGAAAAATCTGATGTTTATTAAATGAAACCATAATAACTAAGAAAAATCTGGTGAATTGAAATCATATAAATATAAAAAAATTGATACAATCAAAATCAATTGTATAATAAAGAATTTTTATCGGAAAACTTAGAATTTTTTTAGATTCGAGAGGCTTGGTGATTTTTAAAGATACCAATCTACTAAATTGGAACAATCTTAATGCTTAAAGAATTATATCTGAATAAGGCAATAGGTCATAAATTGAACAATATATCACGTCATGCGCCTTTAATATGATTCACAAATTCAATTTTGTTGAATATATAAAAAGAAATTTCATTATCATGGCTACTAAATATGAGAAAAAAACAAAACTTTGATTGAAAAAAAAATTATATAAAAAATTTTACCGAACAAACATAAATATTTTCCTTCTTTTATAACATCATAATATGTACAACATTATACACACATAAATGTTAACCTAACACCTTTAATGAAAATAAAGCACTTCAATTTCTTTTAAAGTAATTTCTTTAAATTTGTTATGTCATACAAATTCAACATCTGTCATTCTAAGGAAAATGTAAAGCTAAAGCTTTTTGCATAATATAATTTTCATGTAAACAATTTTTGATTAAAATTAATTACAATTTCTCTTACTCACGATAGTTAATTAATCATAAAATACATTAAGTATAAGTATAGCTAAAAGCATGGATAATGTATGTATGTATATAACTAGTATATTTATATTTATGCAAAAAATAAAGCTTTGAATATTTCTCCATTATTCTCATATGCAAAATATATATATATATTTTCAAGATAATATTTTCGATTCTATGTAGGCCTTTTGTCTTAAGGGTATATACATATATATATTCATTTACAATTATACACATAATTTGATATACTCTTGCTTATAATTAAGTTGAAAGAAAAGTGTGAAAATAATTACATTAAGAAAATATTTTGAAGTAAATATTATGTAAATACTCAATTACTCAAGTTTATTTTATGCTTTGCAAACTTATTCTAAGATTTGCTGCAGAGCAATACAGAAAATAAAAGTGAAATACAGACATATAATCTAGAAGATTTTTCGAGCTGAGCTGAGGGAAAACGAAAAATCATTTGGTCATAATTAATTACATGTGTGTTAATTTATGTTCATAATGTCTCCTTGATAACTGTTTATATTTGATCCAAGCATATAATGTACACTTTAAGCTTAACCAACCTGGCTTCCAGTTAAACAAATAATAATTTAATTTTTCTTATTATGATAAGTAAGTGTGTTAAATATGCTGTAATTATGTTAAATATCATAATTCAACGGTGCCAGATGGCGCCGCAAGTTAACAATTATGTAAAAAAGTTAAATAATTTTTATACAAATAAATAATTGAAATTAAAATCAATAGAATAAAATTATAAATAAATTAATTCTGTTCTCTTTTTATTTTGCCATTAAAATCATTTAACTTTTATATGTTACTCATTTACAGATAATTGACATAAAATCATTAATTTCAAAAATGTATATACATAATACATAAATTATAATTGATGATAAAAACCAAAGTAAATTGCATAAAAAATATGGGTTGCATAAAAAAAATCATATTAAACAAAATAAAAAATCAATAATCAATAATAATAATAATAATTAATCGTTTTATTTCGAAAAAACGTAAAAAAAAAACATCAAATACTTTTAACTCAATAAATTTCAATTATTTATATTTAAATGTATATACTTTAAAATACTTGAATGTATTTTTTTTTTTTTTTTAATTCAACATAAATAGCAATTTTAGGTTGAAATTTACTATATTGACATAAATTTCAGAATATTATAAATGTTATAAATTGTATATATATATTTTTATGAAATTTATATAAATTAAAATTGTATAAAATTCAAAATTCTGGCTATTGTAAAAAAAAAAACCATTATTAAAATTTATAATTACTATTTATATCATATTCAATTTCCGATAAGAATAATTTGAAAAGCGGTTTCAATCAATAATTTTTTTTTTTCTGTCATTTAATTGTTATGTCAAATGCATGATTTTCCTTTCTTTCATATTTTTATTTATTTATTTTTTTTTTAATATATTTTTTTTTTATTTATATGAAATAATTTATATTTTCATTTTTTCCAGGCTATATAGATATAATATATTTTGATCATAGCATTTAAACATTTAGCTGGCTGGTTGGTATATATATGAAAATTGTTTTTTAATTTTTTTTTTTTTTATAAATAACTTTATTAATTTTCGCTATATATCATTTTTCTTTTTGTAGTTAATATTTTCCCAGTAGGATAATAACGATTTATATATATGTATATATATTTTTTTTTTAATTAAAATTAAATGATTAATAAATAAATATTATTAATTTAAATTTTTCTTTTAAGTAAGTTTAATTATATATATTTTTCTAGTAAATAAAAGTTGAAAAAAAAAATTCTTCAATGATTAAATTTAAAAGAGAACTATGATGAAAGAAAATTGTAAACTCGGATGAAAATGTCAACTTAGAAAATATTATTACACTCTTATATAAAAACCTTATATTAATGTTCTGTAATTGAAATTTTGACATGCTTACCAATATAATATTATAATTGCCAATTTATGAATTTAATATCAAAAGTAGATTAAAAAAAATCTATTAATTGTCAAAAAAACGGGTAGCTGAAAATTAAGCTTGTTGTTGATTGGAGACCATTTAAATTTTGAGCGAATATGTTAAGGATGAGAAAAGAAAAAAGATTAAAACCAAGGCATTTTATACTAGAGTGCAAGTAGAGGCTTATTCATAATTATGTTTGTAGGTTCAATTTTATCATTTTAAACATAATATTGTTTTAACAAGAAAAATTTCCCTCGCAGGAATACAAAAAAAGCATTTTTTTAACATCATATAAAAAAAAATTTCTTCAAATATCAACTTTATAAATATTTTCTTTTAAAAAATTGAATGAGAAAATTCTTAATGGAAATTTTCTCGAGGAAATATACAAAATCAATCTTAAAAAAAATAAATATATACATAAAAAAATTCTCAGACTTAAAAGTAAAAATTCAATTTTATTTTATCTCTTCTATGTATGCAAAAATAATATTTTTTTCCATTAAATATTATTGGTATAACACCGCATAAAAAAAGCCATAAATTTATATTTTACCAATAAATGATTTTTTTTTTTTTTTTTTTTGGGTTTCATCTTAAAATTATTATTTTTGTGTTTCTTGGATTTTTTCTATATAAAAAACGAATAGACATAAAATGTGCATAGAAATCTGTTAAATAAATTTGAAAAATTGTATATTAGATAAAAATTTTGCAATATTAATAAAGCTTTGTGGGAAAAACTCTTAAAAATTTTGAATGGCCTTTGTAATAGAAAAATGACAATCCGTCTATATTTAGCGAGAATAAAGTTAATTTTATATTCTTATTGCAAAACATTGACCTAGGTATTATAAAGTACAAATTATACTGTACTTCTGTTAAAATCATTTCCCAATCAATAAACTTGGAACATAATTGCACACATTATGTAAAAATTCCAAAATTGTTTCTTGATATAATTGCCAATTATCAGTATGCTGGCTCGGAGGCATAAACATTTGATTTGCTGAATTTAAAATTTAAAATTCGCAGAATGTTCATAAACATGTACATGTGTAATTTTTTAAACAAAGATTATTCCGATTCAATAAATATGTTGGAAAGCATAACTTCAATTTTTTAATGGCTTAGGAAAATCGTTTTCTTGCATTTCGTTAATTCTTTATTTCTGCAAATCAACACAGTATGGATTTATTTATGAAAAAATTGAAAATAAATTTTTTTTCCGGAGTATCAAATCCAATTAAATTCTTATCATTCACTCGCTTGCAATGCGAAACTAGAAATTTATAATAGCAGTAGAACATTCATAGCAGTAGAATTTTTCTATATATTGTTTGAAAGTTATGTTGTTATTACCATAGATACTACCAGAGATAAATACTAGAAAGTATTTTGATTTGCGAATCCTAAACAGAAAAATTTTAGAAAAAAAAAACTAATTTTAAATTAAATGTAAATCACTGGCCGTATCATGTTGAAACCTTACTACTGTATATGTACTTCATGAATTCACTATACATATATATAAATAAAACTTTAAATTTCCATGTGTATACAGGAAAATTTCACTTTTATGGATTGAAAATTCAGAAAACTATTTTAAAACTATTTCAATCTACATACCCACAATCGTATCTATGTTTTAATTATAAAACTTTTCATTGTTCTAACGATTGCATACCATATATACTTAATAGCGTTTTTGAATGTCTTCACTCTATAAAGTTGTTTATTTTATTATTATTTTATTTCGTACACTAAAACTAAATTATATTTTAAAAATAGAGTATATAGAGTTACATTTCAATGATTCAAGAAACCCGTATAAGACATGTATGCTATTTTAGACCCAACCATACGGAATTGTTTTAAATTACAAACCTTAAATAATTAATATTCAATTCCAGAATTGAATAAAATTCGAATTAAGTTTTTTCGTTAAATGTAATTTTTATGGTTAGAAAACTTACATTAAGACAAAAATAAAATAAAAATCTAACATTTTAAAGTAAAAGTTAAAGAAATTTTCGATATCAATATTTTTGAAATTTATGATGATGATATTACCATTTCATACATTTTTTTACAATAAATATTCTATTTTACATACAACAATAAGTATAAATACATATATTTTTTTTTATTTAAATTTTCTATACATAAAAATAAAAATCAATCAATTTTGTCTAGACACCCTTAGAATATTTCTTAATGTTTTCACTCAATTATGATGTTGGATGAGTAAAATAAATATATTTGTTTAACATTGGAATACAAAATTTATGAAAATATTTTTTTTTTTATTTACTTTTACTTTTTATTGTACTCTATTCACCTGAATTTAAGAATCGGTTTTTTGCTATTTTGCATACACTTCAAATAAAATTAAAGGTCCCTAATTAATTGAAAAAATTTAACAACAAAATTATCCCTGGTGACCACTTAGAAAGTTTATAGAGAAAAATAGTAAGATTCAATTTAATGTTGAACAAACAATTATCTAAAATAATTTTTGGAAATTTTTCAAAGGATGAAATGCAGGATAAAATTATTAAAAAAAAGATGTTAAATTTTTGCATCGAATACGAATAATAAGCATTTCAATTCATCGCGCTCTAATCACTCACTTAATACTTGAATCTAAAATGTGTAATATTAACTAAGTCATATTCAATCAATATAAATATTATAAATCTTAGTCAGGATAGAGTAATCAATTATAAATATTTCAATTGTCGATTGTCCATATTTTTATTTTTCTCAATATACTTTTTATTACTGCCTAGTTTAATTGAAAAAATAACTATCAGAATATTGTATCGAAAAAATTGTTTATGTTTTTTTTTTTTTAATAAAGTTATATCGTGATAAGAATTCATAAAAAAATATTTATTTCAATACTGTAAAAATTTATGTCCCTAGATTGATAGATATGGTCATTAATATCTTGAATGTATACACAAATTTATCACAAAATTTGTCAAATTTTTCAATCAATTATTGTTAATTGTTGCTGATGGTGATATATCAACTCTTTGAGGACTATAATTTACTTTATAATGTAGCATTCTTCTGAAACAATATTGTTAACAAATTAAATTTTAATCAAATTTTTTTTCTTTTTTTTTTCTCCAATTTTAGGTGAAGTTGAGCGCCTTCTAAAAGAATACCGTCAAAATCAAGAATTAGTTCGACGTATTGGTGGACATTATTATCAAATAATTTATCCTGTACAGCTGCGACATCATGAAAAGATGGGTATATCAACACGTGAAGTTAGCCCACCAAAGGTAGGAAATCGCATAAGAAAACGAAACATTATTTCATATAAAGACACGGTATGTTCCAACAAAAAATTTTCAGTCACTAAAAAAAAAACTATACAATTATTATAATATATTATAAATTTTTATTTATTATTAAACTATGTAATTTAAATTATAATTTTAATTGTCTAAAGCCCTATGGATTATGTTAATTTGAATTAAAGTTCCTAATTTAGGCAACTACTCGCGTATAATATTTTTTTTCATATAAAATGTCAGTTTTAATAATATACAAATCAAAATTCCTATCACCATGTTCTGAGATAAACTTTAAATCGTTAGCTTTCCTAGCTGATTGATACTAAGATAACTTTAAAATAAATATCTAAAATAAAAATAAACCAAAAAAAAAAGGAATACCTTTGAAATAGTTTTTTTTATTTTACAACCCTGGGACAATATTATTTGCACTTGCAAAGGTTAATAGCTAATAAAAATAATGATGTTGAAAAAAAAAAATGTATTTAATAAAATTTCTAAAAAAAAGAAATAAACCAAAATTTTGTATAATAACTTCCGGTTAACTTATAAAGATTAATTTCCCAAGAATTTATTTCAACTGGAGATTTTTAAAGCTCATTAAAATAAATTTTTCACTTACTTTTACACTCATTCAGCTTTCGTACTTTGTACAGTATTTCATTTTATCAATATTTTATGGGAATTTCTTTTGAAAATATTTTCGTAATACATTATGTGTATATTTACAAAGATGTTTATTTTACATAATGTATGTAATGTATAATGTATTATATGAAAAAGTTCAGTAAATTTGGAATGGACGTACATGATAATTATTAAAATATCTCACTTTTATGTAATTTATATCCTAACTTTCAAGAATCCTGTTTATTTAAAAAACCTTTTACTAACTACACATAATAATATATTATTTTATTATCAACATATAATAATTTTTAGTAAATGAATATAAAATAATATTATTATTATAATATAAATCTAATCTTAAAATAAAACAGAAAATAGCAATAATCATCACCTTTTATCAATTCTCATTACATTATGATAAAATTAATCTTTCCAGTTGTATGATTTTTCGCACCTGTAAGAAAAACAAAATGTTTTTCTTTCATAAAAAATTTATATTGAATTAAACTGTTTAATTATGTTGGGGAAAATCGAGAAACTAGGTTATTATTATTATTATTATTTTTAGCAAAAACTTTTCATTTATTAAATATCTACCAAGGTGGTTTTTAAGGGTTATTCATTATTTTGAGGATATTGTATAACATAGTTAAGTAATATTATATTTACATGTAATTTATTAAATTTAAATATTTCTTACAAATTTCCACTTGGCTAAGGTGTTAAAATTTTAGCCCTAATTAATATATAATATATTCGTCACCTTGAAAGATTTGTTGAAATAATTTACAGCAATTTAAAACCATTATATACATTATGTGTATTATATTATACATATGAATTATACGTATGTGAATATGACATATAATTATTCGATAATTAGATAGCTTTTTAACATTTAGAAATTGTAGAATAAACAATGAGCATAATAGAAAAAGAAAATATATGTAGACCTAAAAATTAATAAGATTTTAACTTTAAGATATTTATGTATAAAGATTGCTAGCAAGATAAGATCTTATTATTAAAGTTTATTTATAGTTGAGGATATATATCAAAATATCAGAAAATAATAAGAGTTTGTTTGTGGTATGTTGGTCAATATTTTATTGTGGCAGAAAGAAGGACTTTCGTCTCACTATTTTTGAAGATTTGTTTTAATTATTAAGGTTAAGTCGAAAGAAATTACTTTTGTAAGCCACATTTCTCTATTTTAGTAACATTTTCAAATATAAACACATTTTTAAACTTCAAAAATTTAAAACAAAAAAAAAAGGAAATAATTTTAAAAAATTTATGATTTATGATAAATGAATGTTTTTTAAAAAAAACTATCACTAATTCAATTCTACTTCTTTTTCCTATAAATATCTATACAGAAAAAAAACTTTTATGAAATTTCAAATTGATTGATCACCGATTTCTATATTTAAAATTAGAAAGACGAAGTTTGAAATCTAATTTAAAATAAACAAAAATAAGTTTTCTGCATTTCGTAATATTTAGCTATAAAGCCAGTTCTTTTGTAGATTATGTCAGTTAATTTAATTTATCAACTTTCAGACAGAAAAAAAAAATTTTTTTTTTCTCAGAATTATATTTACTACAAGGTACAATTGTATATATATTGTATATTATATAGCTTCTATTTTATGGAAATCTCTTAAAAACATTTGAAAAACAATATAGTGAAAAGTTTGAAAAATGTTTATTAAAAGATTAAGAATATATTACATCTATGTACCTATGCCTATATTATATATCTTTCATTTAAAAAGTATTTTAAGTATATTTTAAATTACTTGGAAAAAGTTTTTACAAACATTTATCATTATTGAACTTTATTCATTGTTAGATTTTATTAATGGATTGGATTTTGATATTAAAATATTCAAAAAAAAATACATAAATTTATTCCTTATCGCAACAATAATTTTATTTTTTGTTGTTAAGATAACGACAGATTTAATAAATTCTCTTAAAAGTAGAGTTTGTGTAGGTAAATCCTAATACAAAATTATAGCTTAAATTGGAATATAATGTGAAGATAAAATTTATATTAAAATAATTATACATGCGCCTGTATGAATTTATCGGATAATGTTAACTTGATCATAAGATTGATATTATTTTTATATAAAATACAGTAATGGGGGTCTGTAATTTTGGGCTTATTAGTAGTTTCAAATGAAATATTAAATATATCAAATTTTAATTTATATAAAACCTTTTTTCTTTTCACTAATTTTTTTATTACATTTTTTCTACCTCCATTACATCGCTATTATTTTGGTATAAATACGTACATGCAACACCACCTCATATTCCCGCTTTAGTGTTTGTCGCTTTCTCTGTTGAATTATTTCTCCTTCATCGTCTTATAAATTTTAAAACAATATCTCGCTAAAAAAGTATAAACTTCAAAAATCAAAAATAACTCGGGTCTTCAATTATCTAAAATCGTCTTAAATATAATTTAATTTTCATTTAATTGGCTTATGAAAATTACCAATTATTGTCGTAACTAATATTAATTTATGAATGTCGGACGATTTTTTTTCTTTTTGAGTTTAATATTCTAATTTATTATTCAAAGTTGACCATTTTTTATCAAATTTATATTTTTTTTTTATTCATTTTCCACATCAATAAATCAAATTTTATTTTGATGTAAGCAAAAAGAATATAAACGAGTAAATGAGTTTTTCACCTTTTTTTAAGGTGTAATTTATAAATTAAGTGTAGTTGAGTAATGAAAGTGTCAAGAAATGTATTTTATTTATTTTTTTTATCTTGATGGAATATTTGGACATTTATATATATATATATTTGGACATTTATATATAGTTTTTTTTCTCATTTTCTTCTTATAATAATTTGTTAGGAAAAACTATTGCTAGGAATTAATCATACTCATTTTTTAATTTAATAATTAAATTTTGAATTTTATTTAAAATTTTGGTTTATATTTTGGATAGATTTTATTCCAAAAATAATTTTTTTAATCTAATTTGTTTCTGTAAGTAATATAATTTTTTCACTACCTACAAAGAAATGATGGCATTTTCAAATTTAGGCAGACAAACTCATAACCATTACAAATATAAAATATAATATTGCCACAAAATCGATTAACTTGCTACATTAATAATGAAAAAGAATTCATATTGTCCTTCTATTTCTAAAGATAAATTTAATTTTCTCTCCATAAGAAAAATAACTTCATCTTTAAAAAAAGAAAAATTGATTCAGATTTTGTAAATACATATTTTCTTAATTTTCAGTAAGAGGTGTTTTTTTGATATATAGATATATATACAAAATATTTTTTCTGTATACCTACCTGTTCTTTCTTTCTTCTTTTTTTTGTAAATCAACAAACAAGAAAGAAAATTTTTATTTTCCAATTTGATCTGATTAACCATAAAGTATTTTTCTTTTTTAATTTTCCCTCCGAAAATGTAATTTTTCACTCAATAGGGAAAGTTTTGAAGGGTATTGCTTATTATTATTGATAGAATGGATGGGTTGAAATATATATGAAAAAAAAAAACGTGAAAACTTAACAATATAATTAAATCGAAAAAGCGGTGTTTAATTTTTAATTTAAAATTTAATTTGTTGTATTTATTGTGGCTGACGAACAAGGATATAGAATTTTTGAATCTCTTTAGGTTGTCACATTGGTACCTTAAAAACTCGGTGTTACTAATACTCACTATTTATGATTTGTAATAATAAAATTTATTACAACGTTCCCTTGGAAAAATCTGATGTGACCATAAACTTTTTTAATAAACCTTTTTCTTTTTTGTTTTCATCGTAATTAAAAAATGGTTCCAAATATGTTCAGATCAAATCTGTAGAGAATATTTAACATTATTCAACAAACTATTTTATCAATTTTTGCAGTAGCCTAAGCTGTATAGTGAGAGCTACCAAAACACAATTTTTGAAATTAATTTCCTACTTACTTGAAAGAAAGTATAACGTGGCCTCGGCTTCAATTTAAAGTTTTGAATTACTCCCACTTTAACTTCACTTAAATTTGTAAAATGTTATACTTTGAAAATGAAATTTTGTATAGACCTTTCAATTAATATCATTATCAATTTTTTTAAATAGTTTTATATTCATATACAATCAGCTTAAAAAACAAAATCAAAAACTATTAAAAAATAACGATCACGCTATACAACATAAATATACATGTTCAAAAATCTTAATTTTCACACCTATTTTCCATCATTAACACTTAAAAAAAAAAAAAAAAATTCAATATTTTTTAATCTTTAATTGGCGCATAATAATCCTTTCCTGGAATAAAAAAAAAAAATTTTCTATTTTTCTTTTTCGAACAATTTATGTACAGCCTAAAAATGGAAATCATTGGTATGGAACATTCTTTTTTCCTTAAAACTCAATGGCAAAAAAAAAAAAATATATACTTCGTTATTTCTTGTTCTTTTCGCTTCAATAAAATCGATTACAGGATAATCAATCTAATCGTAACCTACGCATATAAACATTAATTTCACTTTATAGATGTTACATATATTATATATGTGTATTCAAACACTATATTATAATATATTATGTTCATTCTTTTTATTTTTTATTTTATTTTTATTTTTTTTTTAAAGTATAATATAAAATGAAAAATAATAATAAATACCAACACATAAAAAAGCGACAAGGAAGAAATTTTTATATAATTCAAATTCAGTGAACAAAAAAAATTTATTTAAAAATTATAACTAGAAATTGTCCAAAAATTATTTAACCGAATAAAATGGAAAAGTTTCCAAAAATTTTCCAAAAATTTTTTTTTTTATTTTTTTAAATACAATTTATTCATCAAACACCCATTTTTACATCTTTCAAATCCTTTTATAGTGTTATTTTAAAAATTTATTATTTTGGTGTCCAAAAAAAAAATAACAAAATTATTATGCCCTGTAATGACATTTATTATTTATATTTGTACCTTTTAGCAGGTACTAATTATTATTAAGGTTTTGTTGGGTTTGGATGAATGTTGTAAGCCTTCGAATTATTATAAGTTTTATTAAGTCTGCAACGATACTTGAAAGCAATTTTTATACTCTATTTATATTACAAGCAATACTAAAATTATTTTTAACTTATACCTATTTCAAATAACTCTTCAAATCTTAATCCAACAAAAAAAAAAAAATTTAAGATCGAAAATTAAAAGTTTAAGTACGTCAACGCCCGAGTAAAATTAGAACCCGTGTCTCTAACAAATATTTATTTTTACGATTTTCAAAAAAAAGATATTATCAACAAAAAAAAAAGGTCTAATTGTCAAAAACTTTTTATTTTGCAAGAAATAAAAGTTTCTTTTAAAATTGTGTCTAGATACTTTAAAAAGCAAATATATAATTTTTTTTTATTCTTCATTCAATGAAAATTTTTTATTCAATTTTATTTGGCCATTATCGTAAACATAATTTTTTCTTTTTTTTGGTTTTTTAAAACAAAATAACCCATTTGATTATAATGGCTGTGATTATCACAAACAGGGTGATGATAAATAAATAAAATAATGAAATAAGATATTTCAATATTTTATGTTCGACTTTTATACTTCTTAATAATTCAGTTTAAATGTTATTCTGGTTTTTTAAAAGATACATTCCAAAATTTTTCTATGCTTAATACTTCTAATATGAAATTTTTATATATTTTTTTAATTAATTTTTAATATTACTATATTAATAGAGTCTGTCAGCCTATTAAATCTTCTGTGTCCAAAATATAAATATTCGATTAAACTTTAACTTTCCCATTATATGCAGTATAAATTTAAAAATTTTTTTGTTACTGTTCAAAATCAAAACTATATAACTATTTTAAGTTACTTTAAAATAAAAAAATAAAAAATCACTGTGTTTTAAAAAAAAGTTAAAACATTAACTACAGACTTTGAGTCGGTGAAAATTATTGTACTTCTTAAGTAAAACTGACATTTATATATAGAAGTTAAGATTCTTAAAAAAGGATTAAGTTCAAAATGTCAAGAGACCACGCACATATTAGGTTTATTTTTTAAAGCAATAAAAAGGAGGTTAAATTCTTAAACATAACTTTATTCTTCATTTGGTTTTTTTTTATTTTTTTATTTTGAAAAAGTTCTCAAAGATTTTATATTGTTTTATTTTTTTATTTTATTTTGTTGAAATTTATATTGTTGATAGACCAATAAATTCACAAACACTTAAGAGTAAGTAATTTTTTGTTGGACATAACAACTTTTCTGCATTAAATTTTAACTTCGCATTGTAGAAAGTTTTTCACTCTTTAAGTGTTTTGTAAATTGATTTTTGATGTTATAGTGATATTATTACTTCATTGATCATTTTGTGAAAACAATCATTTATTACGTATTTTTCATCTTAGAACAATTATTTATTTACTTAATTTTGATTTTATTTTATTTTTTTTTGAAAACACTTGACAATTGCTTTTATTTTATAATTTTTATTATTAATATTAAATTAAAATGCAAAAAAAAAAAAAAATTGTTTTATTAGAAATTTTTTCACTTTTAGAATAAATAAAAGTTATTCTTAGCAAATTTTAATGCAAAGAAAAATAAAATAAGTTACGAATTTGAACATAGGATATAAGAGATTATTATTATTTGACCGAATTGACATAAATATAGATGTATTATTATATAGTTAACGTCATGAAAATATATTATTTAGAATATTTAGATTAAATCTATCGATCTTCAATTCATATAATCGAAGAATGATTTTTTTAATTATTGAAAACTCAAATTATAATTATTTGAATTAATTGTAAAAACATTTCTTTTAAATCTAAGAACATCTATTACTTGAACTTTATTTAACCTCGAATAAAAGGCGAATAGGAATTTCGGTCATTTATCTGAATTAATTGTAATTAATATAATAATAATAAAAACTCCTGGAATTTTTATAAAAATGTTTGTACCCAACCATAATATTAATATACAAATCTTTCGAGCGTGTTAATTCAAAATAATAAATATATTGATCAAAAAATTTATTCAAAATCAATGAAAATTACTCATTAAAATTGCTAAGAAACCTTACTTCTACATATTTTTTGAATGAAAAATTAATAAAGCAATCAAATTTTTTAACCTGAATATGATATTATTATTCTAAGTACGTATTAAGGAACTTGTTTAAATTTTATAAATTATTACAATATAATGAGAAAATAATGTTTAAATATCATTCTTGAATAGGTGGCGGTTAATTTAGTTTCATGTATCGGGTTTTTAACCCTTACTTCCCTTAATGAATACATATTTTGTTCTGGTCCATGAAACCAAAAAAAAAACAAATACTTCAACTGAATTTATATACCTGGAAAAAGAAAAATAAAAACCCAAAAATAAGAATTTAATAAAAATATTTTTGTTCATTTGGCTAAAAAATTATTATACAGCATTTTTTCCAAACAATTGTTACTTCACAATACAAAAAAACAAAATTCTTCAATTTTATCAACCCACAATTTTTGATTGCTTTATTAAATTTAAAAAAAAAAAAAATTAATTTTTTCAATCAAATATTTTTATTGTTTTCATTTTAAAATAAATTGAAATTTTCATATTCTATTTAATTATTTAAAAAAAAAATCTAATTAAATTGTTTTTCTCTCCTGAATATTTTAGACAGGTCAACGTATTAGCAGGCCGCATGAAGGAACAGATGGTGGTGGAGGATTTCGTGCAAGATCAAGGGTAAGTTTTTAAATTGCACTAACATTATCGGCTCGCAATATTAAATATTATTTTCTTTCAAATATTCACTTCTTTTTGGTTAATTGTTTTCAGTTATATAATTCTAAACTAAATTTTAATCAAAAATTTAAATTTTGAAATTAAAATATGTTTTATAATAACACTTCTTCTTTACCAATTTTTGCTTCAGTGGGACCGAAACATTATCTGTCTATATATAATGACATTCTCAGACCATTTTTCTCTTAAAAAAATCCAATAGTGAGCACACAAAAACTTTATTCAAATTATTTTATAACTAAATTAAAATATACCAAAAAATATAAACATTTATATTACAAAATTTTGTTAGCATAGGTTTCTTTATCTTTTCCCAACAAAAAAAAAAAAAGGGACAAAAAAGAATTGATTATCACAAGTTTACCTACATCCCTTTTTTTTTTTGTAGTTATTTTTAACTTTTGACGAATTTGTGGTTAAGACAGAAATTAAGAAAATGTAAAAAAAAAATCTATGTTAGTCTTCAACAAAAATTCTATTATAAAAATAAAAATATAAATATTCGGAAATCATAAATTATGCAAAAAGGATAAATTTTATCACAAAATGAAATTGTGAAAAAAAAAGATGAGCAAATATTTTTGTTAACATAACCAATTTTTTTTTTCTTATCAAAAATAACATTTGTACCCAAAATAACAAATTTATGAGAAATAATATTAAATTTATAGAAAAAAAAATTAAATTTAACAACAAAAATCAATTTAGAGAAAAATATCAGGATACTATAATAATAATATACACAATATTTTTTTTTCTGTATATCTTAACATAACAATATTAGGTACTTTGTTATGTTTTCCAAATAAATAAATTTTCCAAGATTTATTTTTACTTTGATATTAAATATTACTTTCGCCTTATCCCAACAAAGTTATATTTTTTTTTATGAAATTTTATATATACTTAGGTAGGTGTAGGTATATGTTTTTTGTTATTTTCCAACTTATTTTACAAAATTTTCAGAAAAACAACATAACTTTTTTTGTTTTTTTTGAAGTTTTTGACATCATAAAATTTTTACTAAAACGGAAAAATTTTGAGTTCTATCATAAAATTTAAAAAATATGTATTCGTACCACCGTTTCGATGTTAAAAAATAGTTATAATTTTTAAATCAAGAATTTTTTTACTTCGTACCATTAAATATAAAAATTAGAAAAGAAAATATATTTCTACACATTTGAAATAAAAAAAAAACATTCATTCCTGAATCCTAATAAAAATGTGTAATTAATTTCAAAAACAAAAACATATGTCTCTCTGAACAAAAAAAAAAAATTGGTGAAAAGTTAAATTAGAAAAAAAAATATTTTTTTTTTCAAAACAGAAATAAACTTTTTTTTTTTGTTTTGTTCCATCCATCTAAATTAATTACTGAACAAAATAATATAAAATTTTTTGGTATACATATAAAACATACATACCTACCTACGTACGTGGTATTATACATAAATTATTCAAAAATTTATAATAAAATTTTGATATTATGAATTTGTAAGCAAATTTTTTTTTAACCCAAAAATCTTATATCAATCGTCAACATTTATTACAAATATCTAATTTATTATTTTATTATTTAGTTTTTGGTGTAATACATAAAAAAATATTCGAATTTATTTAATTTCGTCCTTTTTGATTGTTTACTTTCTGTATAGTGTAGTACATCCAATTTCGTAAAGTCGATATTTAAAAACTTTCCATCATTATAATAATTATTTTCGAATTTTATTGTGTTCGGGTTTCTTTCCACAAGGATCTCATATTTTCTTGAATTTTTTTTTTTATAAAAAAGAAAAAAACAAAATTTAATTGCTTTAATAAAATTTATTTACTTAGTTAAGAATATAAATAAAAGATATTTTTCCTTGAATTGAAACCATAAAATTTAATATAATTTATTTTAGAAATTATTTTATTATCTATTATAAATAATCCTGGGGCGAAAAATCTATTATGGAAAAAAAAAATAATAATATTCTAAACTTCGAGAAAAAATTAAGTAATTTACGTCTAGATGTTTACTTGTGGTTGAACAGATATATAAATAAATAAAATTAAAATATTTTAAAAATTTATTTTTTTTGCCACTGGCTATCATTTGCTATTATTATTAACCGTAAGATTTTTAGGCATGATAATAGAAATACCTATAAACCTTAGATATTAAATAAATTATTATATAATTCAAAAAAAATCTCAACTCTTATTAAACTATTAGAAATAAAATAATTTTAACGAAAACGAATGCACATTTTTTTATTGTAAATGCTTTAAAAAATATAAATAACAATCAAAACTTTATACTAATAAACATAATTAATAACTTAGGGATCGAAAGCTATACAAATATTCAAGCTACAACAATTTTATGTCAAAAATTACAAATATTAGATCAAAAAAATTCTATTACTATAAGATCGAAAATAATATACTGAAAACGTTGATTGAGTTCTTATAACTATAATTCCATAATTAAATTTATATAACAAGGATGTAGATATACATCTGAAAAAATATTATAAACTTACCTACACACAATATTAAATAAATCAATTTATATGTTATCGAAATCAATCTCTAAACAAGTTATTTTTGATGAAAAAATAATTAAGATTTTACTATTTTGATAAAAATAAAAAATAAAACATAATGTATTAACCTACATCATATGTGTGTACATACATGTTTATAAAATTTATTTCCCCATTAAAGTATGTTTTATATGTAAATTGTTTGTTAAACGATTTAAATTAAAAAGCAACAAATGAGCATGTTCGTATTAAATATGCAATTTAAGCATATTTGATTTTTTTTTTTCAAGTTTTGTCATGCAATGTTGGTAAAGCATAAAAAAAAATATTCTACAGAATAAATATTTATGTAAATACAATAAAAATTTTTGTTTTTGCCAAGAACATGTTAGTTATTTGTTACCGATGTAAATTTACCAAACTATTTTTTTTCTACTATTTTATTAATCGCAAAAGAAACTTCTTAATTAGAGAAAAAATTTCAATAATTTTTCTAACAAAATTAAGGAAAATTTATAATAAGTTTTTTTAAGGAATCGGGAATAGTGTTAGATAAAACGTTTTCCTGTCCCAAGGTTGATAGAAGAAAAAACAGAGCTTCGTAAAATTATTTATTTGGAAGCTTAAGAGTTTATATTACTCTTTTCCTGCCCTGATAGTGTATATTTGAATTATTTTACCTGAAAACTGGAAAAGTGAAAAGGTCTTAATCAAAAAGCTTCAAAAAGATAAATAAAAAAAATCAAATTAACATTTTAAAAATGTTAAAAAAAATACCACAACGTGTAATAGTCATTATACCTAGAAGTTTCTAGCATCAGAATTGTTTTAAATTAAACTAAATGATGTTACTTCTCTTCTCTTGGTGGTATTTTAAAACTTTTTCGCTATATAATATTAAGAAATAGAAAATATAATTTAAGTACTTTTAATAATTTTTTTTGTACGTGATATATTTAGTGTTTACCTTAAGTTTTCCCATTTACATAAAGAAAACACTAATTGCTTAACCAAAGGTAAGCAAGCATGCATATATTATTTTACAATTCTTTCCAAGAAACTATAAATATAAAAACTTATATAAATTATGAATGCATGTAATCTATTAATGTGTTTGTATACATTTAAAGAATCATCAGATACTGATATATATACCCCTACAAAGACATTAAATATAAGTATGTATGTATATAAAAAAGCGCTAACTAGTAAAAAAAGATATAAATTTCAGGAAGCACGCGATTTTCATGTTGAATGCCAAATAAATACACAAAATTAATGAAAAAAAAAATTCTACTGTAACTTTATACATAAATTTTTGCGTTGCATAATGCTATTGCATAAAAGTAAAAAAAAAACAAACAATTGTTCTGTAGTTCTGTTATATCACGTTGCAAACACCAAGTTATATTTTTTTAATAAAATAATAGTATGAAATACTTTTTTTAATAAGCATTGTTTAATAACTCCAATACTATCGTTACGTAGTGGTTTTGATCATATTTTACACTTATCAAATTAATTAATGAAAGAAATAGGAATTTGCACTTCACAGAATGGTAGTTAATATTAAAAAAAATTTTAAAGCGACAAATATTGAACGGATAAAGATGAACCTTACTTAGTAGTACTTTTATATTTTGTTTTTTTTTTTTAATTTTATGGCTTAACTGAAGAAAATTCATATGTAACTTTAGTAGGACCTAAATGCAAATTATCTATATTTTATTAAAATCTATATTAAATTAAAATGTTTTAACTTTAAATTTTAACACTAGTCGAAATTCTTCAATTCATTCACTTTTATACAGTACTTTTATACAGTACATTTTTATAGGAAATACATTTTTATAGAAAAAACAAAGAAAAAACGACATTTCAAACAACTATGAACTAAACGAATCATATAAGTTCATAAAAGATAACATTATAGTTAATAGAAATATAACATATAACATATAATACTCTTCATGGCTTAAAAAAAAAAGAAGAAGAAAATCCATATAAAATGCAAATAAATTTTGAAGTACATTCCATATTTTATTTATTTAATAAAAATGAAGGGAAATTGAAAAGCGAATGGAATGCATCAAATAAAATTTAAATAAATGAAATCAATTAAAGCTGATTTTTCAAGGCTCAATTAATAATTTTCTGATTTAATTAAAAAAAAAAATTATGTACCTACACTATATGTATAGTATAAGTATATTATTGAAAACACTCATAGTCATATATATTCATAAATGTATATATACACACACAAACATATATGTATATTTTTAAATTAATTCAGTTTGTTTCAATGTAACATTTAAATGAGACTAATTACTGTTCATGTTTATGAACTTACATATTATTTATTTTGAAACTATGTATTATTTATTAAAACTATAAAAATTAAATTAGAATTGAATTTTTGTTTTTTTAATTTTTTATTTCTGAATATTTTCTTTAAAAGGACAATAGGATTTTCGATTATCCCACCAACCAACCCTGTTAGCTAAGAAATGTCTAGTTTTGCCGCAGTAGTAGAGGGGTTATTTTTTTCTAGGAAATATTATGATGTTATCACAAATATTTATAACCTTCTTTAGACAAATGCAACATCATATTCAATTAAGGAATTATGTTGCAATTAGTATATTTTCTGAACGAATTTCACTTACTCAAATAATGGTTTTTATTGATCTCAAGCTGCTTTAGAAAGTTTAAAATTTTTCAAAATATATATTTGAAAACTAATTGAGAACAATAAATTAAAAATTTTCACTTTAATTATTTATTCATTTAAGTAATAAAAAATTTAAATTTCCTTTTTATGAAACAAAATAATTTAATTTCAAATGTAAAGTATATACTTACATATATAATTACATAAATTTAAAGTTTTGGTCCATAGCATAAAAGTTTAATCTAAAAACGACCCTAGAGATTAAATTTTGATTACCTTCGATTGTTGGGAAAATTTTGAAAATAATCTATCCTTAAAAAATTAAACCATTTTTAAATATTTAATGAAAAACCCCAAACCTATTTCTGTCTTCATATAATTTTGATGTAGAAAATATTATAAACATTTCATATTTTCTTCTTTTTTTTTTTGTACATAAAACCAAGAAAATGAAATTTTCTTGAGCTTTTATGGTGCTCGTTAGGAATGAGTTTTTTTTTATCGTTTTGTAATAAAACAGCAATGAATGAAAATATATTTTTCGGTAAATTTTTGAGAAGAAATTGGATTTTTTTTCTATATAAAAAGAAATCGGAATTTTCAATTTATTTTCCTCATACTCGAATTTTAATATAATTATATTTTTACTCTACAATTTGTAGCACAAAATGCAAAAATGTTAAAAATAAATCAAACAAATATAAGCTTATCCATGAAAATTTTCAAAATTACGAAGGAAATGAAAATTATCGTGAAAATTATAAATAATTACATAATATTCCTTTTTTTTTTTTGTGCAAAAAATTCACGTTCAAAATAATTTCTATAAGAAACTAAAATTTCTCTTCATTTTCATTTTCACTTCTTTTTTTACTTTTATTATTGCCGCCATTATAATTAATACTAAAAGCTTAAAATGTTTAGTAAATTTTATTTTGTCTTCTTTTAGATATAAATTTTAGTCAAACTTGACTGCAAAAAAAAAAAATATGTATTTACATGTATGTATGTAAGCATAATGTATGTACAAATACAAATTAAATGAAAATATAATAATAATAATAATAATAATAATAGAGACAATCTTGTCATTTTCCGATGAAAAACTTTCACGTACACGTACGTTAAGAAAATTTTTATATACAATTTTTATTCGTGCGAATCTACTAAAAATTTCTTAAAAAGGATTAAGTAGGATTATCACTTGATTACAGAGGTTACTTTTATGTAAAAGAAAATATTTTAACATATTCTATTCATTATTAATATGATTGTCGTGGCTTATCTTTATATTACTGTTGTTATTTATATTTGAGCAATATATGTACTAGGTTGGTTTTGTTCAAGATTTTTTGCTGAACTAAAATTACTATTTTAGCTCTTTCAGAACTTCTTTGAATGGCCTAAACAAGCCGTAATGTTACTAAGTAATTAAAAGTGAGCCATAGATTAAGTTAAGATAATAAAAGATAAAGTTAAGATAATGTAGTATAAAGCTCAAGACTCTATAGTTATTTAAGAACAACTTTACTTTTAGCACAAGATGTAAAATTTAGTATTGGACCTAATAAAAGGTACTACTTTAACAAAATTGCAAATGATTGAAATGTTGTGTCTTTCAAGTTTTTAAGCTAATGCCTTCGGTAGCAACTAATACAGTTTTTATTCGAACTTATTTCGATCTAATAATATATGCACATAAAAATACATAATTATCATATTTTGTTAATATTTTGTAAAGATTAAATATATATAGATTTATGTTAAGATAAATCTTAGATGGTACTTTTATTGTCAAGATAATATTATTTCACTTATCCCCCTCTAACATAAATCTCATTTATGAAGATCAAAAATAAAATGACAAGAGCAATCCAGCATTGTTTTCTGAAAATAATATAATTTTTTTACTTTAACTTTTTGGAACTTTTCAAGAATTTCTTAAATAGATTATCTAAATTGCCGAATCGTGTGTAATTAATGTCATTCAATTTTTTTTTCTCTACATTTATAAAATAAGTTTGACAAACATTATACAAAAATAGATGGTTGTTACAAAAATACAGAAAGAGATTTTTAAATCAAAATAATTCAAATTAATTTGAAATGAAGAATTTTGATTCTCTTAATACCTTCAATACTGACAATAATCACTAAAGAATAATAAGAATACTTACAATTTGGATACTTGGGCTAATTTCTGGAGCAAGCGAAATATTTTTTCCGAAGACAAAATTCTTAAATTTATTCCAGCTTAAAATAAGAACTACTTCAAAAATTCAAGTAAAACCTATGGTATACAACATCATTTTCTTAATCTTAAGCTACAGTATATAGAAAAAAAAGGGTAAATTTACACTTTTCGGATTAAAAACAGTGTAAATTAAAAAAAAATGGTTTAAAATTATGTTCTTAGAATATTATCACAAAAAGTCTTAATGCTTTAATAAAGAAAAATTTTTGTCATTTAACAAAAAAAAAAAAAAAATATGTCAAATGTGGCATAATGGCTTCTCAATATTATATTTTATATTATTATCAAAAAGTAAATAAATATTAAAGTTTTTCGATATGAGAAATTTTACCACTTTTTTTGTGAAGAAAGTTCTTTGCTGTCTTTTAGGGGCAAAATATATAGTCATAAAAACAGTATATGTATAAATATTAATTTTATTTGGAAAAACTTTTTACAATTTCTCGCATTAGGTATTCTTAATTGCAGAAATTTAATAAATGAGTAATAATAAAAAAAGGTGTTAAGAAATTATCGGTATAATATTATAATAACTTTATTCAAAATTTATGAATATTAAAGTATTATAAAGGTTTTTTTTTTTTTCAAGTTTTATTGGAAATCTCGAAAATAAAGAATTGACCACACCTTCTACCTGAAACTTTAAATTAAACTAAAGCTATACTATTTTTGGTTTTAACTGTTTCTAATACTTTCCCACCTCAGCTTTATTTTCATTTCTCAAGCTCAATCCTAGAATGATTTCTTTTAAAGCTTTAAAATGAGAAAGAATAGAAAAAAATTCTACATGCATCCCATACCATTTGTCGAACTGAATAGGACATTGGAAACCTAAAAAAATGTATTAAATGATAATTAACATGAACATTTATTTCACTTTTGTTTGTACAACAATAATCTTGTTCAATTTGAATAACCTGAAACTTATAAATATTTTGTATATATTTTGTATATATGCGCATTCATTTACCAAACAAATTGTCAATGAACTCATATATATTAAACGTAAATCCTGCCGCAAACATGAACACATATTATGCGAAATTAGTTTTCAATATATTCTTGTTATTCAGATCATACAATAATACAACCTGAAAATTTTTTATTTTGAGCATCTACATGCATTATATGATGTATGTATAATATATGTGTATACATATAAACATGATATTGTGTCATTATTCTTATTTAACAAAACTTTGCAACAAATATATCCATTGACTTTTCAATAGAATATTAATTACTTTTCAAATTTTATAATAATTGAATTCAATCTAGCCATAAGTTTATGTATGTATAGTATTATGTATATTTATGAACAGAAATCTATAAATTTGAATAATAAATGTAATAAATAATTATAATCTACTGAAGAAATTTATTCATAATATTATATATATATATATGTATATAAATTCATTTGTTTTATTTTTTTTTGTTTTAAGTAAGAAATCAATGATTTTTTCACAGTATACACATATATAAATAACGAGGCTTTGCTTAAGAAATTTTGACATTGTGTTCTAAATTCTAACTTCAACACATTTGATAATTTTATGAAGACGCACCATTATACATTAACTGATTTTATTGAATTTTCTATTAAAAATAATTAAACAGAAATTCTTGTTTTTTTTTTAGTTCAAAATTTTTAAACAATTTAATTTAATAATTTTTTATATCTTTTTTTTAATTTCAAATAAGTTTAATTTCAATAAAATTAAATAAGAAATTTATTACCAGATAATTACTTAGTATAAAATTTGATTAGACTTTTCGTTTCTTTTTTACTCTTTTCTACATGATGAAATATATTTAATAATATGGTCGTAATGTTTTAGTTAATATCTTTACTAAATGTGTACATTTGTAATTACTTATATAGATTTCTGAACAATTAATACTGTCTTTGAATAACACAAAATACTCAAAACCTATGCAGTACATTTATAATTATAGAAAACATGCATATAACAAACAAGGAATTACGAAATAAAAATTAAATTGACATGTTAAACTTTTTTTTTCTCAAATTTCTAAACAATATCAAAAAAATGTTACAATCATGTAAATTTGATTGGAATTAATATTAAATTATATGTATCAACTATATAAATGTCTCAATTTGCTTTCAAAATAGCCTCAACATAATAAATATAATTTCCAGATGAGATTCTAGTTTACTATACATAGAAATAAGAAAAAAAAAGGACGATAGGAAACGTATCTGTCAAGTTATCAATGTATGATTAATTCATTTCTAAATTTAAATTTTTAAATTGAAAATAAAAGTATGAGCTAAATTATCTCTGTCAAATCATATACATTACAAGTTCCCCCTTTTTTTTTTGTTTTATGTCACAAACCCAAAACTATCTTCTGATTGTAAACTCAAACACCCTATATATTTAAATGAGCTTTTTGTATAAAAATGTTTTTTTTTTTTTTTCGTTTTTGAAACATCATAAACACATTTCAATTTATTCCTTGTTAAAATCTTATACCATAGAAAATTAAAAAAAAATATGGGACGGATACAAAATTTACAAAATTCGTATATAGACATACCTGTGTACGTATACATATGTTATAGTACAATATACATAAATTTTTTTTTTTCCTTCTTTTAGAAAAGTATTAACTGACCACAGATTTATAAATATTGGAACATGAAAATTATTTATCGAAAAAAAACATAAAAGAAAAATTGTGTTTGTAAAAACTAGGTAAATTTATTATTTGTACAAAAACTATGTTCTAGATTGGAGCCGAACTTGGGACTGAACATGTTGTATAACTATAACGACAGTTCATCGACTAATTATTTGTAGTGGGTTTAAAAGTTTTTCGTATATTTTTAAAAATATCTATGTCCTCAACTCTTTAAATCCTACATTCATCCATCCCATCTCATTCAATAATTCTTTACAATATTCAATATTCTATCGAATAAAAAAAAAATATTAACTTGATATTAGAAAACATATAAGAATACCGTTATTTTTTTTTATCCCGAGCGAGACTTTAAGAATGTTGTAAGTAAATTCTTATTTATATTAGGATTGCCTTCCCTTATACAATTCTCTATATTTATATTTTAATAATATAACTCTTAATTATTCTTTCTCCACATCAATCGGAGAGTAAATGCAAAAGGATTTTTCAGAATTTAATTTTATAAAGTCTTAGCAATAATGTTACACGAAAAAAAAAAATAAATAAAAAAATAAAAAAGAATTTCATTTTGTATATTAAAATCCGAAAATCCCATTGATTTACATTTTTTCATCCATTGTACAATATTCAAAAAAAAAAATAATAAAAAATATATATAAAATAAAATAAAAAATAAAAAACACAAAAGAAGATTAATACTTTATTCTGAAATATTTTTGTGTCCATTTTTATACACAAAAAAAAAAAAAGAGAAAGTTAATATTTATATAATCAACAAAAAGCTTTTTAGTTTCATATTATTGATTTCTACTTTTATTTTTTTTTATTTTCTTGTGTTACATCCTTATATTGATGTAAATGTAAATTGAAAACCTATCAAAAAAATTTAAAAAAATAAAATAAAAAATAAATTTATATGTTTCATATATAAATATACTGTATAGTTATAATTTGTAAAAGTATAATTCATTGTAAAATATACATATATTTTGTTTTCCTGGTAATACATATAAGTAAATCTATAATTATAGGGACGAAAAACCACTTTTCGATTTGATCCATTTTCCGATCAATAAACAAATATTTAATAAAATTATAATTGAAGTTTGACATGTTGTCCTCAAATTGTCATTTCAATATTATTTGCAAAATCTACTAGTTAGTGCATAGTACATTAATCTATAGTGTGTAGTACATTATATTCATATTCATAAGATTTAGAAGTTAAATTAATTGAAAAATAAGACAATTACACATTTCTCAAACCCAAACTATTTGTTCATTGCGGCAGCTCCACGATTTATTCTCATCATTTATTTACTTTCCGGTTTATGATTGTGATCACTTCAATTTAAGGGATCGCTCTATTCTATACAGCGTTGTTTTCTGTTGCGGAATTTCATACAAAATTATAAAAAAAATAAGAAATTTACAAATTTTAAGAATTGTTGAATGTTAAATATCAAAAAAAGAAAAACTTATTGTTTTAATAACTTATTTTTATTTTTAATGTCAATACAATTTTCGGGAAATTCTCGTACCTATCGTTGCCGCATTGAAAAATAGGGTACATGAGAGATGCATTGTAGTTCAAACATAAATACCACAACAGAACATAATTTTTTTATTAACAATTCAATTTTATTTATTACATAATACCCAATAATCTAAAGGTGGTTGCTTAACCCTACTTTACTTTTAAATACATAAAAAACCTTAATAAACATAATGTAAATACTATATGAAAGAGAAAAATTTTCTGGATATTTTTTATTACATTGCATTTTATTGCAACAGCAACAGAAAATAATCAGATCATCGAATTCCTGTTTGTTTCCACAAACTTTCATTGATGATAACAAAAAAGCTTTAAATAACAAAATTAAAGAGAAAAAAAAAATATTTTCCAATACTAGTTAAGGCTTTGAATACAAAAGTTGGTCAATTAATAAAATTAAAATTTCTTGATTAAACACAAATGACTCAATAGATATATATGAGCATCAGATAAAGTTATTATAAATGTATACATATAATGTGTATATAATATTTTTCCATTTATAACTAAGTAAATTTTTCCAATTAGATCAGACCAGGAAATTGACACACTGGGGGACGCCTTGAAGTCAAGTCAATTTCAAAACAACATAAAGTGTGTGGGATTTTGGACTTTTTCTGAACTTATCTCCCTTTGGCAAAAAAACTGAAAGTAATGAAATAAAAAGGAGTACACCAATACCTCGCTTTGCGTTCATTTCGTTTTGCATTTTTTCGAAGTTGCGTCGTTGCTGAATTAGTACTAATTCTCACTTTGCGTCGTTGGATTTTCGTAGTTGCGTTGTTTTCGGTAGCAAACATTGGACCAATTTTTTGTCAAAGGATGCCGAATTGCGACACAGACACTTCGGACTCATCAGACAGTGATTAATTTTTGTTTTTTTTTTTTTTAATTAATGAAATCTTTTATTTTGTTTTAATTGAATTTGTTTTTTTTGTATGAATGTATATTGTATGTATGTATGTATATGTCTACAAATAAATTTTTTTATTATTTTTGTTTTTTAAATAATTACTTTTTTCAATTTTCTTCTTAAAAAGTAGTATTTTCGTCACTCTGGAACCTATCTTCGATCTTTACATGGTTTGCAATAGAAAATCATAATTCACTTTGCGTCGTTTCAGTTTGCGTCGTGTTTTTTTGGAACGTAACCACGACGCAAAGTGAGGTATTGGTGTATTATAATGTATATTAAAAAATAGTAATTGTTAACATGACGTCTTAAAATTTCTTATGTGACTACTGGATATTATTATTATTCTTTACGATTCAATGTAGTGAGAAAAAAGAACAGGAATAATATTTAAAAATTAAAAAAATAAAATAAAAAAATTAAATTTTCAACAAAAATAAAAACCTTTTATATAAACTTGATTTTTTTTTAACCGATTTAATTAAGCGTGATACTCAATTTCCATGAATATTTATTTAGTTATTTATTATTATTGTCATTTTCCTCTTTCTTCTTCATCTTCTTCTTATATTCTTATAATAATAATGATTATTATTATTATTATTATTTAATTTTTTTTTTACGAAAATACTTAAGATTCTTTTGATCAATTCATCATGTTTGCTTTACGCACACTACATATACGTATGTACGTACAGTGTATACAAATTATTATTATATAAAAATATTTCGTATATTTTTTTTTTTTTATTTAACAAAAAAAATTAATAACAATATTTTTGCAAAAAAAAAAATAAAAATATCTCCCTCTGATATAATCTAACAATATATATATACAATACACATATTTTATGTGTCGAGAGAATAAAGTAAATAATGTTAAATTCACATCTTTCAATGAACAAAAAAAAATTCAATAATAAACTTTTTGTTTGTAAATATGTAAACAAATTTAATTTTTCAATGTTATTGAAGGGGTAAATACATAATAATACTAATGTCATGCCAAGATTCTTTTAATTCTCGCTATATTCGGCTTTAGGAAGTTTTACATCTCAAAGAAAGAGTGAACTTGTTCCCGAAGTCATTATTTCAATTTTCCAACATTAATTTTTCTGATTATGGTCTATGATGTTACTTCTAAGCTTTTGCCTTTGAAATCGCTTTTAGTTCAATTTCAATTGTTTTTTAACCGGTTAAAGTTATTTCCGTGTTCTTGATTATAATTCACCACCTCTAATGACACATTTTCCGTCAAGTAGTGAACCTAATTCGATGTCAACCGAAAATATAATCTTCCAACTATATTATTCACATTACTTTCTCCACTCAAAAAAAAAAAGAAGAAAAAAAGAACAACGAAAGAAAATCACATAATGTTAATATTAAATTTTTCCACATACATATAAATGATATTACACGCGTATTATTTTCCACACAAAATTATATATTTTTTATATATAAATTATATATTACATACATATATTTTTTATCCTAAATCCCAAATGTTTATAAAGAAATTCGTGTGTTTGCAAATCCTTAAAGATAAATTCAATTAATTTTAAATAATCTTATATTTTATATTCAAAATAATATATTTATTGAAATTCATTCAAATAATAATATCTGTACGAATATTTTATTAAAAGAATTTATTTTACTCTTATGTTTTTTATAAAAAGATATAAAAAAAACTACAATAAAATCAATTTATTGATAACGATTTTATAAATTTAAATAAGTTTTTTTTTATTTTTTGTTTCACACTACGTTAAAATAGAAACGCACTGAATTCAATTCAAAGAACACATTTTTCATTGACTCAATCTTTATTTTAAAGACAACCCTTTGTAGATTTTGATGAAACCATTTCCTAAGGAAATGAATATAGATCATAGTTTCCCAAATATTTTAAATATACATTCGAGTCTTTTAGACTTAATATTCATTCAAAGTGTTAATTGTTAATTGAATTCTAATTTGGTGTCCTTAAATTTTATTGTTAAAAATTTTGTGAGGATTATGACAATTTAAAACTCAATTTATTATTTTAATCTTGCCAATATATTTTGCTTAATTTTTAATACAAATCCCCAACTCTCACTCAAACAAAAAAAAAAATGGAAAATAGTGTATATAACAATAATATAGAATAACAAGTTAGAATTTTGTTTACAAGAAAATTCTGAAAAATCAATATTTTCAATTTTAACTATATTTTTTTTAACAAATATTTTTCTTCTAAGAAAATAATCAAATAGAGCTAATCAAATTTGAGAACCCTTATTTAGAAGTAAATATAAAAATAATGTTTATAACTTACTATATATAAATATATATATTGTATAATAAGCAATGTATTTCTTCAATATTTTCAATTTTGATTGCAATATTTACAATATTCCTAAAAATAAAATTTGTCTGAAAAGTTTTTAGTATATGTAGTAGTATATATTTGTAAACATTGTAAAATTACAAAAATTTATAATGGTCTTATTCGCAGAATTATAAGAAATACGATACAATTGAAATGTTATGTTATGTTTTATCAATTCAGCTAAAATATAACTAAAATTGAAACATGATTGAAAAATAAATATTATTTTTATTTCTTTAAAATATATCTTTCAAATGTCTTTAATAAATTCCCAAGTATCAAAAATTGCCATATAAAGAGAAAATTAAATTGAATTGATTTTTCTCGGTTTGAACTCTATATTAATAGGAAAATTATTTTAAAAGTATGATAACAAAAACAATCTAAATTATAAGTTAGATATTTTTTAATCAATTTTCACTAATTTTCACAGAGTTTCAAAGTTTCAAAAAGATTAACGACTAAACGGTTCAGCGGAATCAGATCACAAAAGTTGTTCAAATAAAAATTTTTAAACGCTAAATATAGATAAAGTGTTAGTTTATGACATAAATAAAAAAATTATGTTTAGCATCTCAATTCGTATATCTATATATAAATATATGTCGTATCAGCGGAATTATTTTACCTATAATTTCTAAGTAAAAAGTTTATATACCTCCAAAGTGAATCAATAAATTTGGTTGGAATAATAAGAAAAAAGGAATTCTTTATTATTTTCAAATTCAGATAAAAAATATTGTCAATAACAGAATAAAAAATTTAAAATATCTATTTTTCCAATAGAAATATTATGAAAAGATTTAGTGATCTTTTCTTTTCATTTGAATAAGAACTTTTGATTAACAACTAACCAAGATAAAGATGCTTGGACAAACTCCATAAAAATATATGTAACGCTCTACTTTACGAGATCCGTCCGGGTTTTGTAAAACCTTAATTCTTCTTTCAATTATACTTATAGAAAAGTTCGAATTTTTAAGATAATTCTATCTGAATTTATTTTATCGTATATATCTCTAGAGTTTTCATAAATTTTTATTACTTTATATCAAATGATTATTAAGTAAATCTTTTCGGCAAAACCCATTAACTTCTTTCACATACAATTTTCCAACGAAAAATATATATACTACAAAGAAAAAAAAAAGAAGAAAGCTCATATAAAAAAAAAAAAACATTTTTAAGATTTTAAAAAATATTTATCTTTATTTTGCAAATAAATTGAAAATCAGTGCTATCTTTTAAACAGAATATGGCAATAAAATACAAAGTATAGGGAACAAAAAAAAACATTTCTAAGTGAAAATGTAAATTTTTCTCATATTTTCTTTCCAATATAGTATATATAATAAGAGAAAAGTAAACATTTCAATTAAGATTAAAATTTTTGATAAAATTTTTAATCTCTGCCAAAATATACTAGGAAGGTAGTAGGTTATAGTAGGTACCTCTTTGTGCTTGAAGAAAAATTTAATCTCTTATATGTTTTTTTCTGAACAAAATCTAATATTTAAACAGAAATAAAAAAAAACGAGCATATATAAATACATTTAACGTCAGAATTTTATTCATATGCAAATATACTTTTAATTGGTAATTCGTTATACGGTTATGTATATAAAGAAATTCACTTACAACCTATTTATCTGTTCAAAATATACATCCCCTAACCTAACTTATTTAAATGTTCACTTTTGGTACGTGTTTATTTTAAAAATAAAAATAAAATAAACGTATGTTATGCAATTGAAATAATTTACATGATCATTTTATGATTTTACTAAAAATTTTAACATATTACAAAAGAAAATAATTTGATAATCATTGTGATCATTTTCTTATTGTAACCAGAAGTCGAAAATCTAGTGTACACGTAGTTTTACAACCCATATCTAGATATTGCTGAACATTTATTACTTTTTATGTAATCGCTATAGATATACCTAAATTAAACTTCTGATATTTGAAAATTTTTTGAATTATCTCTTATTATTTTGTTCCGGTACATTTAAAAAAAAATTTAAAATTTGATTTAATTTTGTCCACTTTTATTGATAAATATCAATAATTCATTATAATAAACGTTTGTAAAATTTATGTTAATTTTTTGAGTCTATTCTGAGTTCAAAAGTAATTGTAATAGTTTTCAAAATGGATTTTCATAAAGCTTAATATTATTCCATATACTGTCAAAGTAATAATTTTCAACATTGTTCATAACAGACATAAATATGAATCTCCAAATTAATATTCCATCCGTTAATTAATTGCTGTCAAAATGAATACCTACGTTATGTAAAATTGAAATTCATAACGGAAAGTGTAATTTTTTTTTTGCATAATAATGCATATTAAATTCATAATTATATGCGTTTTCTCACTTTTTTATTTATATTTATTATTTTTCTTTTTTTTACAATTATGATGGAGATATATTATGATTGAAGATTATCGATGAAAATAGGTATATTTTATTTTATATTGTACACATTTACAACGTAATATTATGAAAAATAAAGATAATGAATTATAGGTATGTTTGTACGTTAATTCGTTCATAATATAAAATTCAAAAGCTTGGAAAAAATGTACTGGAAATTATAATTTTTCATTATTAAAAGTAGTTATACCCTTAAGGTATATGAAGAGTTAATTCTTAATAAAATAAAGGTCAATAAATTTTTCAAACTTAAGATTTTGTTAGAAATTACATAAAAATTATTGTAATTATATTTTCCGCTTCAGTTTTCTGTTTTTTTTTTTTTTCCTTTTTAAAAGTTGTTAGGCACCTACGTACCTACCGTACTATTAAAATTTCAACAGATTTTAAATTTTTTACCTTGAATTCTAATTAAAAAATTTAGATCAGCTAGAGAATAAAGAGGGTTAAAAAAGGATGTAATTATCCTAATTGCAAACATCCTTTGCGATATATAAATAAGATTATATAGATTTTAATAAAAGTTATAAAATTAATTTTTCTTCTTCTTTCTTAATCCAGTGTTTACAATTTATAAAAGAACACAATAAGAAGAATATATTTTTTAAACGGAGATCTGTTAAAATATAATATTAAAAAAAAATATAAATATTAATATGAAAACAATATAAAAATAATTAAGTGGATATAAATTTAAATTCTGAGCTATTTTTTTAACATTGGTAATCGAGTTAAGAAACATCTTTTCGATATTTTTTAATCAGTTCGATAAATAGTTGGCATCGGAAGAACTCATTCAGAAACTATTTTTAAATATCTTATTAAAATAGAAGTTAATTGTAAAATCAGCGTAATCTATTGAACTTTTTTAATTTTATTTCATTTTATAAATGTCATTAAATTTTATTTGTAAGAATTCCATTAAAATATTCCCAAGACTATATATAGATAACGTACTAACAGTGTAGTATTAATGAAAAATGTGTTTGCGTAAAGCAGGATGACATGTATTTAAAAAAAAAAAAAAATTAGGATGTGTATATTTTATATGAGTAGAAAACAACACGTAAAATTGTTTTTCTTTTTTTTTTTTTTATGAAAGAATTCAAAAAGCCGGAAGAGATTTTTAAAGCATTATTATCATGATATTTCAATGTGCGCGATTTTTTCATTTAAATTTATATATATAGAAATATGTATGCATAGTATAATTTTATGTATAAATAGTATATTATTATTATTATTATTAAAGCTTTCATTATTCTCTAAATATACAAAAATTATGCAAACTTAATGTTATTTAAAATTTGAAATAAATAAAAATAAAAAATTATTAGATTAGAAAAATTTATTTAAAATCTTTTTTATGTAAACAATTCCTATCCTTAATTCGATCATTTGATATACCAATGGTTTTGTGATTATTGTCAATCAACAATATTCATATATTGTGTTTTATGACTCTGTCACAGATTATAATAACCATGTTTACCAACCTTATTTATTATTATTATTATAAAAAGTAAACTAAAAAAAAAATTTTTTCCGAGGTAGGTAGTTATTAAATATTTTAAAATAAAATTCCTAATTTCATTAATAAAAATTTAAAATATTTAAAATATTTTCCTACTTAACAACTTTTTTTTTCGAATCCTTGATAACAATCAAGAACTGATCACCTTTATTACTTCAACTTGCTCAGAATACTAGTTTTCATATAGAAACCATTTTTCAGTCCCAACAAATTTGAACAAACGAATCTATTTAAACTTTTCAAATAATTTAAGAATATATGTTTTGTATGAAAATTATGTCATTATTTTATTATTATTTCTATATAGATTTTCCAATAACATAGTTTTTGAAGTTTATAATCAAATTAAATCAGATTTCAAGGCAAAAAAATAAATTTTACATTAAACCACAGCAACTAAATACAGTGAAAGTTTATGAAAGCAAAAGAATTATAACTAAATTTATTGCTCCATTAAGGTAAACTGAAAATGCATTTAATGACAGTGTAACATGGAAAGAATGAATTTAACAAAATCTATAATTAAAAACCATTTACGCCTCTTGTAATGGCGGTTTTATTTTCACAAAAAGAAAAATTAATTACAATTTTGTGATATATACACATATATTATATTTATATATTTAACTTTTAAATTTTTAACCTCAGTCCTTTTTTCAGTAATTTGTATTTTTTTTTTTTCTGTATTCAAATCGCTTGCAGCTATATTTTTGATTTTTAACAGCGTTCCTGCTATATTATAATATGTATGTATTATTATATCCTTCTTATGAACATGAATAAGGATTTCGAATAAAAAATAATTATATTAATTCTCAATGATTAAATACCGTTTTTCAATTTTGTTAAATGCGGTCTTAAATATTAAGGCTCAATAACCGAAATTAAAAAACCATTGATCGAAATTGAAACAAATAACATGTACTACTGGGCAGAGAATTTACTTATAAGGATTCTGTTAAAGTTTATTCTTCAACTTTCAATTTACTTATTAATATTAATAACTTAGGTCCTGGTGCCGGAATGTTCATTTTTGTAGTAACACGAATAAGAATGTGAAATGTGAGATTAGAGAATTAACGAAAATTCTGAACTGACAATAGTATGAGCAAAACTGAATTGAAAGACAAAACTTTACATATGACATGAATACTAATCGTCATTTCCTATTTGTTCAGACTCAGTCTTTTCACAAACAATTTTTGCCAAATAATAAATTTTGATTCACATTTACATTGGTTGAAACTCTTTTCAAGATTATTGTTAACATTTCCGCATAAAAGTATACGTTGATTTCAACAATTATATTAGATCTGTTAAACCTTGATGATTGGTCAGTAGGTATTTGGAAATGAAAAATATACTTAATTTAATTGACCTCAATTTTTTTTTTTTTACCGTAAATGTAATGTAGGTATAATTACAATACGAACTTATTTAACATTAATATATACATTTATATACTTATATATGACCTCGTTTATACATAAATTTTCTAGGTATACATGCATCAATTTATGTTTTTGCCCTCCAAACTTTATGGTACAGTGAAAAAAGAAAGTCATAATATTTTATAACTTAATTTTTATTTTTGTGAAGCCTCTAGTTAACCATTCAAGTATTTTTATAAATTTTTTTTATATATTTTTATATACCTATAAGTTATTATGTATATATAAGTTTTATTTCAATTTTCCTCTTCGCAAAATATGTATATCTATATAAAGTAAAATGTTAAATGTTTGAGATAAAAATAAATAAAACCTAATTAATATTCCCATGCTGTAATGTTAACATAACTTCGGCTGGTGGATAATCTTTGATATGTTGCGAAATAAAATCATATTAATGTATGTAAATAAATAGATACAATTATACACATATAATATGTATAATAAGTTTATTATTAAGAAGAAGAATTTTTGAAGATTCTTAAAAATTGTTTTAGGAATAATAAATTCCAGAGAAATTAATATGATAAATGATTCATTATTTTTTAAGAATTTTCATTCTATGCATACACCTACACAGATTTGAGTAAATATTACTATGTGCCAACATGTAATTTATTTGAAATATATTATGTCAGCAATAGTTGTTTCGATATTTTTTAGCTCAATCCAAGGAAATCTCATTCCAAAAACTTTTAAAATGACTTTTAAATAACTATTTAAATTCTAAACCTTGTCATAATGACAAAAATATTATGCCCTCAATTTGAAATTTTTTTTTCCCTTATAAGACCTAAAAAAGTCGACACATTTACACTTAACTAATACGTTTTTCTTACCTATTTTTGCGATCGTTAAAATTTTGATGTTAAAAAATATCTATATATTCTTTAATAGAACTTTTTTTGACCTGAACTTAACGATCCCAAAAAGTTATAATATACTCGTAGTTATATATAGTATAGAGTATAGTAGTTGTACATTTAGTCATCTCCAGCCACATTACAACAATTTTTCAATCGTAAGGAAAAAATATTTTTTGTTGTAGTTATATAAAAACAAAAAACGTGATAGGAATTTTCTGAAAATTGTTTAAAAAGACAAGAATTAAATTTTCTTTTTATTTTAAGTTTTATCTGTAGTAAAAGATAATAAAACATGTATAAAATTTTGTTGTCATGTAAAGTTTCAGTATTGCATAATCGGAAACTATGACTCAAACTTCGAGTACCTACGTATAAAATTTAAGAAAAGTTTGAAAATTTTCCAAATCACTATTTTTTCGAATTTGTAAGGATTCTTAAGAAATGCTTGTTTATTTTATTGTCTCAGTAAGGCATTTTTTTTATATACCTTTTATACTAAGGCATGTATGCGGATTTGGTATTGCGGACTGAAAGTTTAGACGGAAGTGATAACTGGGTCAATTAGGAGGTAATCATTTACATTCTTCGTAAAGCAGCACCCAGGAAGAGCGTTCCACATTGGCAAAGTGTGAACTGGAAACGAATTCTCAAAGCTCGTTTCATCACATCTGGGAATTTTAATGAAGTACGGGTTATTCAATACTTGAAAGGTCCAATTAAATACAATATTATTCAAACCTTTACGAATTTTTAATTTTCATGGCTTTTTTTTTAATTTTATTCTAAATAAATTCAGAATTATTCAAGATGTATACCAAAATAAAAATATAAACTATAATTAAAATTAAAAAAAAAAAAAATATTTAATAATTATAATTTATAAAACATAAATTAATAAAATATAAATTTATATATAATTAACAAAAAAAAAATTTCTATTAAAAAAAAAATTAAATAATTTATAAAATTCATTAAAATAAATTGACATTTAAAAAAAATTAATAATCTACATAATTACAATAAATAATCTAAGACGTGATTTTAATTTTTAATTTTTTTGGTTTGCAGTGATTATTATTTTGCACACAGCCACTGCTGTAGTATGATTTAAACAAAAAATATATTTCATATATATTTAGGTATTAGTAAATACACATATTTATATAAAAATTATATTAATTTTCATCTTGAAATTATTTTTTAATAATATTTGCACTGGTTTATATATATATTTTTTTTTGTATTTTCATCTTGAACCAGATGTAAGTACTTAGAAATTCTAAGTTACCGGTTTATTCAAATCTTGACCTGGTTTATGTTACTACTACGATATAAATATATATAATTATGATTATTATAATAAATTATACAAGCTAATGACGTGAATCTATATAAATAACAAAACAATATAATCAACTGTAAAGGTTGGTTATTAATATTCAAGAATATATGGCATATACTTTTTTTAACCACATATATATTATTAAGGTAACAACATTTAAACTGTACTGCACATTATATAACATTATGGTGGTAAATTTAATTGGAATTCTTCAAAAACTTTCTAAGTAATACTTCAGAATTTGCAACTATTTTGTACATTTTTTCGTAAAAATACACACTATACATAAATTTAAATATATAAATAAATTTATTTATTATTTACTCTGAAAATACCTACAATATAAGTAAATTAAATATATTTATTCTTTTTCTGAAATAAATAATATATGTGTATCCTACATAATTAAAATTAATTTTCATTATGAAAAATTTAATTTCATATAATTATTATATTTTTATTATATTTTTTAATGTATACGTATTTGTATATATTGTATTAACTTCTGCTTCTTTTTAAATTAAGAATGTACGAAATATTAAAAAATGTTTAATGTACCTTTATTATGGCTTAAGCTTAAACTGAGATTATAAAATCTTTAATATTTCGTGGAAATATATAAAAGTATGTTAAATTTTTTTTTTAAATTAAGTAAATCCTAAAACGAATATAAAAAAATGTTTTCCTGTTTATTGTGACAACATTTATTTCAAAATCAGATTGATATTGAATCGATTGCAGAATATTTAAATATATATTATTTTCTAGAACTTACTTTACTATTTTTTTTTTCTATCAAATTATTATTCTACCGCAGAGTATATACGAAGAATAAAAAAATAAAATACCTAATTCGTTTAAAAGATATAGAAAATGTCTAGTATAGCGCAATTTGACAGCAATATTTAAGGCGATCACGTATATAAATAAAAAATTTAAATAATAATTGGAATAAAATTGAAATGATGATATCAAAAAAGAGAAAAATTTAAGTTTTCCTAATTTTAGAACTTACAAAAATCTAAAAAAAAAGAATGGAAAATATAGGTATTGAAAAAAAAATCCTTGAAAAATACATAAACTGAAAAAGAAAAATTCATAATATATAAAAAAAATTGTCGTACTGAAATAATGTTAAACTTTACATTAAAAAAATTTTAAAAATATCAAAATTCAAAGATTCTTAGCTGATGTGTACCTGCCGGGACACATATATAAACTAATCTCTATATCCTGTAAACCCGAGTTGATTCTCATACCACTATTCTGTGAAACTTTCTCATTCCTCAATTTTTCTTCAAAATTAAATTTATCAGAATAGAATTATCGTAACTAAATTAGTCACTTTTTTTATGTCAAACTACAAAATAAAATAAAAAGTTTTTTTTTCCTTTCCTTTCCTTTTTTTTTTCTTTGAAAAAAACTAAAAAAAACTTTGTTAGTGAAAACTTTGACAAATCAAAATACTAAAAGACCACCTTCCAAAGTATAATTTCTCATGAATTCCAATTTATTTTTTCCTTCTTGTAATTCATATAAAATGTGTATGTACGTATATATTTTTATATTTTTTTTTCCA
Source organism: Hybos culiciformis (assembly GCA_964007475.1). Lineage (NCBI taxonomy): Eukaryota > Metazoa > Arthropoda > Insecta > Diptera > Hybotidae > Hybos > Hybos culiciformis. The sequence continues at coordinate 34,710,630 of OZ023275.1, read as the reverse complement.
AATGAATTCTAAAATTTTTATTTATATTTTTTTTTTTTTTTGACAAAATTTCATTTGGTGGTACATTTATATAGAAATATTATTATGAAAAATCCATGTAATAATAATAAAAAAAAAAAAAAGAAAATAAAAAAATTGAACTTTTTCAATTCATAGAAAAAGGTACAATATCTTGATATTTTCGAAAAACTACAGAAAATACATCTAGAATTTCTTCTTCAAAAACAGAAAATAAAAAAAAAAATTATGAAAAAAAAATAAAAAGAAAATATGACAATTGAATACGAAATTGAAATTCTATTACTTTTGGCATTAAACCAGAAATGCAATTCATGTCTTTTATTATTATTATTTTTATTTATTTTTTTGTAGATTTTGTGCTCATAAATTTATCATTGAAGATGTTTTTTTATGTTGCATAGGATTTTTATATTTCAATTTTGAAAAATTATTATTATTTTTTCATATATATATTTATTATAGAATAAAAAAAAAAAAATGTGATACGACTCTCATTATCCCTATCCGTACTTTATTTATCTTTTATTTTGATCTATATATAATATTTTATTTGAAATTCATGTTTATTTTATATGTTTTATATTTATGAGTACAAAGTATATACAGATGACAAGCCCAAAAGTTTCACTCAAGATTCGTTACATGATATTTTTTTTGTGCCCGAAATAATTCGCCTCTGATTACATTAATTATAGAAATTTCTTGTATATGTTTAATAAAAGTTGATAATGAAAAAAATCAGAGTAAATGTTTTACAACATTTCAAATTCATTAAAGGACACAACTTTTCATGCAAATAACAGAAGTTTAGTAGGACAAAGTAAATCAAAAGTAAGGCGACATACAAAAAAATTAAAATATGACGTTTCTATAATAAATTCAACAACAGTAAAATAAAAAGTTCTCAAAAGTTTTAAAAGCACACTTCTATCAATCACTAAAGTTTTGCGAATTTTTTTTTTTATATTTTAGCTAAAGTAGACATTCTAAATAATATATTAAAAAAAGAATATAATTATTTTGTAATCCTTAGTGCCAATCACAAAATTTAAAATTCAATTAACCTTCAGGACCTAAAAATAACTACATAGTTTTTTTTTTTTAGAAAATTAAACAAAAGATTATGAAGCACAATCTAAATCAGTCTATGATAAAGTTTCTGTTGTTGAGGGTGGCAGAAAATTTTATCTCTGTTAAAACTTACAAAAGAATAAATTTTTCACACGTGGAAAATGTTTTTTTTTTTGTTTTTGTGTTTTGTTTTTCACTTCAAAGATATTTATAATTCTATTGAATTTCAAAAATCAGCATAACAATAATATTAAATAAAATAAGAATAATAAAAAAAAATAAAGCTTTATTATTATATGTAGAACGAACAACAATTCTAATTTTAAGTATCTTGATGCTCTCTGAAGTATTATACCTAGTTCTTTATTCATTCACCACAAGCATTTTCTTTACATATTAATATTATTTATGTATATATTAATTTACTTATTGGATGAATTTCAAAAGTATAAACGTAGTGTACAATAATATTAGAACAATTTCAGACCGAAGATAGGATTTTGATGAAAATTATTATGTTACACTGTATATGAGATATACGACTATATCGTATTGCGGTATAAGATATTGAAGGAATAAATTTAGATTGTAAAATATAGTTAGAATGAACTATCTTATTGCGAAATATTGAAAACGAAGGACATACTGTTCTATATATAGAAATTTTAGAGCAAAAGAATTTGTTTTTTAATATTTTTGACAGTCAAGAACTTAAAAAAAAATAATATAGAACCCATAGAATAAAAAACTATAACTATTACCTCACAAGTTAATAGAATGAAAAGTATACGCTAACATTGACTTTTAAGCTCTGAACTATATTGTTTAAATATTTTGTGAATTACTTATCTATTCACAAAGTACAGGAAATTAAAAATTTAGGTCTTTAATTCACAAAAATATTATATATTTTTCATAAGTTCAATAGTGTTTCATTATACTATTGAATGTGAAAGTGTAAATATTATCCTTGAAATTATTATTATCTCCTTAAGATAAATTAATTATTTATGATTTAAAAAATAAATTAAAAAAAATTATTCACTTGATAAAACTAAAGTTATTTTGAAATCTTCTCAAATTCTCTTAAATTAAATTTCTAAATTTATAATTTTAATTACAAAATGTAATAACCACAAATATTTTTCAATAACTAAGGAAAACTAAATCAAAAAAAATTTTTTTTCTTTTTTTTAATTATAATATTAGCATTTATTATTATTAAATAATTTGTGTTCAATTAAATTATAATGTGTTAATAAATTCATGAATTATAAATTACACACAAAATCGTTCAATAAAATGTACGATTAAAATATAAGGTTAAATAAAAGCAATAAAATAACTATATAAAGCTTATTATATATACTTCATAAAAAAAAACATAATATTGCAATTAAAAGCTGATAAACCATAATTTCTACAACCAGCATGCATATAAAACACACATGATGAAAATTTATATATATTCGTAATATGTAATAAAGATTTGCCAGATTTTCTGTATGATCATTAATCTGTAAAACAAAATTTGCATCGATTTTAATCGGATGTCCTTGCAATTCAAAATTTACTATTCAAATGAAGAGATTGTTTTGAAGTAATTAAACTTATATTTCATAATTGTTTATTTTATTTTCAAAAAGCTTAATTTATTATGAAAAAAAAGTTTACAGCAAAAAATAAACGAAACGTCGTCAAAAAATTATTATTATTCATCTAAAGAATATTTGCTGTCTTGCCACAATTATTCTTATTTCTATGAATTTATTTATTTATTTTTTTTAACAAATAAACAAATCCTTGAATTATTTAACTAAAAACCCCGTCTAATAATACCTAAATAACCATTATAGAAAATAATATTCTATGTATTTTTTTTTTCTCTTTTTTTTGTAATATTTTATTTTCTTATTGAAAAAAATTAATCCTACGCATATAATTAAGAAAAAGAAGAAGATAAAATTACATGAAAAAATTAAAATAAAAAAAATGTATGTTTTACAGAATAAAAAAAAAAAAAACATAAACAAATGTTTTCTTAAGAACCGACTGCGGTTCATCTTAACACACATATAGCAAACTGTTAACAAATTATTTTTCACTTATGAACAGAGACATAAAGCATATTAATAAATATGAAAAAAAGGAAAATTATTATATTTTTAACAAAATCTGAATAAATTTGATTAATATTTTTTTGAATAAGTTTTGTCTTATTTTAAAATTAAATTAAGAAAATTTTTTTTTTGATTTTTATTTTCTTATTTTACCTTTCATTGGGATTTAGGGTTTTTTTGGTTTTCCTTCACGTATAACTTTTTTCATATTTTTTATTTTATTTTTTTTTTGTTTCTGCTGAGATTCCCTCTCAAGCAGGTGTGAAATATATTTTGAAAGGAAAGTGTAATTCATCTTTTCATTTTAATTTTAAATTTAATATTATTATTATTATATTTTTTTGCTCTGTGTGTCTGTTGATGCTATTAAAGTATATTCTTAGGTTAAATTCACATCTGTTCATTCCCCACAGATTTTTAAGTAAACCACAATTTCACTAATTGTATTTAACGAGTAGAAATTTTCTTTTTTTTTTTATTATTTTTTTCTTCTTCTTCTTCGCATTGCAACCACATTTGGTGTTTTCTTCTTCAATGTAATGAAAATTAAAGAGAAAAAAAAGTGTATATATATATAATTTTACCAAGTCATGATTCTAAATGCGCGAAATACATAAAATCGTGACATGGACAAGATAGATAAATAAATATTTTAAATGAAAATTTTTCTTTATTTTTTTTTTTCTTTAAAAACATGAAAATAGGTTTTCTTTTTTTATTTGGGCCTACACACTATAAATTAAATGTATATAAAGATAGATTGAACCGAAATTGTACATTATTATTTATGGAAATTATTCGTGGAAAACACAAAAAATTTTCTTATTAATAATGCAAATATTTTATATTAAATTTAAATAAAACATTTAAAATATTTTGAATATAGGAAAATTTTTCGTTGTTAAGTCCTTTCAAAGTTGGATTCCTCAGCCAGTTAATGAAAAAAGTTCTATATAACAAAAATCAAACGTTATTAGAAATTTTACATTGAACAAATAGAAATCAATTATAAAAATTTAATAATCCATCAAAGAATCGCCCTTCTTTTATGTTTTAAGCATAATCTCTAAAAAACACATAATTTTATTTTAAAATTATTAATTTTTCTATTCCAACATTACATTGTCTTATTATGTATTTAACAACAATTAACTTAATTCCAAAATATTTTTTAATCAAATATTCTGTTTGCTGTAAAAAAAAAGGTGTACTGACAAATATTTTCATTGAAATTCTTTTTTTTTTTTTTTTCATTCTTCTAATGCCTATGTTGAAAAATATTTATAAAAACAATTTTACTACCTGAAATCTACAAAAATTTTAACATGAACTTATTAAATTTAAAATGTCATCTTTTTAAGTGTTAACTTGTTTAAATAAAATACTCAGTTTTTAAGTCCGAAAAATTTATAAAATATCTTTATATAGTGAATGAAATTATATGCACGATGTTAAAGTGAAAAAATAAAATTAGGGTTAAAAAAAAAGGTACATTATGCCCTTTTAAAAAAAATGTATATATTTTTTTTCTTATATTACACAGTGAGAAAAAGGATACAAAAATCAAAAGTCCCTAATGCCAAAGCATAAAACTTACACCATCATTATATTTCATATTTAAGCTGCTTTCTTTCAACTTTCTCTTTAGTACTAATATTATTATTATTGTTATTATAAGTTTTAATATTAAAAAAAAAAAAAAAAACAACAAAGTTGATAATACTTCTTTTCCTCATATATTTTATTTTATATATAATAAGTTCATGAGTTATATTTTTATGCTTATACAAAAAGGATCTTCCTTATTTCCGCTAGCTAGCTAAAACAATTTTATAACTTTTCTTCTTTTTTTTTTTGTCATTATTAAAATATTATTATACAGTAGTTTTTATCCTTAAAATTTTATAATTTTTTGGATTAGATGACAAAATTTCCTAAAAATAATAATAATAATTACTTTATAAAATTCTTAAGAAATTTAATAAATGAATAGGATTATATTGTTGATAGTCGTTTATACTTTTTTTATGATTTATAAATTATTGTCTTTAAAATGAAGTTTTGATATAATCGATGCAAATATTATTCTCAAAACCAAAAATTCTATCCGAAGTAGAAATTTTAACTTGAATAGAATATTTCATTGGAAAAAGATAATTTACCCACAAACTCAGGAATCATGTTACTAATATTAGATTTTATTTATGTGAATACTTTTATCAGAAATGTTATCATAGAAAAATACATGTTTTTTTCTTTTCATAGAGGTAAATAAATATCCTGATTAAGAAGGATGATTTTACCATTTATTGTCTGAGTCATCAAAAAAAAAAATCTTTTATTATTTTTATGTCATGAAAGGAAAGTTTTTCCTCATTACTGCAAAATAGTGTTGTAGACAAAAAAAAAAAAAAATTAAAAAAAATATTTGTCTTTGATAGATTAGGTAACTGTAGCCATTTAGTAATTTTCAGACATGAAAGATATGCCTTTTAGGGTTGAAAAATAATTTAATATTCATATAAAATGACATTAGTTTTTTTTTTTTTGAAAATACAAGGTATTTTTATGGGGACAAAAAAAATTAAAATTAAATTTAGATATTATTTTGAATAAGTTTTCAAAAGATTTTGATAAATAATTAGAATATTTATCGTAGATAAAAATCTATAAAAGAAAAACAACCCACGTTTTTGTGTGTCACATAATGTTTCACAGTTAAAAAATAAAATTAAATATATTTGTATAGGAATAAATTAAATTGTGGTCTATAAGAATAATCACAAGCTGTCCTAATTGTCTACTGCCATTAAATTTTATGAGTTTTACATCACTCAAGGTGCATAATCATCACGAGAAAGAAAAATGATATGCTTGATGAACTTAAACATGAAACTTTTTCCATTAATTAAAAACCCATTTTTTTGTTAGAATTTTTTTTTTTACAAAGTTACAGAATAAAAGTTTTTTTTTTTTTTTGTTTTACAAATTATTTTCTTACAATAAAAAAAATACAGAGCTTTTTGAACGTATTTTCTTTTATTTTTTTTTTTTTATGAAAGCTATCTATGTTTTCTTGAAGCGATAATTTTCAAGGTTGATTAATTTTTAAATAAATTCAACTTTAATAGGAGACAAAGATATTAAACTTCTCCTGAAAGATATATATAAATTTTTTTTTAATGAAATTGAATCAAAAAAGTGAACCTTAATATTTTGCCATGTTTATGGGTTCACATCATTTATAACCTCGGCCGTCTCAATAATTTGTTTATTGAACGTTATGAGTATAAAATCAATAGAAGAATACTTAATTCAAAGAACAAAATTATAACCAATTCCGAAGCTCATGATTGCAATCAATTCGACAACCAAACATAGAGTAACGACGGCAGTCAAAGGTTCGCGCATCGCGTTATAAATTATGTGACTTAAAAATGTTGACCCAGGAAATTTTCAATCTTAACTTAGAAATAATTCTACTAAGTTTCACATTCTCACATAAATCTGATCAATATGGTCCAGTTTCTTTTTTTTTTTTAATTAATAAACTTGTGAATTAACAAATATAGTTTTCTAGTTTGACGATAGTATTAAATTTTACTTCTATCGGATGTAGATTCGTTATAGAAAGTTTGAATCAATTTTTTTTTTTTTTGCTATTTTTGATTTTCTTTAAAAAGAAAATTTAATTAGTTACGCAACATAAATTTTTTCACTTTACTTTGCACTTTTTCTTGAAACAAAATAAAAGATAAAAAATTCTTATTTTTTACATTTTTTTTTTGTTGTCTTTGTTTTTTTTTCATTGAAAGAATTTTTCTTTTAATTAATTTTTTAGCTGAATTTTGCAAGAAAGGTAAAATAAACTTTACCCGAAAATAAATTTTATTTCTAGTTTACTTAAAAAATGATGACCCTTAAAAAGATTCGCTCATTTTATGCTTTAGGATAAAAGATTTAAAGAAAATAATCACAACCTAATCTCTATAATTTAAAAAAAAAAAAAAATTGTTCACAATAATTGTCATATATGTTGTGGGCTCGATTAAAGAATCAAATATTTTAAAAATAAAAATGTTTTAATATTTAAACAAAAAACCTCTATATGGTCATATAAAAAAATGTTCAAGTAAACTAATAAATCGCATATAAATCCGAAGATTTGAAGACAATTATAACTATAGCAATATTATAAGTTGCATAATTGAAAAAATTTTTATTATAAACTTAATATTTAATTAAAAAAAAAAGAGAAATTTAATTACATTTTAACAATCAAATTTCAATTTTGTCTTCTCAATTATTGGAAATTCATGATGCAAGTATAATAAGATTATTTCATTTGCAAAAAAAAAAGATTGAAAGGATATCAAAGGATTTTTTCATTAAGTAATTCAAAAAAAAAAAATTTAATTCAATAATCATTAAAAAAAATACTTAAAAAAAATGTTTTTGAATTGACTAAAATGTTGTAAAAATCAATTATTCACTTAATACTTGAAATCATTAGTAGATAGATAAAAACCACTACGTTACAATAAATTAAACCCAAAAATCCCTTGGGAAAAATATTTTCCACAAAACAATTTCTAAGTTTAACACTTACTCTTCAACAATATTATTTGACTAGATTTTCAATACATTTCGATTACACATAGAAAAGGACAGTTCGTTTTTCAGGTGCAGTACTGCAGTGCAATAATTATGAACAAAATTTTTTCAAACAATCCGCAGAAAAAAAAACTCAAAAATTATATAATTTTCCAGGAAATTTATATAAATTAAATTGTTCATGTCATGAAGAAAGTTGATACCGAAATTTTTGTATAAACAACTATTTGAGGCATGTGACGTTTTATTTTTTTTTTTTCATTTCTTTTTAATTTAATATAATATATAGTGCGGTTTTTTATATTTTAACCTCTGAATAATTAAGATTTGAAAATTTTTCGCATCTTTGAACTAAAATCATTAATTTTGAAATATCATGCTATCTTAATCAGAAAATAAAAATAAAAAAAATAAAAAAAAAAAAATAAAAACTTAAATAAAACTTTTCCTTTTATATTTTTCATAAATTCATTTAAATCCTCATTTAACTTAGACAAGAAATTTTTCATTTTCTTGAGCAATTTTCTTTTTTAGCATAAGACACAAAAATTCACAATTTTCAAATTTTTCTTCTTTCTATGCATATTATTTTCAGTAAAATCTCATTTACATATACTTAAAATATTAAAAAAAAAAAAAAAATACAAAAATACAAAAATAAAATAAAAAAAAAAAAATTCTTTTTAATAAAAATGAACAGAAAAAGACTTCTTTGCAAACTAAATCGCTCTACATAAATTTTCAAAATGATTAATTCAAAAAGATAAATCTTATTCAAAAATTCAGATTTCCTCTTTTCAAAATGAGGTGAATAGTGTTGAATGTAAAGAGAGACAAAAAAAAAATTAATTCTTGCATGCACTTCCAAATTAGAGCTAAACTGAATGTCAAATTTTTTAACTAGTAATATACTTATTTAATATTAGTATGAAGATTTTAGTATTTGATAAAACAAATCTTTAAATTATTTAATAACTTAATATGCGATGGCAAAAAAGGAAACAAAATATTTAACTAAAGGAAATATTATAATTTTACGGATCATGTTTCTAATTTGTACAAAATAAAAACTTGATAATCAAAATTTAGAAATTTCTAAGCTTCTGTAAAATATGAACTTATGTATATTGAAGTATAATGCTATTTTTTTTTTATTCGGACACATTTGTTATTCGTACATACACTATAGGCATGCCATTAGAAATAACAAAATATAACTTTTTTTTATAATATACTTTAAATATTAAATATTTTAATATAAGCAAAAACAAATTTTATATAGAAATATTTTTTTTCAGATTTTTAAACAATATAAAATATAATATTTATGGAAAGAAAATATACAAAGATGGATGAAAAAGCACTTAAGATATTAGCGGTTTACCCTAAAATACACATGCACGTGCTCATAATTTCAATGCCGAAGGACTTTTAACAATAGTTTTCCATATATAGAAATAAATTAGTTGAATTCTTATATACCTAATGATTTCTTTTTGAAATTAACAAATTTAGAACATTTTGATGAATTTGATTATAATGACAGAATTTTGATCAATTGGATTAATTTAATTATGTCTATTTTGAATAAAATTAAATTCATTATTTTGATAGTATGTATAACACTAACTAATATTTTGAAATGAAAAAATGTATATATATAAATATAATTTGAAAATGCTTCTTAAATTTCACAAAAAGGACATAAAAAATAGAATCTTGGAAAAAGAAATTAAAATTAAAATTTCAAAGAAACTTCAAAATAAATACCAAATTTTCAAATTTTCTCTTGTCTAGATAACAAATATCAAATTCTATATCAAAAATAAAAATTTTCTCATAAAAATGTGTATTTTAGATATTTTTCTTGGACAAAAGTTTTTTTTTCTAGTATAAAATAAATAATAAAATAATTTTCAATATTCGGCAGAGTTATTATTCGTCATAGTTTTAGAATTGAGTCTGTGTCAAAGAACACACAATAGATTCATAGAATAATTCTTGAGTTTGAAATTCTCTTAAATGCTTATTTTACAATATATTTTTGTATATTATTCAAACGCATAAAATATACAAATGATAAGTCATTTAAAAAATAAAATAATTTTTTTTTTTTACTTCATTCTATTCTTTAAGTTTTCTTTATTAGCATTTTTGCACATTATTTATTTATCTATATAAAATAATATTCAAACATAAAATATTTTATTTTAAAATTATTTCTATATGAAAAATTCTTAATACCCACTTAATTTAAAAGATCTTTTATTGTATACAGTATATACCCCAAAAATGTCTATAAACCAAAATTTAGGTTATTTATAATGAAACATTCATCTCATTTAAAATAGATCAGACAGACATATTACCCAATTTCATTTCACACATATGGTATTAAAAAGTCCATTGAGTTATTTGGTAAAAATTGTTGTGGAAAATTATATGTATAATATTATATTATATATATAGTTTGTTGAAATTAAATCAGTATTATACTTAATTTCTTTTCTTTTGTTTTTTTTTATCGTTTTCATTAAATTTTAAACCATTTTTTTCAAGAATAGACACATTTTTAATGATTTTTGCATATGATGCCACTGAAATTAATATCCGTAAATATTTTTTTTTTATTATGAAAATAGATATTTAAATATATAATTTTGAATAATTATATACTACATTTTTTTATTTAATTTTCAATTGAAATTATGGAAGTTCCTAATCTATCGTCTAAGGTTGATTTACAAAAATAAGATGATTTTGTAAGATATGAAACATTGGAAGCTTGTTGCCTTTTTATTAATAATTTCTAAAAAACTGCAAGTCTAGAAGATTTTAATTTCGTAAACACACTATAAATGTGAAATGTATCTTTGTATCTTAACATTAATTAAACTATTGTGGGAAAATGTTTATATTGAGTTAATTTTTTTTTGTTTTAAAATAACTATAAGTATAATGCCCCCAATTTGTATAAATTTCTACAACTGTTGTGGCCCACTCAAAATATATTATCATAAAATAGTCTTTTTATTGAAAAATTGTTAATTCTTTTTCATCGTATTTTTGTCATAGTTACTTTCATTCATTTCATGTCATTTAAGATAATGGAAATCCTTTTAAAAAATTATCTTCATACAAAAAATAATAATAATAATAATAAAATTCACAATTGGAAATTCTGTCTACATCCTGAACCTATATATTTTTAAGTCTAGAAAGGAAATATTCTTGTACTTTTTATGTCTATGATGATTAATAATATTAATACGAAAAATAATACTTTTCACATTATCAACAAGAACAAGTTACGTATATATGTATAATACCACCTTATGAAATATAGATGTACATAGAAAATAAACAACAACAAAAAACAAACAACTGACATTTGTGAAAGACATTTTCAAGATAATATTATGATTAAGTGTTACCATAATAATATTTCTTTTTTTTTTAGCGTTATGTATTTTTTTTCATTCCTTTTGATTGGCATTTTAATCAAATTTAAAAATCATAATTAGGAATCCTTAAAGAAAATGCAAAAGCAAAAAAAAAAAATAAAAAAAAAAAAAACGAGAAAATTATGTAGAAAAAAAAATCCTGTTCCGATTCTCTGGATTAAAGTGATTCAAAACTCTGTTCTTTATTTAATTTATTTAAATTTTTATTTCGTGAAAAACTCAATTCACATGACATGGCATACATTAAAAGGATGATTGATTAGTTCAGTATTTTTCCCATACTGATAAAATGTCCCTTTTTATAAATTTTAAAAAAGAAAAGCTAAAGAGATGAAATAAATGCAAAATACCTAATACCCATTCGTTTGAATAAAACATGAAAAAATAAAATAAATAGGTTCATAAGACTTCGTATATATAAGAAAGATTTGTTTAATATAATTAAAAAAATAAAAAGAATCAACAGTTAAATGAAGCAAGGTATTAGCGGAAAGAAAAAAAATTAGCTTTGGTTCTAAAATAATTAGAAAGATTTTTCTACTTTTATGTTTCATTAACTTTATAAAACTGGGAAGACTCAAACTACAAATATAAACTATTATTCTCTTTTATAACTTTGTGCTCGGTATTATTTTTCATATTTTCTCTGCTAATATTTAAATTTAGAAATAAAAGTAATACTTTAAATGGACAATATACAATAAAGTTCATATAGAATTGGAAACAGTAACCAGGGCTGGACTGGGAATGAATTTAGGACCGGGAAATTCAAATTTTTCTTTATAAAATAATTTTCTCACACTTAAAAAAAAATTAAAAGAAGAGATCACAATTTTAGACAACGGTTTTGGCACGGCCCATCGGGAAACTCCCGCTAGTTTGTTAGGCCAGTCCAGCTCTGACAGTAACGTACATTTCAAGGCTGAAAGCATCGTTATTTTAAGACGTCCGCTGCATGATATAAAATTATGCTACACTGCGCAATTTGAAATTAAAATATTTTGTCATAATTTTTCAATAATTCGTCTTAACAAAAAAATTTTATTTAATCCAATACTTTTTCCCTCAAAAAATTATCCTTTTTATAAAAAATGGAAAAAAAAGAAAATTTAAAAGGATATTAATATATAGGTAAATAAAAAAAAAATAAAAAACGGTAAAATTTGTCTGTTGAATAATTTTGAAAGAAAAAAAATACACATTTTTTTTTTAAATTTATATATAATATAGGTTTTTTTTTTAACAATACATATAAATACATAAAATATATTATACAACAGTGTACATATGATGATAAAAGCGATTGTTAGAAACCCTTTTTTATTTTTTTGCCAAGGAAATGAAGAAACAATCAAAATTAGGTTCAATATGGAATAAAGTAAGCACAAAATTTTTGATTGCATAATTCATGTGAAAAATTATTTTTCTCAATTGAACGAACAAAAATGAAAAAAAAAACAAAAAAAAAAAAAAAGGAAAGAAAATTGTCTTGTTCAATTTAAAAATTAGTAAATTAAAGTTCAACCTAATATAATTTTGTGCAGTTTTTATTTATTTATTATTTTATAAGAATTTTTTAGAATCATGTCGACTATATAATTAAGGTATGATCCTTTATTTAAGGACAATTTTTATTTCTCAATTTTCTTATATAAATAGATATTATTTCCTTGGTTTTGTAGTCAGAAGCAAAATGACTTGCTGGCGTATTTTAACTTAAGCTATATAAATATATATAATGAATAATTAAATTTTAAATTAAAACAACATTCTGAAATAACATATTTTTATTTTATTTCTTTTTCAGACTGGGAAACATTTTCACCGAACCTCACTATTAATTAAGGCCTTTAATCATAAGTTTCGTTTAGATTTGGAATTAAATTCGTAAGTAAATTTATTTTATATTAAAATTGTATATATTATATATTTATAAATTTTTTTTTTGTGTTATTTAAAAGTGACTTAAACCATTCTGCAATATAAAAAAGATATAAAAACTAAAATAATTAATTAAATAAATCTGAATTTATTTAAATTTTTTTAATATTCGCAAATTATCTCAGCTGTATTATAATAATTAATTACAATAATGACAACAACACAGCCAACAATAATAATTTTTCTTTATTTTTAAATTTTTTTTTTCCATTTTTTAACTACTCACTAAGACGTGACATCAATTTGTAATATCAAACAATAATATTTAAATTAATTTTCATAACCTATTCTAATGAATAAATTTTCTAAAAAAAAAAAAATAATAATAATAATAAAATTTATCAATATTCAAAAAAAAAAAAAAAAAAACTCTTTTTATATAAATTAAATATTTACATTTTATGAAAATATTATAAAATTTTAAATAACATTTTTGGTACATCAATTTTGTTTTAAATAAATAATACATAAATGTATTTACATTATAATATATATAATAAACTAAACATAAATTTATATAAATAATGTGACTTTACATACAAAAAAAAACACATTTAGATATTGAATTGAATCATTTTATTTTCAGTCAGTAAACCCTTTTATTTGCAGACGGGGAAAAATGTACACACATATATATATATATTTTTTTTTATATTTGAAAACAAAATAAAAATTTTTTTACCTTCCTCAAATTATTATTATTATTTTTTTTTTAATATTTAACTATTTGTTTTTCAAGTATTTAGTTATTTTAAACAAATAAAAGATACGAAGCAAACATTCAAAATAATTTGTGCTTCAATAAATTAAATGAATTAGGCACATAATATCAATGATCGCGCAGAAATTTACCAGTACGGTAACTAAAAAGTCAATTTAATGCAAAAAGTGGAAAGCAAAAAGAAAAATCGTAATAACTCTGAGACAGAGGTTAAAAATTACTACAAAATTCAATTTTTGAACCAATGTTGGACGAATATTAGTTGATATTAAATCAAGCTTTGATTCCTCTTGTATTGAAATTTTAGATTGCGCGATGCTTACACCAAAAAATGTTATATACAAAGACAACAATAATTTAAACAAGCTAATTTAAACTTAATATATATTCAAAGCAAGACGTTGTTGCTTAAATTGTAATTTGGAAAAATAAATGGCTTTAAAAAAATAGCCACTGAAGTAGAAATTTCCATCGGGGTGATGACTTCTTCAATTCAATTCAATTCAATTCTTTATTTATTTTAATATTAGATGTATATACAATAATTTATAATATAATTTTATTCAGAGTTTAGGACTTATGCCTCTTCTTTTGAGATATTTTTATTTACAATATTATATGCGATAGAACTTAATATTATTACATTTTAAGGAAAATTTGACTTTATATGTTTTAATATGATTGTTCTTGATTATTTAAAACTTTCCCAAGAAATTATTTCTAGATCCGTCTTCGATTTTTCTCATATACTTTTTTCCTAATAAAGTTCTACTCAAGAAAAAAGTAACATTCAAAGCATATAGGTATATTTTTAAAAAATTTTTGTCTTATGTTTCAGTGGTCTCCAAAGTGGATGATAATGGAAGTTTATTTTAATAAATTATAAAATAAATTTCCAAAAATTTTCTCATTATTATTATAAAATTATATTATAATCGTCTAATCTATCTTTTATTTTATTTTCTTTTCCATCTAAACTTCTAAATTTTATTATTTTGCATTTAGCAGAGTAATAAATTTGAGAGGAAATTTAAGTTACTATTTTTTTTTCATTCAGATAACGATTAACAAATTTGTTTTTATTTTTCCTTTTTGTTTTTTTTTGTTGTTTTTTATTTTTCCATAATGAGAAATTTACTGAAAACTGTATAATAATATTATTGAAAAATTAAGAGGATATAATTTTGTGATGTAACACAAAACAATTTTCAAGATAATTGGATTATCAGAATTATTTTTTATTTATGTATTAAATATATTTTTCTATACATTCTTATTTATTATATATGTTTTTTTTTTCAATAAAATAAAATTTAAAACAGTATAGATTATACTATAATATAAATATATAGATACTTATGTATATATGTTTGCATGTATACAAAAAAAAATTCATCGATAAAATCGAAGTAAATCTATTTCCGAATAATCCTCAACTTTATTTTATAAAGATAATAATTTTTTTTTATATTTAAGGTTTTTTTTTTTCTTTTTTTATTATTATTAAATCACTTGAAAATATTTCTTTCTATAAATTTTTCCACTAAAAAAAGCTCTGTACTAAAAAATCTGATATATAGAAAATGTGTGTTTATTAAACTTTAAAAGTATTTTATTGTAGCAATTTTCTCACTTTTTTTTTTGAACAATTTTAAATTTATAAAAAAGAATTTGTAAACACTCTTAAAAGCTGGTGTACTGTCATTTTAATTTTTTACTGGCCTGTGGCATATTATCATTTATTCTATATATCTATATCAAGATGTTTATACTTCTTTAATTCTATTTAATTGGATACCATTTTACACAGTCATCCCATAAGATCGGAACATTTTGAAGTATTTGAAACAAGTACTTTTAAAACAAAAAAGAACCAGTAGATAAAAATTTTTAAATGACAGATGATGGATTATGGCAATCTACGAGTTGTGATGTTGACAGAAGAAAATCTCAAAATTATTGGATATACAGTACAGAAGAATTCATTGGCTTTGTAAAATTTGAAACCTTGACACTTTCTCTGTCCGAAATATTCACAAATCAAACACTTGAAAAAAAAGCGCGGCCGCGGCCTATAGTTAAAAAAAACAAACTCAGAAATATTAATTTTATTAAAGAATTGCTAAATCGCTTAATGAAATAAAAGTTATAAAAAAAAGGATGCGTTTTCTGATTTATAAATATAATGTTTATTATAAAAACAATTTACATGTAAATCAGGATATATGTTAATGATATCTCATTCACATATTTATCAATTTAAGAGCTGCTGTATCTATGAAAAAAAAAAAATAAAAAAATTCTATAGAATTTTTCGTGCTTGAAAAAGTAAAAATAAAAAAGAAAATCTCTATAAATAAAAATATTCCAAAAAAAATAAAAAAATAAATACGTTAAAAATGAAGCACTTTTTAAGAAGATTTTTTTCCTTCTTTATTTTGTTATTATTCTATTTTTTTTTTGCTCCTTGTTTCTTGTACTTCTCGTTTTTCAATAATCATAAAGATATCAAATAGCAAAAGTAAAAAAACACAAAAAAAAACAAAATCCAGTTATTTTTCCCATTTGGATGGAAAACTACATGAAAGTTGATGAAAATTTATAGAGAATATAATATGTATAACATATATACATAAAAAAAGCAAAAAAAAAAACAGGAAAATTGCGTGTGGAAAAACTCTGTGTTTTTTGACATTCTTTTTTATTGATAAAAATGTTGTTAAACAAAATAATAGAATATATTTAAATAAATAATATAAAAAATGAAAATTTAAATAGACACATACATGAAAATCACTTAATAAAATTTTAAGATATTATATCTTTAAATTTTTCTATAGAATTTTTTGATTTTGAAAAAAATAGAAAATATGTATTAAATAAAAATGAAGTAAAAGAAAATAAAACCATATACCTATAAACATAAGTGAATTTTAAATTAAAGATGATTGATTTTTGTTTTTTAATATTTGTTTTTCTGAAATATTCACACTTTCTTTTTTTTATATGTAAAACTTATTAAATTTTGGCACTTAGCATAATAATTAAAGACATCGTGAGAATTCAGATAAATTTCCTAATATCATTTTTTTAACCCGTACAAGTGGCGGGAAATTTCTCGAATCAATCCTTAAACGGGTATTATACATAATATGTTGATTGAATATTTGTGCTCCATCAAAGCAACAATCATATAACATATATATGTCCTATAATTATACTAAAGCTTCCTGAAACTCTTGTTTCCTAAATTTGATACAATTTATAGTAAAAAGTTTGGAGTTAAAATAATGATATCAAAAATTCAATCCTAAAAAGATGATCTTACTTATTTATAATGAATGCAGTATTATTCCTAAAATAAATTTTAATTCGAATAAAGCAAATTAAATAAAATACCAAAAAAATAAAAAATCAATTATTTTTGTAATTTCCAAAGAAAATCAGTAATTAGTTAAGAATTATAGAATTTCAGGTAATACACAATATAATATTATGTATATATTAAACAAACACATTCCGCAATGAATTAAATAAATGTTGTATATAAATATAAAATCTCTATTTATAGTTAAAGGTTTTGACATGTTGTAATTCCAGTAGAAATATTTTGTTTGATTTAAAAAAAAAAAATTAAATAAATAAAATTTATGAAAATAAATTAATTGAATTTGAATTCATATTGTTTAGAAACAATAAATTTTCCATAAAAAATATTTAGAAATATTTAAACTATGTACAATAAATATATTTTATTTTCCTTATTCCTATTATTTAAAATGTTTTTTTTTTTTTGTTGGACGGATTTATATAATCATCACACGTAGAAAAAGGCAAAAAGTCAGATATTTTTTTACATACATATATATAAAAAGAAATAAAAAAATTTACATTTTTGATAAAAATTTTCATGTGATTTCCTCTATAAAATGTACGTACAGTGATGAAAATTCGTATTGGACATCTCTGTTAATATTTGTCATCCCTTTTTGCAACTCATAACAAGTCTACATTGCACTAAGTTAATTGAATAAAATAAAATGATTATTTTCCACTTTTCCATATATAATATTCTCACAGTTCAATATTTAACTTTTTTATTACCTTTATCTTTATCATCAAATTTTCAGAAATACTTATTGGAAAAAAGTAGCAATTATTATAAACGAATGGATGATGTAAAAGAAATGACGTAAAGTATATTTACCAGTGCAAGCTTATTAACAACACAAGATTTTATAATAAAGCTTATTCAAACAGTTTCATAACAGATTTTAAAGCTAATGATAATTCTATCTTTCGTGCGGTATCATATTGCTTATAAAAAATTCCATCACTGTCCACACACCATATTATTTTGATTTTTTTAAACAATAACAGCACCATAACAAAATTTATATACGAAAAGAATCACATTTGACTAACAAATCATTCTTTTTGGATAAATTACCATAAAAATTATATAGAAAAAAAAAAAAAAGATGTGATTACACTTTATTTAGAAAAAAAAAAAAAAAGATAAAAAAGGTTTCGATTTGTCATTGGTTTGTCATAAATTGTATACTATTTCTTTTTTTATTTATATTATTATTATTATTTTTCCTAAGAAATTCTAACTTTTTGGATTAAATTTTTTTTTTCCATTTCAAAATAATGAAAAAACTGGAAAAATTTTTTTTTAATCCAAAATTGATAATTCATAGAATATGGTGTAAAAAAAAGGAAAAAATTGTAATTTGTAATTCCAAATGAATTTAACGAAAAATATTCAAATATAAGATATGTTATCAATTTTTCAATATAATTATTTAACAGTTCTTGAAAATGAATGTTATTTTTCAATGCGTTTGCCGTATATTAATAACCAGCATAAAATCAGCATAAAAGAAGCATAAGGAACAATTATTTTTCTTTGTGTAATGCCTGAAACTTTTCATCTTAATGCAATAATTTTTAATTTAATGCACCCTGTATCGTCAGGACTATAATAAAAACCACAATTTGAAAATAATTTAATTTTGTGATTTTATTGCCAGGAAACGATATTCATGACTAATTTTTAATGATTATTTTATGTTACATTACTGGAAAATAAATTATAAAATTCCTCTAAAAAAAAAAAAAATTGTTTAATTCTATGTTGTTTAGTACAGACAAAAAAGCATAAGTTCGCGCCATTTACATGACTATACAGTGGTATTAAACAAAAAAACAATAATAAATTATTGTTTTAATGACTATGATGCTAGGTAAATAAAATTCACTGAATATTTTTTCTAAAAAAAAAAATTAAATAAAAATATAAAACAAAAAAAATATATATGTACTAATCCTAAATAAATCGTACACTTTGTTTTACAATATGTTTTTGATTTTAAATTGAAAACAAACCGTAACACATATATAGATAGGTACATTTTGTTTTTATTTAATTTTATATTATTGCTTTCAACTACGTATATATATATTATATTTTTTTTAATGTTAAGTTATTCGAATAAAATAGTTGACTGAACAAACATAACAGATCAACAACAACAAATTTTATATTTTAAATAAAAAATAATTTTAAAATTATAACGAGACAGTAAAACATACAGTAATTAAAAAAAATATACACAATATACGAACGTTAAAATATTCGCCCACTAAATTAAATATTATGAACTTGTTTAAGAAATTGTCGATTTGTTGGAGTTACGAGACAATAATACTCTTATCATTACAATAAAAGCTTCATTTGTCACCTTAATATATGTCACCAATCTTTGTTTAACGAAAAAATTTACACGATAACTAAATATCATATTTTTAGTTAAAACTTTAAACTCAAAAACTTTTAGTTAATATTGATATGCTTGTGCTATACTACCATCATGTTGCCAATAATAATTAACCATAGTTGTTTTTCAAAGAAATCAAATTAAAAGGATAACCCAATATCATATTTTTAGTTTAAAAACACATACATTTTTAGTTTATATATCCAATCTATATTATTGAAAAAAAAAAAAAAATACAAAAAACAAAAATATTGCATTACAAATTTCATTTAAAATTCAAATAAAATTGTTTTAAATTTCCACTATATGTGAAATGAATCAATTAATAATGTTGGTTTCAATTGCAATATAAAATCTAAATAAATAAACATACTATGAAATACAATATATTTTTTTTTAAATAAAAAATAAATAAATACGATATGCATAATGAGTTTTTTTTTATGAAAAATTGTTTGACAGATAATTCTAGAAAGATTTTATTCTACATTAACGATGACGAAGAAAGAACTTAAATTTCTTTTAAATATAATGTTAAGCTTTAAAGTTAAAAACTTGATCAACTTTATATATAATAAAATAAAATAAAAACTATCATATTTTGACCTCACTTTAAATTAGATGAAGCAAAACCTCTTTTGCCTTCCCATGCAGCTTATATACACTTTAATCACCGACATAGCTTTTAAATTCTACGTGATGCAAAAAAGGCACTTCAGGTCACTAATTTTAAACTGCTTAACAATGGATGTGACCTGCTTTTACACAGAAATGACGTGAAACTACTCATATAAATTTTTATAAAAAATATATAAATTTATAAATTTTATTGATTTTGCTAGCAGCAATATGTTTGATCCAAAAAAAAAAATGTATGTATTTGTAAAATAGAAACAGAAAAGGTTTACAACATATATATATTATAAATAAATTTGTACAACCATTATTATTTTTTTATTTTTTTTTTTAAATAAAACCATGTATGAAATAAAAAGTATACTTGTAACAAAAATCAAAATCAATAAATCATCATGAAAAATTGAGAAAAAAATTCAAATCAACATCATATAAAGGACTCAGTCATCTAAGTGTAAAATATGAAATTTTTGATAAAAAGATTTTGTTTTTTTTTTTTTCTATTAATATTTTTCTCTAATAAAAAATACAAATTTTTTAGTCAATTTAATGTTATAAGCTTAAATTATATTTATATTGCGCAAATAAAAATTTATAAATTTTTATTTATTTTTTTTAAGACACAAGTTACAAGTCGTTGAAGAATGTTGTTCTTTGTAAAAATTAAAGCTTGAAGATTGCCAATTTTGAAAAATTTTCCAAAACGAAGCTTTCAAAAAGACATTTTTTAAGTATAATATAAATAATTTGGATTTTGAAGATTTCGGTTTTGAAGGGCTGGTACAGCTTATAGCTAGCAATATTGAATTTAACTCTCTATTTTTAAACTCCTTTCGCGTGAAACCCGCTTACTCCTAGGGTTCATCTCTCATTCAATCACATAAATATATCTACAGTTTATTTTTATGTATATAATAGTATATAAAAATTATGATATAATAAATTGAAAAATATGAAAATTTTTTAGGATTCATTCAGAATAGAAACAAACGTTGACAGATATTTAGACAATATATGAATAATTTAAAAAGAATATACCTAAATTTTTTTTTGCCCTAAAATGCTTTTGGGTAAAACTTTTTGTGACTGCAAATTCGCTGCAATTTATATTTTATTCAAATTTTGCAGATATATGTTTTCTACACTTAAAATATTAACTTATTTATTTATATGTTAAAAAAAGAAATCCTTGAATTTTTATTGTCAAAATAATTTTTTTTTTTTTTCTGAATTTTTTTTTTATATTGTGTTGACATTAAGAAAAACAAACAGTCGCATTTCTTGGAGACACAAACATCTTATCTTATTTTATTCAAAATAAAAATTGATATTTCTTAACAAAAATAAAAACAAAAAAATGCACGAACATTTATAATAAAAGTTAAAACAAAAACAAAATTATAACTAAATCAAATTTAGTGGCAAATGTTTATTTAATAACAATTGAATAAAAAAAATTGAATAAAAAAATAAATAAAGATGAATAATGATTATGCATGCATATATAGAGCGATTATAAATAGATCTATCTGTTGTAGTTGTTGAAATTATTGAAAGTTTCATATGTTATACTTCAAAAATTCTTAATACAACTGTATAAGGTGTTGGAAATAATATTACACTGAAATTAAATAATTTTCATATTTTCTTATAATGTTATTGGGAACATGAAACTTTTCTTTATGATATTTTTTTTCTGAGAATTTTCAAAACCCTAATTAAAAATCATACACACCCTAAATTCACACAGTCTTGTGTACACAAGATTGCCAATAATGAAAAGAAATATAATATACACACAAATAGCAGCTCAATTTACACGTTTTAAATAAAAACAAAAAAATCCCAAAAATTAAGTTTTACGAATAATAAATATTTTATAATTTTTTGTTTTATTAATAAATAAAAAAAAAAAAAATTATAAAATATAAAATTTCTTTAAATCTCTTCATATTTTTATTATTCTTTGTTTAGTTTTATTTTTCTTATAATTATATTTATGGAGCGAGAGATACTGTATTAGCAAACAAATAAATCTGTCAAACTGACTATGGACCTAAGGCTATAATTTTGTTGAACTAACTTTAATATCTGCTATATTAATTTTTCATCATAAACTTTTAGCAACTTATATACTTCTAATACTTATTTTCATAATATTTAAAGAAGTTCCACATTATAAGTAGTATGTGAGTTTTATATAAATATTTAAATTCATTTGATCGAAACTTAACAACTTGAAAATATGATTTTTGTTTTTTAAATAAAATCTTTTTTAAAAAGAAATTTTATTTTCTTTTTTGAATTATCAAAAAATAATGTGAAAAATTATTTAAAAAAAAATATAAAAATAAAATAATAATACCCTCAAATAAAATTTATTATTTTATAAAAGAAAAGATTTTTTATTATTATTATAATTATTTTATATATGTATTAGATGTTTTTGTGTTTTTATACTTTAATATTAAATTTCCAATGAATTCCCTTTATCAGATTTGAAATAATATCTTTTCAAGGACATAGATTCAAATTGAAACAAATTTTTCTATCCCTGAAGGACTTATTTTATTAAAAATTTATAAATATGATTTCTTTATTATGAAAATCCAAAAACTTATGTACTATATAATACTAGGAGTAGATACTTGACTAGACAAAAAAAAAATATATATATAAAAAAAAATAATAATTTTTTTTTTTTCGAATTTTTATCTAAAAAGTTTTATTATAGAAACCAAAAACTGTCAACCTCACTCGAAAAATGTTCTATTGTTGTAATTATTTACATTTTCATGTTATACAAAAAAAAAAACTTTCTATACATTTTATTTGCCAGAAAAGGCTGAAATCTATTTATGAATTCATAATCAGAAAAAAAAATTGATGCTCTTGTTAATTTTATGTGTTTAACTTTAAGAGTTCTTTTGAAATGTAAATTACTCCCTAATTAAATTAATAAAAATATAATTGAAAGAAAAAATTTATTATCAATTATTTTATTTTAATTCTCGTTTTTTAATTTTTTTTTGTTTTTGATTTTCTAAATTGTCCAGATGCCAAAATCTATATTATAATCTTCTGTCTATTAATATATTATTTGATAACTTTTGACAACAAAAAATGGAAATTCGAAAAACTAGTTTGAGAAAAACTAATCACCCACCACGCCAATAAATGGTGTGTAAATGGCGAATAAATGGTGTTATATCCTCTACTTGCATATAAATCCTACTTTCACATAAATCATGAGCCGCTGCAACTTTAGCAACAGTATATGAATATACTATCAATCTTCGTAAGTTATTTAAAAAAATCAAATTATTTATTTCGTAATTTATGTGGAATAAATTATGAAAAATCTACATTTTCGATTGAAACCTAAAAATTTAACATACATATATGATGTATGTATTATGTTTAGGTAAGGTAAGGTTTTTTTTTGCCCAAATAGCTTACACATTTTTCAACAAAATATATAAACACAATAAAATAAATATCTACATATATTTTTTATATCTATTTTTTAAATAATAATAATAATAAAAAATATAAATAAAAAATCATAAGAAAATTCTATGATTACATAAAAATGTTTGAATTGTATGCAAATCCAATGAGGATTTATTTTTTATTATAAAATAAATTTCAAACCAACAAAAAAAAAATTATAAAAAATTTTACCTTTGTGAATTAATTTTTAGTATTAAAAGTTCAAATATGTAGAAAAATATTTTCAATATACAATGTATGTAGATGTACATATATGTATTTTATATTTATATAGAAGAAAATTCAAATAGCAATACAATAATAATAATAATAATTCAAAACAAATCTACAGATGTGGAAAATGTTTACTGAAATTAATTGAAAATATATTCATAAATACATACATACAAAATAAAAAAAAAATTTTCCTTTTGAAAAATTTCTTAAATATAAAACATAAATATATACATAAATAAATCTATACGTAAGGTGTACCTTACAAACCTACTTTAAACATAAATACATTCTTTGTTTATTTTTTTTTTGTACATATTTGTAATAGCATTATAGCACTAAGTCTCTTCACTTGAAATGAGAAAACAAAGAAGGAAAAAAATATATATATATATTATTATTTTATTCGTATTTTTTAAGATCCTTTTTGTAATTATATATGAACATTATTTGCAAAAAATTTAATAATAATAATAAAGAAAAGAAAAAAACTTATTTCAAAATTAAATCAAATAATATTGGTAAATGAATTGGAATCCGTATATAAACATATTGTTTTCTGTATTATTCAAGAAATTTAATTTGTAGTCTTTGGAATTATTGTATACCTAAAAAAAAATAAAAGTCAATTTTTGCAAAATTTTTCTTTATATACTTAAAGTAAAATAATTTTGAAAATAAATAAGAATTGATTGATACCAAAATCATATGTATGCTGTATAAATACTAAAAATATTAACAGCGTGACTTTTCTAAAGAACACGTTCCATTTTCCTGGCAAGATCTTTACTTCAATAAATTTTTTTGTGAAATTTAGATTTTCTTTTTAGTCATTATTTAAACATATTATAAAAAAAAAAAATACTTAGAGAGCAACCTCTACCACTGTGCTGTAGTTTATGACGTAGAATACATCTAGGATCATAATAAAAGTAAAAATAAAGTACTATAAATCTGATATTTACGTAATTTTTTTAGTATTTCGCGTATCTACGATTTAGTAATAATTTTTTTAGCACATTTTTTTCCACATCCATAATGTCATTTCCTTTACGTCATCAATCGACTTCCGTTGCAGTCTACTGAGAATAGTACTCCCATATAACTTCTAGAAAGACGTATTCTATTTCAACAAATATTTTTTAAGATATTATTATATTTGGAATTTTTTTTTGTTGTTTAGATATACATATAAAGTTCAAATTGGTCCTTTTACCCTCCTTTTTTGGTTTTCAAATAATTAATGTTCCCTATAATATTCTTTTGTAAGTTTGGTAACCCTGCAACTAAACCACTTTTACTTTAAAATGTTTATGGCTATTATGAGTATACGCTTATATATTATATTTAAACTTTTCCTATATACAAACAAAATATTTGTGTCATAATTCTTCGGATTAAATTTAGAAGAATATTAGAGGGCGTTTATTAAAAAACAGTTCATCAACTTTACTCTATAAAAATATAAATATATTTTCTTAAAATATTTATTTTAAATTACAAAATATTTACTACAATTGTTTTGAGAACAATTGCCTTTTATACTTGTGTGATTCGAAAACGACTTTTTTACCCTGGCAGTTAGTACTAGAAATATTATGAGAGAAAGTCTAGAAGTTGATTATTTGATAACAACTCGACAATAACAAACAAATACATACATATATTTAATTTGATTAAATGGAAATAATTTTTAAAAAGAAAACAATTTTGTATTATATTTTTTAATAAAATGTGTAAAATTTATTTTTTTTATATATAATTTGTATATATAAGAATAATGTTGATAAAATCTATCGATATTTGGAAATATGGTGTCCACACCTATATTCATGCAAATGCAAACAAGAATTTAAATTTCTTTAACATTTTTGCATATATGTATAAAACTTTGTAAATTCAAATCCTTTAGGACCTTTGTCTAATGAACAAACAGAAAATCTTTCTAGTTAAATTTACATATAATTTTTGTACAAAACAGAATGTTACTTACTCCTTTGTAAAATAAATTTTAGGTTAATACAATATTGTATTTTAGTTTTTTTTTTCTATGTTCAATATTTTGTGTGAATCTTATACTTTTAACTATATGATATGATTTCTCTTTTATTTTTTTGTACATCCAATAAAATCAAAAAATTTCTGCAAAGTATTAATTTCGCATTAAAAGCCAGATAATAAGTGGATTATTAAGCGTGGATATTTTAATTCAATTAAGTTAAGTCATTTACAATGTCAATTATAAATTTTTATTTAACTTTAAAACAAAAAGTTGGAAATTTTTTTATTCACATAAAATTTTATCCTTTACTGAATGGACTTAATTCAATTTTTTTTTTTTAATAAACTTTCTTTATTTCGCACATAATCTTAACAGTAAGTATTAAATATTAAGCCATATTCTGCTTCTGATTTTCTTTCATCATTTGACAAATTTCAAAATTTTCTTTCTATTCCTGAATTAAATTTTTATAACCTTTAATACCTGCCTTCCCAAACATTAAAATCTTCAAAGTTAAAAGAACTTTGCTTTGATTATCCTTAAACTTTTTCGTTGGGAAAAAAAATCACAACGTAAACATTAATCCAACCTAGAGAGTTTGCTGTATACATACACACATCAAAGGACAGGAATAAACAAACAAAACATAGTACCATGTTTGTAAACATTAAAAAAAAAAATAGAAAACAAAGTTTATTTTATTTTTATAGATGCAAAAAAAAACAGAAGAATAACATAAGTGATATTTTTTAGCACGTATTTCTATATAAAAACTCCCATAATATCTAAAAAAAAGAAATAACAGAATAAAATTTAAAGGATATACTTTCTGTTTATGTTTAATTTTTTATAATCATGGTTACTATACACCTTCATGTTAAGTAAATTTTTTTTAATCTATTTTCAATCAGTTATATTTTTATAGTTTAATATTTATTATTCTACAATATGTAATTATATTTTTTGAATCCATTTAATTGTGAAGAACATTATTTGTACAGAATTAAAGAACTAGAGTTCTGTGCTACCTTGGGGGCCCCGAAAATAATCAAACTTCACGTTCCACTGCATATTGCTTTCCCCGCAGAGAATATACATAATTCTTTTTAAAAAATAATGTCCCATATTTTGTTGTCATATCTTCGCACAGGGAATTTAATTATTTTAAAATATAGTTCTGTAAAATTCAAGCCAAAAATTTATTGCAATAAAAAAAGGAACGATTTTAGGATGTTATATTTCCGATTTTGGCATCAGTTTTTTTTTTACAAGACAATATTTCACATTCCTGACAATTTACCTCTACGAAAAATGAATATGAAAATAAATAAATTGCAAAAGATAGAAAAACAATAAAAATAAAATGAGCCAAAATCTTCTATTCTATATATACGATTTAAATTTCATAGAAATCAGATAAACTTTTTAAAATCAAAATATTAAAATTCTGTTTTTTTTTCTATACTTTTTTTTTTCAAGCTGTCAATATGTCGCAAAAATATTTAAGCTTTTTTTGAACTAGAAACCCTAAAAAAAAAAATTGTTTTTTATTGGGAATTATTTTTCACAAAATAATATATATTGGCCATTATATAAGTGTCAAAAAAATGCTAAACCCATTGATTATAAAAGAAAAAAAAAAACTATACTCCATTATCAAAATATATCTATGTTGTATACATGCATATATTACATAAAATTATCAAATTTATAGAGATTTAAATTTTATATGTATTGTTGTATATAACTATAATGTGTTTGCATTGACCCAGAACTTTCATTTCAATTTAAATTATTCTACAAAATACATGTTACCATTTATGTAAATTTAATTTATGTATTTCTGTTTAAAGTTTTGTTATTATAAATTTGATTTCAATTTTGAAAAAAAAAGTTAGGACATTATGTAATCGATTTGAGTTTTTTTCCCACAATATGAAATAAAGTAGTTAGAGATAATTTGTTCTAATAAAATAGTTTGAAATAGTGAGTACATATTATAGAAAATATTTGTCAAAGAAATAAGGAACCGGAAATTGAAAGAAATTTTTAGCTTTTTGGCGGTTTTTTTTTTAATTTAATATATTTTCATATATATGCAAATACAATGTTTAGCTGTCCCTTAATAGCTATAAATGACAAAAAAACTGAGTTATTTATACTCTTTTATACAAATATTTTAAATGTCATAAATAAAATATTTTTTTGATGACAATACTACAGATTTTCTTAAGCTGATAATAGACATATCACACATAGGAAAATTTTTCACGTTTTTTTTTTATTCAAAAAAAAAATGTAGCAGATGGTACCTTTTTGGGGAAAACTTAGTATAAAATATTCATAAAAATTTATTTGCTATAAGTATGAAAAAATAAATAAATAAAAAAAAATTGAAACCAATATGCCAAAAACCAAATTTTTGTAAACGAAAAAAAAAAAAAATGTTTTATACTATTTTTTTAACTCACAAAAAAAAAATATAGAAAACATTTATCTAAAATAATTTAAACTTTTCTGTTTTTTTTTTTTTTCCTTTAAAAAAATATAAAAAATTTAACTCTTACAATTGATTTAATTTTACCCAAGGCAATGAATCTACAAATAAACTTTCCATGTTGGAAAAAAAAAATAGAATAAAAATGATGATTTTTTATTTTAAATGATAATCAATTTTTTTTTTTTTTGTTTTTTTCAATTTTCAATTTTCTACATCGAATAACTTTATAGTATATAGATTTGTTAATAATTTATTAATCGAGAAAAATTTTATTTTTGTTCTACGAAATTTATATTTTCAACTTTAGTCTTTGATGGTTTTTCTTCTGGATCTATGTTTTTTTTTTAATTTAAGATTTTTAAAATTAAGTTTTAATGGAATAAATATTGACGGTCTGTGCTTTTTTTTTTACATTTTTAAAGATAGATTTATAAATTCAATTCAATGTTCAATTAATTTTGAGAAACTATTATTCTAATATAAAATGTATTGAAATGTTTCTTTTATTAATTTAACATTATAGTTTGGACTTTATATACTTCAGATTTTTTCAAGCTTAATATCTTTTCGACTTTTAATTGAACGCAATGATTCATGACATAAAATCTTTTGAACTATCTATATATATCTCTTGCCCCCTAATTTGTATGTCCAAAAAATTAGCATTCTTAAATTTTAATTATACTTTAAAATATTTGAAAATTAATTATAATTGTAAGAACAAATAAATAAGCTTTAATAAACATCAAAGCTATAAAATTAATTAATGTCTGAATTGAAAAAAAAAATAAAATAAAATAAATTTTAACAAAAATAGGAAATTTTATAATTTCCTAGGAAGCAAAAAGAAAAAAAAAAAACAAATTAATCAATAAGAAATTAAAAGAATAATAATTAAAGACATTTTTTTTCTCAAGTTTTAAATCTGATTGTCTGCAAATTTTGATAATGTGTACATAATGTACATATTTTTCATATAAATTAAAGTTTTCATTTACATAATATGTAATTTTTATATTTATTTCTTATTTACATTTTGATAAAAATAAAATACATTCTAAAAGTTAAAGAAAAATAAAATAAAACATAGATATAAATGTATATATGTACTTTTTTTACAATGAAATGGAAGAAAATAAATTTCCAATTTCTTTATAATTTTTTTTTTCGGAAAGAATTATTTGTTTGACGTGTTGTGTGCAAAGCTTATTTAATAAAATCTATTTTATTTTTCATTGTGTTGTTTGTTAATATTTTTCAAGTAACAGAAAGATTTTATTAAAATAAATCTGATTTAAAACTTCAATTTAACTTTCCAAAAAATTTTTTTATCCTTTTAACTTTTTCCTTATTTTTATTTTTTTGTATTTTATTCTATTTTATTTTATTTCGTCTAAACAAAAATTCTACAATATGTTCATGGTTGCCGTTGTAATTTTTTTTTTTTACTTCTGTATTATTTTAAATGAGGATGGCAGTCTGTTATCCTCCATAAGAATAATAAAGAAGCAAGTGGCAATCATATCTAGTTTTTACATTCTGATAGTGAAATTTATTCGGACATAGAGTATAGTTCGATGAAGTATGCAAACAAGATTCAGATACAATTGTCTACATAGACTATTCATTGCATAATATTCTTAAAAATTCTGTTTAAATCATTTCGTATTTCACACTTTAGATTTACTAATTAGTATTTCTCTAAAAAAAATTTTAATGAAAAATTTAAATGAAATTAAATATATTTACACTTATAACAGAATATTACGCCGCAATTCTAGGAAAAATAAATTAGGTACGACATTAAATTTGCCTAAATTTTCCTAAACATCAACAAAAAAATATATATAAAATATAACGTTAATTTTTTTTGTTTTTTTTTATTATTTAACATTAAGCTCTTACCCATCAATTTTCCCACATGTCTGCCTATTAATTTTCAAAACATTTATCTTTATGTTTTTGACACTAAAACAATTACATATCAATCAAATGTCTCTTCATTTAAGCTTCCAAACTAATTAAGATTTTCTTCTTGAAAGCTACAAATATGAAAAGCAAAAAAAAAAAAAAATACTGTAAAAAAAAATTAATTATCATTTCTTTACTCTTGAAGTTGTTTTTGTTGTTTTCTTTTCCCTTTGGAAGCTTATTGCTAAAAGTCAATATTAGATAAACAACAAAAAAAAATCTAATCAAAATGATATTGTGTTAAAGTAAACAATTCAAAATAATTACATCCTAATACTAAATGAAACATATATATTATATAGGTACATACACATGTACATTATGTATTTAAATACTTAGACGATGAATGTTTATTTTATTTTATGTATAAGTTCGTTTTTTTTTTTAAGAAATCCTCCAAACTGATGGATTTTAATATAATTAAATGTCAAGAGAAAATTAAAACATTATGTTGTAATGTCATAATGGGTTAGGGTATGCCAATTTTCATTTACCATTATATTTTATTGAAATAAATATTTACCAACAACTAATTTAATTATAATATTTAGAAAAAAAAATTAATAAAAATTAAAAAGTTAACTATAAGAAAATACTTGTTGGTTTAGTTTTATGTATAGTTTATTTGAGTATGTATTTTTCTTAGAATCATCACACATAAAAAATAATGAAGCCCTAAATAATTAAGTATCATAAAAATCTGTCAAAAATGTTTACTAAACATTTACATACTTATATATAGAATTTAATCTACCTATTTTATTAAATAAAAAAAATATTTTTTTGTTGACCATACAACATAGCTTCTCCTATACATTATTTAAGTTATCTTGAATTAATATACATAATATGAAAAATAAATTGATTTAATTCAAAAACTCAAAAACAAATTAATTTTGTCTAAATTTTTAATCTCTAAGAATTTCAAAATTTTTTCGTAAAATTAAGTCTCGTTTTCACTCACTTAAAGATTTGATCTATTTTGAATTGTACAGTTTATGTGATAAATGTAAACATAAAATATATTTATTAATTCACTATTTTTAATTTGGATTTAAAAAAATATTAACTAAAATGAAAAATTTAATATAAAATGAACTTGTTAACAATTAAATATATATAAATATATAGTATGAGGAGTAAATAAAGATTATTTTTCACCCTTTTAGAGGAAAAAATAATCAGTTCAAGTGTGATTTTTGATATTTTCATTTTAACTTCAACATGTTTTTCCAATAAATATATATTTATATAGAATTTATATCTTTATAGTCTCTAATATACTCTGCTGTATGTACATAATATCTGGAAAATAATTCACTTAGAAAATAAAATATTCACATATAGATTACAGAAAACGTTTTTATAAGAATATCCAATACATAAATTAACATTGACATTATTTTACTGTATGTATTACATTCGTATATACATATTCTCATTAACGGCTAGAAATAGAAATAAGTATTAGATAAAACTAGAAATATAAAATAGTGATATACAAAACAAATAATATTTCTGTACATAAAATTATAAAAAAAAACGTTTTACGTTGTATGTTATGTACTGAAATACATTTATGTATACGTATATTTTATATGTACATTATTCATTAATGTGTACATTTTTATTTGTTTAACTATATTTGCAGTTAGGTCATCTATGAGTAGGCATGATAAAAGACATATTGGAAAATATGTCATAGATATAAGATTCCAACCATGTGTTAATAATATTTCTCAAGCAAATAAATAATACAGCAACAGTATTGATTTCAATTCTAAAGAAATTCGTTAACGCAATCATCAGCGGCGTTTCTGACAAAAATTTTGAGACGCCTTAATCTGGAAATGTTTAACACATTAGAACTGTGGGAATTTCATTCAAAACATTCGGAAATTTTCAATTAAACAAAAATTATTGTAATAAAAATAAATGTTATTGTACGATATAAAAATAAATTAAGACGCAATAACACTGAATTTAATTTTTAATTACATTAAGGACATAAATTTATCCTATGCTGATCATAGGTATAAAATTCCAACATAATATCCACACAAAATACTGTATAATAGTATAAATATGAAAACTATATAAATAACATAATAACTCAATATATATTTCCGTAGTATGATTCAGTTTCAAGGGAAAGGAAATAGAGTACAAGAAAAAAGGTGTACATATTTTAATATGTAATATCAAAAAAAAAATAATAATAAATTTATTTTTTTTTTTTTAAATACATGAACGAAAAGACAAAACGTCTACATCAATTATATCAAATCCTGTCTAACATTCAATAAATAAATTTTCATTTTTTATTTTATCCTTAAATTCATTCAATTCCTCCTTGATAATAAATATTCTAAAGGGTGATTATTATTTATTAGTGGGTTGTTTGTAGGACTGTTTTAGGTATATTTCTACTACTTAGAAATATTTAATTTTATAT
Source organism: Hybos culiciformis (assembly GCA_964007475.1). Taxonomy (NCBI): domain Eukaryota; kingdom Metazoa; phylum Arthropoda; class Insecta; order Diptera; family Hybotidae; genus Hybos; species Hybos culiciformis. Next base: position 34,677,605 of record OZ023275.1, on the reverse strand, counting down.
TTTTCCTTGGAGCTATTATACACAAAACACAAGTAACTACATGTATGATTGAGAAAAATTCAGAAGATTTTAATAATTTTAGAAATGTAGTATTTAATCTGTAATGCATACAATACAAGCGTCTTTATACATATTTTAAAATATTTTATTCTTATGGACATAATGTTGGGGATTTAATTAAAGTTATAAATAAAGCTTTCAAAAGGGCTAGTAGGTGCAATACCAACTTTTTGATTGATGTCATTTGGGTTCAATGTTCGAAAATTCCAATAGAAAGATCGTCATTAAGCTGTCAAAATTATACCTTTTTTATCCCCATTTCGCTTCTTTTTTTTTTCAAATACATTTCAAATTTATTATCTATTCCTTTATCCCATTTAGCATTCATTAAATTTAAGAATATTACAAACCCTGTAATTTCTTTTTCATTTATTTTTTCACAAAATTTTTTGTACATTGGAACTAAAACTAATGATGATGCCTTAAAGTAAATATCTTTTTATTACTTATTTTGCAATTTCCTTCTTTTCCACAGTTATTCATAATTTCCATTTTATTTAATCTAGATCTCTTTTCGGTCAATATATATATATACAAAAATATTTACTGGGTTAATTAAAAATGTCTACTTTGAAAATTGGACTCGGTGTGTAAGGAAAATATAATGAAAAATGAAAATGAAGCTCATCCTCTTCATTTTATATGAAAATAAAAATAAGAATATCATTAGACGTTTAATAGATATTTTTTAATAACTAAACTAATGCTTATTTGAAACAAACACTGTTTTCCTTTTATAAAATTGTTATAGCTCCAACGATATTAAATGTTTTCAACATTTGTGAAACCAAGGCTCTTTTTAATTTCAAAATTTAATCAAATATGAATTGTATTTAAAATCTAAAAAATTTTGAAGAACTTATAACTCTAATTTCAATATTCTTAAGTAAAATTTAACTTTTTTGTCTTCAATTGAGAATTTACACAGGCTTCCATTAAATTGAAATATTGGTGTTTGCATTAAGTTACTATTGAAGATAATCAATTATTTTTAAAAAATATAAAAAGGAAAAAATCTTTGAAATTGAAGTGATAAGACACTTCTTCGATAAAAATTGTCAGAATAAATAAATTTTTAGTTATTTTTCTTTTTCCTTTTTTTAAAATAAAAGAAAATTTAATAAAGAGTTTTTTCAAAAAATAAATATTATAATTATAAACTAACATTTTATTTTCATGCTTTAGCTGCATAGTTATAATAAAAACCCTGTTAATTCTTTTACTCATTTGAGGAGCTTGTAAATATTGGAATAGTATAAATAAATTTAAATTTCCTGAACTCATTGTTTGTTCTCTGATTTTATTATTAGAAATTTATTTGATTGCTTGCCTAGTGTATACTTTGTACTTTTTTAAAATGTACAATGAACAATCAGAAATAATCATTCATACATGTATCATTAAAACTTATTAAGTCAATACAATTGTTATGAAATTGTTATTGAACTTTATTATGTAGAATGGCTGACAATATATCAAAAATTAACAAATTTTAGTGGAAATTCCGTAAGATCATAAGAAAAAATACTCGAGGACTGTGTAAAAACAGAATATAATCTTGACTTTGATATTAGTATCTTATCATTTTTATAGTTAATTCATGTAATTGATTCTATAACAACCACAGTCAAAGTAATTATTACCAGACGAAAAGAAAAAAATTGTGCTAATAACTTCAACATAGGCTGAAATTTTACCTTTCTTGTGCAAAAAAATCTAGAAAGCATTAGATGTTTTGATCATATAAGCGTAATTTAATTTAATGTAGTGAAAAAGTTAACGAATTGGACAACTCATTATAGAGAATTTTATGTTAAATAGGCCCTCTTATAGAAGAAAATTTAAAAAATATACACTTTTATTTAATTAAATTATTAAACGGCATTGCGTTTGTCCCCAATTATTAGTTCATTTACAAGTTATTATCACATAAATATCATTATCATAACTTTATATTGAAAACTACCTAGGTAAAAGAAACAAAAAAAAAAAAAACTTTTTCCTTAAAAATTTTATTTGTGACAATAATATATATAGGATAGAAATATACAAAGAAACAAACCAAAGGCAGAAAAAAAAAAAACAGAAAATTTCTTTTTTCACAGTAATTCGATAAGAAAACATAATTGCGACTCATTATATTATTTTTTTTTTTTTATTATTATAGAAAAAGGAAAAAGATCCTTTTTTAATTATTATTAAGAAATTTATTTATTTTAGAAAAATAAAATTTTCTTTATACTATAAAAATAAAAAAATGAATATCTTGTCTAATATTTCCTTAATTTGTTCCACTTTGTTCTTTTTAACATTTTATACACAATTAAGAAAATAACAACCCAAAGGGTTCACAACACTATTTTTATGCAAATTTTCATAAAAATAATAATATTTTCCTATAGATCTTTGTGATAAATTAAGAATATAAATATATATGTATGTATGTAGTACCTATATATTTTTGAATGAAAAATGTCAATAATAATTTACGCAAAATAAACAGAAATATGCAAAAATGTTCTATATAAAAAACTTTTAGTTTTTAGATACAAATAGTAAAAAAAGATGAATTCCCAAATACTTTTATTTTCTTTGCCAATTTTTCCAACAAAATTAAGTTATGATTTTTTTTCTTTATAAAAATGCCTACTTCCCGAATTTTTTTTTTTTTCTCTAAATTGAATTAGTCAAGCACTACCATTCATTTCACTTTCAAAAACAATGATTATATACAATACATATATACGTAGAGGTACTTGCACCCTTTATATAAAAAGTTTACCAGTTACACGAAATTAAACAGGGATCTTATTCTTAGAAATTTTTACAAAAATTATTAACATAAATTTTTATATTTTTTCCCTCCAAGTATACAAAGTATTAAAGAAAATCTTAAAATCCTCTTTTTTTTTTGATAAAAAAAAAGAGTTTTTACTTTATAATTATAATTGCCTGCAAAAGGTTTTCTAATTAAAAATGAAATAAAAACAGGAAAAAAATAAAAAAAAATCTTGTAAGAAAATGTTACAACTACTTTCTTCTGTCATAATTTTTATGAAAATATTTCGCTCTAAAAAATTTTGTTAATTTTTTTTTTTTTTAAATAAATATCACATAATTTTTTTATGATATTACTTAATGTCTTGTTTCTGCTATTTTTTTTTTTAATTTTTTTAATATTAATAATTCTTAAATGTATTTTTAAAGGGATCATAAAAATTGCATAAATTTTTTAGTACCTCCTTTCTCATTAATTTAATATCCGTCTAAGTGATTTTTTATATGCATGGTAATTAAGTATCCTTTTTTTTTTTAGTGTAAGTTGAAGTAAAAATAAACTTTGTTGTTATGTTCCTTTTTTTTCATGCTCATAATGGAAAGGAAGAGGAATGAAAAAAACACTTTAAATTAAAAATAGTATAAATAAGTGCGGAGGAAATTATGATTTCAATATTTAATTTAAAATTAATTTATAAAGATTAAAACAAAATTTATTTTAATAGTTTTCTCTCAAAAGGGGATCTAAATTATTCTTGATTGTATAATTTGAAGTCATAAAATAATATTTATAAATAGCTTAAATTGTAATATTATAAAATTTTTGACGGTTAAACAATGGGGAAAAAATATTTATTCAAATACTAAAAGTCCGCTTTCCTCTGAAATGGAATTGAATTCGGTGAAGATAATCTGTTGGTTTGTCCAGAGATTTCTGAAATAAATTCCGTAAATCTAACCTGCTTCATTTTCCACCGATTTTCTTTGTCAAATTCAACAACTTCAACAATTTTATTTGTCCGAAAATTTATATACATATTGAAAAATCTGCTCTCTTAATATAATATCATCGAATAAAGCTTCAATTTGACCAATTTTATTTGCTTCAGAATACAATTTTAACATTCACAAAATTTTAGAGTGAAAATATATAATTTTTTTTTATTTTCATTTTAAATTGCTTTAAAACAAATTAAAAACGAAATAATGGGAAATCTGCAATATAGAACTTATAACTTATATAATATTTTTATGATTTAGCAATTTCCTTGTAAAATTTAATTAAAAAAGAAATCAAAAACAAGTACAAGTTATTTATTAAAATTTCATTTATAATTTACAAAAAAAAAAAATAACAAAAATTGTTTTTCATAAGAATAAATCAACAATTATTATTTTTGATTATTTTTGGGGAGGTATTTTAGTTATATGTATAATTGTAATTTAATAGCATAAGCATTTATTTTGTTTAATAAATTGTATTTATATAATAGTAGTTAATTTTTATTCTCCATTTACTTTGATCCTGATTAAATTGAAATTTATTTACAATTAATTTATTCCTTATGGTTAATATGTGTTTGAATGAAATACTATAGAGCCAAAACAGTACTTAATTTTATTTTGACCAAACTGCAAGTGAAGCTTTTTTCAAAATTTTAAATGTTTAAAGATCAAATACTTACATTTTTCAGTTCACAAATTTCGCGACCCTATCTCTCTAATTTTTTTTTGTATTTGTGTATATTATAATCCTACTGCTTCATTCATCAACAAACTCAATTAATATATTTAAAAAACATTACCTTATGGTTTTATAGCTATAATGTATGTAAGCTTTCTTAATATTAAATGTCAGATTTCATAAAATTCAATGGCAAAATCGTATAGAAATAATAATGTAATTACACATTAGCTGAAAAACAAATTTCGCATCCCACATGTTGTCAAATCTAAAAATGTTATAACACCGAGAGCTGTTTCAATCGTTTTATATAAAAATGTAAAAATAGAACTCTTAATTTTAGTATTTTAATCTCTTTATTAATTTTTAATTAAATTATTTCTTTCAACATTTTAATTTATATACATATTTAAACAAAAATAAAAATAAAAAATTCATGAAAGCTTTTATTTTCATAAAGCAATTTATTTTTTTACTCTGTAGTATGTATGCTCTTAAATCTAATTTTAATAGTTTTTAAAAAGAAAATTAAAAATAAAGAAGAAAAATTAAAATAAATTCTTAAATTTTTGAAAATCTCATTTTTTTTTTAATAAAACAAAATAAAAAAAGTTTCAATTAAAGAGGACAAAATTATCTTTTATTCCACTAATGAGTTTTTAAATCAGCATGTAATTTTTCATGTAACGATTCAATTCACTTTGAAAACCCAATTTTTATTTTGTTTTGAAGAATTTTTTTTTATTTTTACTTGGTACAGGTTTAAATTATAAAAACTTTTAATTAAATCTTAAAGGAAGCGTATTTTCATACATTTCCAATAATAAATAAATATCATTTCAGTAATATACGTAATAATGAGATTTAAATTTTGAAAGTTGAAGACTTACTTCCCTTCAAGAGGATGTAGGTCTCTTCAATTGGCGGCAACTAATAACTTCTGTCTAAACATATTAGGTGTCATGTCTTATATAAATCATGCAATTAATCAAGAAACCTCTGAGAATAATTTACGACGAAAATTTAATTTAACTGAATTTAATAATTATTCTTGTTTTCTCAGAATTCTTCAAGCAGACTTCAATTTTCAGTTCCAATATTGAATAATTCTAGTCAAGTTTGATCATCTCACTATAATAAGTATAAACACTTAATTTATTTTTCTCTACCAAAGAAAGAATAAAGCTTAAAATTGTTTCTAGTAACAAGATCTAATCTTTTTTTTTACTGTTATTCTGAATTTGTAATTTTTTTTGTTAAAATTTGATCTAAACTGATAAAATAAATGAAAATAAATAATTTGTAAATTAGTTCTTTTTATTTATATAGATTATTTCTATCTCTCCTCTCCTGTTCTTAATAAATTTTAAAGCAGAAACTAAATACGTAAAAAAAATATTAAAATACATTTAAATTGACTTGGAATCCACAATAGTAAGTTATAACTATCAACATATCTATTATGTGTATTAACTTGATAAAATATGGAGTTAGTGTAGTTTTATCATACAAATAAAAAATAGTATACTATATTTACTTAGTTGTTCTTGCAATACAATGTTAGGAGTAGATAAAAATTTTATTTATCCATAACCTACAATTTTAAATTCAAGAAAATATCTAGGTACATATTTCTCATTTTACTATTATATTTCTTCTAAAATTATATTATACATTGAATGGTGGTAACTGGTCACTCTCATTCCGGCTTTCAGAGAGAGCAGATCGCTGTCTTAATAAAAAAATTTAAAGAATTAAAAAAAAAAAAAAAAGTAAAAAAATAATACAATAAAATCTTAAAAAAAAACCGTATAGGACTATTTTGATATTTAGTGAATTTATTCATAAAATGTCAAAATGGACTTGGACGACATTCAAATGGACTTAGATGACACTAATAAAGGTAAAAAAAGAAAAAATAGTGAGGTTACTGATGGTGATATATCAAAATCAGAAAGCGAATTCCAAGAAGGAAAAAGAATAAATAAAAAAAAATCTGATGAAGAAGATGATGGAAAAGTTAAAAAATGTAAAAAAAAGCAAAATATGACCCAATTAAAAGCTGAAAATTCAAATTTGAAGGTAGAGATTGAAAAACTAAAAAAATTAATCGAAAAACTGGTGAATGTAAGCCAAGATAACAGTAGTTCAACAATGGAAAATAATTCAACCTTAGAATTTGTACAGCAACCTCAGAGAGTAAACACAAACCAATTTGCATTATTGGATGAAGAGCAATATCAAACAAAAGAAAATAATAAAGAAAAAAATAACAATATAATAGAAATAGAAACAATGTATAATTTTGAAGAAGAAATAATTAATGAAAGAGAAAAAAACTTTAATAATGAGAATTTAGAAATTCTATTAAACGCAAAATCAAAAAATTTAAGTAAGAAAACGAAAAAAACCAAAATTTTAACGAACAAAAATGATGGAAATGGAAATAATGACAATTCTTCTACTTGCAATACAGACAATATAAATAATACCACAAGCAACAACTTACAAAAAACGAACACAACACAGAAGAAGATAAAGCTACCACCAATTATAGTTTATAATCAAGATGTATCTGATTTAAGAAATATAATAGAAATTACACTTAATATAAAAGAATATAGTTTAAAAAGAATTAACGAAAAAAAACAAATGATTATACTACAAAAACTAGAAGATTACTTTAAAGTCAAAAATATATTAAAAGAAATAGAATCTGAGTTTTACACATATACACCAAAAACCGAAAAAACTCATACACTTTTATTAAAAGGTCTATATAATGAAGATGTACCAGAGGAAATAATGAATAAATTAAATGAAATAAATAATAAGGATTATCAAGTCATTAAAGTAGAAAGATTCACTACGAATAATTCTAGAAAAGAAAAAAGAATACTTCCAATATTCTTGGTACAATGTACACCTGAAAGTAAACTTTCATCTTTATTTCAAATTAAATCAATCAACCATCAAATCATATATTGGGAAAAGCTAAAAAAAATGGAAGTGAGCCAATGCAAAAGATGCCAAAGACTAGGACATACAGCTACTAACTGTAACCTGGAGTACAGATGTGTAAAATGTACAAAGACTCATGAGATTGGAAAGTGTGAAATTAGTACATCGGATGTAAAAGATAACCTAGAATGTGCATTATGTAATCAAAAGGGTCACCCTGCAAATTACAAAGGATGTCCAGAATATAATAGGTACATACAAAATTTAGAACTAAGAAAACAAAGCGAAATAGTAAGAAAAGAAAGTAGGAACAAAATGATTAATAATTATGTGAGTAAAAGTTTTAGTTTTGCTAATGTAGTAGCTAATAATACTAAAAATAATAATAAAATAAATGCAGATAAAGTAGAAATAGATACTAATACAGTAAATGATAGTACTAAGTTCTTATTAGAAAATATCAATAACGCACTAAACATGATAAATGGTCAAATACGTGATATACAAAATAATTTCAATAAACAAAATGAGAGGATTAATTATTTATACAATTATATATTTAACAATGTTAGTCAATAAGTATTTATACTACAATAAGCTTAAAATATTTTTATTAAATATAAATTCCATGATATCTAAAAATAAGCAGACTTATCTTAAATATTTTCTGGAAGAGAATGAGCCAGATATAATTTTGTTATGTGAGACTAAATTATCTCCCAAAAATAAAAATATATTTTTTCAAAATTATAAGTTGATAAGAGATGACAGGTTAAATGCCATCCAAGGCGGAGGGACGGGTATATTAATACGAGAAACAATTAGTTATAAGAACATTAATAACGTGTCGAAAAAATATAAATGTTTGGAATCAACAATAATATCTATAAATATTGGTAATAACGACAAACTTATATTAGTATCAGCATACGCATCACAAAATAGACCAACAAACTTTATAGATGAGTTAGAAAATTTATTCCACTCGTTAGAATTAGGCAAATCTAATGTATACTATGTAATTGGAGGTGACTTCAATGCAAAGCACAAGAACTGGGCAAATAACGTGAACAACAATAGGGGAAACTTATTAAAAAACTGGATAGACAAAAACGAATTAAAATATAAATGTACACTTTTACATAGCACTGAACCGTCATATATAAGATCAAATTCTTATCTAGATGTTTTTCTATGCGACGTGCGACTGAAAATACCTGAAGATAATGGGAACTTAGGTACCATACCTTTTGAGAGTGACCACAGTGCTGTCAAATTATTTATTTCTAGGGAGGAGTCTGATTTCATATTAGAAAAAAGTTCGGACAATAATAGTTTTAACTTTAAATTAGGAAAATGGAAAAAATATAATAAAATACTATCTAAGGTAGATATTAGGGTACCTAGTGATAGAAATCTAGACAAAAAGGAGATTGACGATTTATTAGAATTAGTGGCTAAAGAAATAAAAATAGCAATAAATAAAAGCGTACCTAAATTAGAAGCAAAAGACTCAACAAAATTATTTTGGAATAGTAAAATTAAAAAACTTGTTAAATTAAAAAGTGCGCTGCTCAATAATATAAAAAAAATTAACAGAAATCCTAACAGTAGTAATACCTCGAGATTAGCGGAATTAAAATCTTTATTAAAAAATGTTTCCATATTAATCAAAGAAAATATAAAAATATCGTTAAATAATTATTGGAATAGTAAGCTAAAAAATATAAAACCTAGTAGAAATATGTTCCCAGAATTAAATAAACTATTCAGAAAAAAAGAAGACCATACAATAAAAAAAATAGTACTAAGATCAGAAGATGAAAGTATAGAATATGAGACAACAGATGAGAGAGAAATTGCTGATATAATAGGGGCAAAAATAGAAGAAATGCATAGCGAAGTTACTTGCGAGGGAAACTCTGAATTTGTGAATAAAGTTAAATCAAAGATTAGTAAATTTATAGAAGAAGAAAGACAAAACGTAAGAATTTTAGATTTCGGACCTAATTTGAAATCAGATAAAATTAATAACAACAATAATAAAGATATTTTTATAAGCGTAGACAAGTTAAAACTGTTAATTGATTCACTAAAAAATAAAGTATCTACAGGAATTGACAACATACCTAACATTGCAATAAAAAATCTACCACATAATTTCATTACCTATTACTGTATACTATTTAATAATGCGCTAAATAACAGCTATTTTCCAAAAAATTGGAAAATAGCTAAGGTAGTTCCAATTAAAAAACCGGGTAAAGATCCGACTAACCCTAAAAATTTAAGACCTATTAACCTATTACCAAATATTAGTAAGTTGTTCGAAAAAGTAATAAATATAATAATAACAAAACAAACCCAAAAATTAGAAATTATACCTGATAATCAATTTGGTTTCAGACGTAAACACTCGGCTGGACATGCAGTGAATAAATTCACATCTGACATTTGCTGGAACATAAACCGAAAACAATGTGTAGGAGCATGTTTAATAGATCTACGAAACGCATTTAACTCAGTTTGGTTAGATGGTCTTATATTTAAAATAATAGAATACAAACTCCCGAATCCGGTAATAAAATTAGTGGCGGATATGATATATAATAGATCCTTTGTAGTTAAAAATGGAAATAATACAAGCGAAAAAACGTACAATATTACAAATGGTTTAATGCAAGGGACAGTAAACGCTCCTGTCCTATTTAATATATTTATAAGCGGGCTTTTAGATTTACTTAACAATAATGAAAAAATATCCCCAAGTTTAGCATTTGCGGATGATTTAGTTATATATACTAGTCACGAGTTAGCATCTATAGCTGAAAGAAATTTGCAAGAAACATTTGAACAAGTCTTAAGCTATGTTAATATTTGGAAATTAAATATAAATTATAGTAAATGCGAGACAATATTGTTTAGAACTAATCTAGATGAAGCAAATAGAGACATAAGAAGTAAATGGAGAACTTTTAGATTAGTGGATATGTATGGTATAGACATAATACATACTAGAGTAGTAAAATATCTAGGAATATTCTTAAAAGACAATTTGAACTTTAAGTTTCACATAGAAAAAATGGTTGAAAAAGCTAGAAAAGCGTTAATGATAGCAAAAAGTATCTTTTTTAATGCAAATATAGCTGTTAGGGTTAAAATAATTGCGTACCAAGCACTAATACGACCCATTTTGACATATGGAGCAGTAATTTGGTTTAATATAAGTCCATCTATAATGGAAATATTAAGAAAATTTGAGAGGAAATGTTTAAGATACTGTACGGGACTATACAGGACACCAGATTCAGACTATTTACATTATTATTCTAATAAAACAGTGTATGAAGAAAGTAAAGTACATAGAATAGATAATTTTATTATTAGCTTAGTAGAAAAACATTTTAATAGAGCAATCGATATTAAAGAAAATAGTTATATTTATCACAGTCTATTTCCTAGCGATGATTACATTAAATTCTGCCTAACAACGGGATGGATACCACCTGAATCTTTTATATATTTACAAAAAAATAAGTTCATGAAGGGAAAATGCCTATAATTTATCATATTTTTAGACGGGCTACTAATAAAAAAATACTATTCTCTCCAGAAAATATTTTAGACTCAGATATAGTACTTACATACCAAAAAAAGATAAAAATAAAAAATGTGGAGAATATTGGTGGAATGATTAAAATAAAATAAGTATATGATACTAGACTATAAAATATTAGTTTATGATAAGGATTATAAGCATTTTATTTATTTTTTAATTTTTTTTTTTTTTTTGTTTTTAGGTAGGTTAAGTTACTTTTAGTTAAAATAAAATTTAAAGAAATAAAATTGGTTTTATAAATTTTCCAATTATAAAATAATTAAAGAAAAATAAAACATAAAACATTAGTAAATAAAAATTAAGATACAATAATAAAGTTAAAAAATTAAAATAAATAATAATCTAGAGTTCTTAGTTGTAAGCATTAGATTTAGCAAATTAAGAAATTATTAATTTTTTCTGTTCTTTTTTTAATTATTGTAAATATTATGAAATGAATAAAAATAAAAATGGATTTAAAAAAAAAAAAAAAAAAAAAACTGGTCACTCTCTATCTGTATATATAATTACAAAATATTTTGTTCTAAATATTATCAGAATTCAATTAAAATTAATTTTTTTATATCTGTTTTTATTTCAGGCAACTATTATCGCCTAACATACAACAAAAACACTACCATGTCGGGGGATACTTGGTAGATGGTAATAGGCATGTAAGTATTTTTCTTAGAAGTTTATCTTCTTTTTTAAAAAATATATATAATCGTATTTTATGTAAATGTAAATTCAATCTTGAGTAACAATACATTTTTTAATATATATTTCTATTTCAAAAAAGCGAAATATACGCATCTAAGAGTTAGATAGTGTTTTAAGATTTCTAAATATTCTTAAAATTTATTCAATATCAAAATTTAATTCTTCCTTTAACTTTCTGTGTGACTTTTAATGAGGCATTCGACTAATAAAAGAAATATTTTTATTTAACATTTATTTTATTTTTTGTATATAATGTAGTTTTATTCTTTAAAAGCCTACAGAAAATAAACGAAATATTGATAAAAATTAAACAAAAACTATTTCTTTATATAAAAGTCAACTGAGTTGTGTATACCGTATACAGTAACTTCATTAATTTGATATTTTTGTTTTCTATTTAATAGGTAAAGTCAATTGAAATTTACTTTTAAATACATTTAAAAATGTTATTACTTTATTTGAAATTATTTCATCTAGTATAATTTTGGTTACTATACCTTCATAACATATTATTTTGTGATGCTGTATACTTAAATAATATGAACATTTATATAAATACAAAAATTTACGGAAATAGTTTATGAATACCAACATAGTTATTTAATGTACATATATATTATAATTATAAATATATAAATATATAAAAATAAATTTTACATTAAAGAGAAAATGTGCCCTATATATTTATTTATTTAATTTTTATATTTTTATTTTATTCTTAAACTTCAACCATATATTGTTGCGAATGATTTAATTATTTCATAAATTTTATATGATTTTCACATAAACATAAGAAATATATTATGTATGTATATGTACATGTGGTAAAATAAATAGTTCTTTCTGTTTGATTAACTTATATAAAAAAAGAAAACATAGGGTGATTTACGTGGAAAATAAAATTTTATCTATATAAATAATTATTTTTCCTGTTTTATTTATATAAATTATAACATTTTGTTTTTAAAATAAATCTAAAAAGATAAAAAGGGTATCAGTTAGCTAGTCAACGTACTACCGCAAAAAGTTTAATAAATAATAGTTTTTGTTCTGACAAATTTTTATAAAGTAACCTGAATATTTTTATATCAGCTTGTGACAGGTGATATGATGATAGCATTCTCTATTTGTCTATTTTGAACTTTTTTGAACCATAAGTGCACTCGAATTTTATTATATGTAGAAACAAAATAGTGTTCAAGAGAGCTGTACTCTTTTAAGAAAAACTAAGATGTATCTTACTGGTAAATTAAAAAAATTATTATTTTAATTATAAAAAACAAACATTTTTCTTCATAGTATTTTTCTAACAAAAATTTTGCATAACCCTTGTTTTGCCAAATACTTCTATATATTCTTGTTATCAAAATTAATATTTATATATAAGAACTTATTTATTAATTTTGCCCAGAAAAAAATTCCTGAACTAGGTTTTTTTTTTTTTTGGGTAATAAAAAAGTTTCTCAATTGCCAATAATAGAAATTTACAAAAAAAAAAACCCCTACATAAACAAAATATATACGAAATATTAATAAATTATTTAAACTAACAAAATTTTCTAACATAAGTTATGAAAATTTTATTTTGTTTGATTTGGTTCAAAAGGATAACAAACAACTTTCTATCTATGTATATATACATATATAGATATATATGTATATGTGTTTTAAGAATATAACATTTGGAATGAAGTTGTTATAGAATATATTTCTTCTGTTTGTCCATTATTCAAATATTAAATCAGAAGAAAAAAAAAATATAACCAAAGATAATTTTATTTAATAAAAATAATGTTGAATGGGGTGTAAAAAATATTAATATAAATAAAACTTTAATTAATAATATAAAGAAATAAATATAAAAAAAAAAAAAAATTATTAAAAAGAAAAATATGGAAATAAAAACCCACATACGAATAAAATAAAGATTAAATTAAGATTTATTCAATTTTTATTCAAAGTGATCAACCAAAAGAAATTTTGGGTTAACATTATTTTTCTCTTAATAGCTTAAGTTTTGGTTATAATTCAATTAAATGATTGCTAGTAAACTTGTTTTATTGCAAAATATTAATAACGCATTAGAAAAGCTTGCTGAGTACATCATAAGATGAACGACAAAGTTTCTTAGCTCAAGTACAATTTAAAACTGGCTTTCGATCAAATATTAAAAAAACTATAATATCAATTATTCATCCGTTCGTTCTACAGTCAAAGTTTCTATGGCATTTTAATAATCTTCTATTCACAATTATTTAATTATTTTTTAATTTCATGTCATATAAGGGTCCTTAATTTCTTTTTAATTTAATTTCTTTTAATAAAAGCGCGCCTACGACAGGTTTTAAAAATTACCATAACAATATCGAAAATAGGAATTACATATAATTCCTTGAAATGAGAACTTCTGCGAAATAATTCATAACGTCTGCTCAGAAATGAAACAACGTATGACATTTATACGTCATTATTTGACAATAGCACCATTCGATTCCTCGTACACGATTTTATAAGTACAACTACTTTGCAATATTCTTAACGTTGGTTAAAATGTGTTTTTTAGATGAAAATTGTACGCTACTTGATATTTTTTCATACGTTTTTTTTAATTTTCAAATCTTTAAATTTAAATTACTCGAAACTATACTTTTCATTATACGTTGTTTCATTTCTGAGCAGGCGATAATATATGTGATAATCAGAAAAAATCGGATGCTTGATCTTAAAGAAAGTGAAAATATTAAATTTTTTAATATTTAAAGGAAAAGGATGTTGTTCGCTTAAAAGATGGTTAATATGATTTTGAAATAAATCAGAACAGGAAGAATGATTAATAATAGAAAATAATATTAAATCGTCAACAAACAATACTTTCATTTAAGATTATGAAATTATAGGTTCACAAGTTATAAACCTATATAAACAAGACAGGAGAGCAAATTCATTTCTGTACAAAATATTTTATATAATTTTGAAATTTTTTCATACAAATTCTAAATTAAATTCTGTCTTCGAAAAAAAAATATTTATAAAGGATCCGCGAATCAGTCTAATGGGTTCTTAAAATCGTTTCAAGACTTTATTCTGTTGTAACCACTAGCCCGTCAACAGGTTTTGTCATGGAATTTTTTTTTGATAAAAAATATTATACGAGATTTAAATGTAATCTAAATAAATAAAATAAAAATCGTTCTCAAAAACCTTCTTCAAGATTTTTATCTCTATCTCTCTGAATGTTTTGTGTGGTGAACCTCAAAAAACATAAATTTATTACTTTAATAACATCATTTTCGTTATTTATTTTATGTTTGAAATAAAAATTCCCTCAATAGTCTGGTATATTTATTCTATTTTAGTGATTTAATTTTTTTTGTTTTAAATTAAAACAAAATTTATTGGAAACCAAAATTTTAATTATGTGACTGTGTATTAAACATGAGATTTTTTTTTGGAATTTTCACATTTTGTTTTTTGTTTTCCTTTTATTTATATTTCATATAAATAACATAAACATATAATATCTATGCGCGAATTTTTAATTTAAAATCATCTCATGTTTCAATAATATTTCGTTTCTTGTGACATTTTGATGTTAATTTTATTTTTTGAATTTATTTTTATTTTTTTATTTTTTTAATTATTTAAATTTATTTATTCCATCCTCAAAGACGACAGTATATAAATAAATTAGACGAAAAATCAAATCCCCCAAGGACAAATTTTCTCCTGATAATAATTAAAATTTAATTAAAATTATTTTAAATTGTTTTTTTTTTTGTATTCGCAATGAGGAAAAATTGATTTTTTTTTTTTATTAACAAAACAATTAAGTTCTATTATTGACAGGATTAATTAAATTCTTATTGCATACAAATAAGGATAAAAAAAAAATTCAAATTCAAAGATTATTCGTAATTCGCAATTACACTTAAAAAAATAAAAATGAAAATACAGAGAAAAAGGTAAAAATAAAAATTAAATGAGATTCAAGGTTCAAAATGTAGAAAAATGTTCATTGATATTTTTTTGATTTAATTAAATTACAATGCAAAAAGTATATAACATTTATACGTTTTTATTCACAAACATACATATATTTTTTGTTCTTTCAAATTAGGCGGGATTTCTCTTTTTTTAGATTCATTGAAAAATTTTCATTCTTCCTTAATCTATAACACAAAAAAAATATATCCTTTAGATTTTTTGTAGTAAAAAAAAAAATATCCTTATTCTGAATGAAAAATTTTTGTATTTGAAAACAAAATTCTATAAAATCTTTTAGAAAGATTTAGTTGATTCAATATTAAGTACACAGGTATATGGGAAAATTCTGTATAAATATAACTTGAAATTACTACTTTCTGTATACTAATGATAACAGAATGTTTACAAAATTCTAAAATATAGAGAATTTTTTGAATTTTAATTTCTCCTTTAGACATAAATGTTTATATTTAATTGATAAATAATCTAAATAATGTCTTCACCAATATAGAATTTTTTGAATAAATAAAAATTTAATTTAATTTTTCTCATCAATATTTATTTTTCAGGATATCGAACATTGCTATTACCATGGTACTGTCAAAGACTATCCTGGTGCAAGTGCTGCATTTCACACGTGTAATGGCGTTAGCGGAGTCATTCATGTGGGAAATGAAACTTTTGTGATACACCCATTTTATGGTGGTGACTTATCGGTAAGTCATTCATTTTCATTTGATATTATAATTTTTTTTTAACACATATAGTTATATATAAAAATTTCAGGATCTTCTTGATGAATTTTCAAAAAAAAAAAAAAAGAGATTAAATATAAACAAAAATTAGTGTGACAAATCCTTAATGTCACATTATACTATACTAATCACAACACAGGTACATTTATAATATTTGTACATATTTTTCTTAATTACTGCAAACATAGGAACTAGAATTATATATATATATGGAAAAACACTTCTAGGAAAAATGTATTGAAATTGTTGTTGTGAATGAAAAAAAAAAAACTAAAAAAAAATTTTTTTATTTGTCTAAAAAGGGTATATGTAAGCTTCAATTTATTAAAATATACAGCCGACTATATTATTTAATTGCTTACAATTAATGACTCGCTCATCGCGCCGTTATTCGAGCCGTTCTTCGCGCCGCGCCAATCACAGAAAATATGGCTCTCGTTATTTTTAAATGCTATTTGAACATAACGGTAAATAAATCATGGAAATCTAAATTTTCTAAGTCAAAAATTAATTGTTTCGCGAAATCAAACTGGATGTAAGGCATTTATTATTGCAATGCCAAATTTTGTTGAAATTTTCAAATTTTATGTAGAAGAAAAAAAGGAGTTAAAGTACATCCTTACACATAATTTTTCGCAGGACTATCTAGAGACAGACTTATTTTTCAAAAATTAGGCAGCGGGGAGGAAGCAACGATAATCCAACTGCAAGTCAAT
Organism: Hybos culiciformis; assembly: GCA_964007475.1. Lineage (NCBI taxonomy): Eukaryota > Metazoa > Arthropoda > Insecta > Diptera > Hybotidae > Hybos > Hybos culiciformis. The sequence goes on along the minus strand of OZ023275.1, from coordinate 34,660,349 downwards.
TTGAAAATGCGTTCAAAAAATTGCTTGTTAGAAATGAAAGCGAAGCTTCAATTTCAGCAACTTCTAAAGAATTAAATCCACCAAAAATTTTAACAGTGCCATATAGGCACAAATCATTAAATGTAGTAGTAAATAAAAATATAACTGATGAGTATTTCCTGGAACCAGGAGTGAAAAATATCTATATTGATAACTCATATTTTGATGCTATCAAATACATGACTGGTTGGAGTGAAAATAAGTTGATACAAAATTTAAAATGTGATACATGTAAGAACCTTATTGAACTTGAAGAAAAATATGAGTCATTATTTATTGCCAATAAAACCAAATTTCATCTGAGAAATCCAAGGAAAGATTTTGTTAAATTAGCTAAGCAAATAGAACAAATTTTAGCTACCTTAAACCTTGTTCGCACTTCAATATTTTTCCGGATATTTCGAGTTTTCCGGAAACTTTGTGGATATTATCATACAAAAACTTTTTCCGGATATTTTAATTTCCAGTTATTTTTCCACTTAGCTAGTTCCTTTTAGCTACTTTTTGATATATTTGGTACGGTTGGCACCGTTTATTTTGTGTAAAAATATCAAAAAAAGTGAAATTTAATTCTAAAATTATTTATGAACTTCAGATTTTTGAAAATTCATATCAAAAAAAATAAATTTATTTATATTTTTTCTAGAACCGTCAAATTTTTTCCACTTCTAAAGTGCGAACGGTAGTTTCAGAAAGTGGAAATTTCCACTTATTTATCCGGATAAATGTTGAAGTGCGAACAAGGTATTACGCTCAAAAAATGAGTTATTTCAAAAAAATATTTTTTTTTAAATTTCAAATTTTATTTTAAATAATTTAGATTTTGACAGAATTTTATTAACTTTTAAAAATCTTCCACGAATTTTAAATGATTCCGAGAATTATAAATTATTAGTTATCAAAGCCTTTATTAAAATTTATACGAATTTAAAATTATTTAATGAAGCTAAAATAAAAAATATTGAACTTCATAAAAATGATTCAAGACATCGTTATTTGAAGATGTCTCATTTCAAAAACGAATAATGTTAGATTTTTGTTCGTTATGTGTGTTTTATTTTCAAAGTTTTTTAATTTCTTACAAAAAAAAAATTTAAATTATTCTTCGCTAAGATTTTATGAGTCACAGTTTTATCGGCTAACTAGTCTTATAAGCGAGTCACACTACAACTAAAAAGCCACTACTCATGACGGCTTTTTTAAATGCGTTCACACTTGCACTTTTTGGTTTTTTTCTTTTTTTTTCTCGTTTTGTCATATCTTTTTCCTTTTTTTTTGGGAATTTTTTTTGTTTTTTTATTCGTTTTTTTTAAAAAATTGCCGCCAACTTCCTGAAAGTATGCAATTGTTAGTTTATTTTTTTCTCACAGAGCTCATTTGTTATTTGATCCCTGATTTTCTAGTGGCTTTTTGAAAAGCCACTAGCTTTTTTTTCTTTTTTTTGTATGGAAAAAGCCACGAAATAGCCACAACGATGATAGCTTTTTCAAAAAGCCATTAAAAAGCCGAAGTGTGACAGCCTTATTACTTGTATGAATAAAATTCAATAAAATATTGCGACGTACTTCCACCCTTTCTATCCAAATTTTTTTTTTTTATTATTATTATTTTTTTTTTCATAGCTAATTAGAAAGTGTTTTTCCATAGTTCTAGTCCTAAGACTGCAAAGGAATAATATTGAAAATATTAATCAATTTTAAATTTTTTTTTTGGGGTATTTTCAAAATGCTTTCATAATTCCAAAAAAAAAATTAAATTAAAAAAATAAAATAAAAAATTAAATTAAAAATAACTTATTTTTCAAATTGAAAATATAATATAGTATTAAAATTCTAATTCTAAAATTAATTACATTCTTTCAACAAAAATAAATTCAATTTAATCTCAAAATAGCAGAGACAGTGGGCCTTAAAGGATTAAAAAATTTTTTGTTTATAGTTTTATATACAAACATTCAGTCAAAAAAAACAAATTTTTTTTTTTGTGTATACAAGCACATTATTATCTATAAAATAAATTGTTGGATGAAAATATCAACCTAAAATAATTCTAGCAACATTATATAAATTATTTAAAAAGAAGCAAAAAATATATATATATATTTTCTCCCCACGAAAAAGCTACATAATTATATAATTAAATTTGTAAGTGACAAAGTATATATATATGGAAAAAGAAAACTTAAATCTTAGAAAAATTAAATACCAAGTTTAAATTTTAGTCTGTTTTTAAATTTAAATAAAAACCTAAATTTAAATTCAAACTATCCGGATACTTTCTGTCAGAATACTAAATTGATATTAGTGAAAATAACCGAAATTAAATAGTTTACTCTAATTCCTTGTGTGTGAACAAACGAAGCAAAAAAGTAAATAAAAAATTAAAAAAAATTCAAATAAATTAAAATTTTTCGTAAAATTTTCGAAGGAACATTATTGATCTTATTATGAAAACAAACCAAAAAGAAAACCTCCTTTCATTAAGTTCATTTTTTTTTTTATTATTTTCTTGTAATAAAATTTCAAAATCATTCACTCACTTAAAAATTTTACTTTTTATTATGTATATATTATGTTTATATATATAAATACCCCATCCGCATTAAATAATAAATAAAGAATATTTTTTTTGCAATAAAAAAAAAAAAATTTTTTTTTACGCCTAATGACCCTAAATCCATTTAACAACAAGAAAAAAAAAATAAACTTTTAAAGTCCTTCAGGTGCTAAAATTTTTTTTCCTATATATACCTATATATGTATTTATTATTCTTGCTGTTATTGTTTTCTTACCTCCAAAAAAATTTATATATATAAAAAAATAAAATAAAAAACATAATATAGAAAAACAGAAATATGAAGGAGATGAAACGAAAAACCCAATGAAACGTTGTTAAGGCGCTTTTTTTTTTCTTTTTGAACGGAAATATTCAGTTTTTTTTATTTTCCTGGTATATACGATATATAAATATAAGAATTAATATTTATTTATAGAAAAATTTAATTTTTCAAGGAAAAAAAAGATAAACAAATATATGTGTGCCCATGCCCAAGAAAATTCAGCTTACCACTAATAACTTAAAAATAAAAAATAAAAGAAAAATGAATTAAATCACATTTTGTTTAGAAGAATATGTTAAAAAATATTGAACACATTCAATTCTTATTATTATTATTTGAACATGGTTAAAATTATTATTTTCATATGAATGAGCTTAAAAAATAAGATATAATAATTATTTATTTTTATTACACCATAGACGAACACTTTGTCAGGTATCTAGAAAACATAAAAATTTTAATGATTGAAAATTTATTTATTTATTTTCTTTATTTTATTTCTTACGACTGGAGTGCCGAAATATTATTTAGCTGTTATACTGACATTGAAATAAAAGTTTATAGGGATATTGTGAATGAAAAAATTGATTTGGATAAACTTGAAAGCTCACATAATGTATACCCACCAAATCCGTTGATTAAAGGTTTTATATCTGATTTGTTCCGCTGATGTGAAAACGTGATTTTGATTATTTGCAAACATTTGTGAAAACAATGTAACAAGTTTTATAAAATATATAAAATCAATAAACCATTACTAATATACATAGATAGGTATATAAAACAAAAATATTCAAATACGTGACAATATTAATTCGAATAAAAATATTTCAAAAAAAATATTTTATAATATAGCGATTATATGACTGAATAATTTTTTAGGGAAAACACAGAACTTTATGAGTAAAACATTTTTATTGATAAAAAGGGCTGAAAAAAGTACTAAATATTTTTGTTCCTTGTACTTTCGTAAAAGAAAACCATTCCTTCATATTTGTCCCAGTGTTTAAAATTTCCCGCGTGCTAAATAAAAACAGAAGTGCAAGTAACTTCTGTTTATTTTTTAAAATAAACCACACTAGCACATAATATAATTTATTTTTTCACACAAAAATCTGTGTGTTCCATTTTCATTCTTTAGCGTATGCGTAAAAAAATAAAAAGAAAAAAAATAAATCACTTCTATTAAAATAAACAGACTCTATTAACCCTCCAAGTCTATTACTCTTTTAAATTTTTTTTTTTGAAGATATTTTTGAATTTTGTGTTCCAAAAAATCCGGTAAGGACTGAGGGTTAAAAAAATAAATTCCTACAAACACATAGTGATCTACAACACAATACTTTTCAAGAAAAAATCAATACTATCAAAAGGGAATCTTCTTAATGTATTAGTTTTTATCAATCCGAACGCAAAATTAATTAGAATTAATCATGTAATTGTATGGGTTGATAAGTGATGGGAATAAAAACAAAACAAGAAATTTATTTTAAAGGGGGCAGTATTATGTGGACTTTTTTTTGCATGTTAAAAATTATAAAGAAGTAACGCACACTTGAAAGTTCGTTTAGTATTTTTTTTTTTACATTTCTGTTTAAATTCGAGAAATAAAAAAATAAACCGAAGTGGTCCACTTCTGTTTATTTTTTGGAACTTCTGTTTATTTTGCGATATATTTTGAACACTGATTTGTCCTGTAAAGTTTATTCATATTCAATTTTATCATTATTATTTTTATGCTTTTTTTTTTTCTTTTGATAATTTCTAATATAAAAAATTGATTTTATTTTCTTCTTAAATTTTCTGATCATAAAAAAATAATCTGAAAAAAAAAATGAAGTCTTTAATGATTTCTTATTTCAATCAAAATAAATAATATTCGTTTTTTTTTTTTTTTATTTCTTCCCAACCGAACTATGTAAAATAAATTTTTCTTAATCAAATAAAGTCGACCACTTCAAATTACTTTATCTGCATTTAAACGTTCTTAATAACTTTTCTTTAAGAAAGAAAAAAAAAATTCTGTCTTCTGCATAAAATATTTAAAAATTTTCTTATTTTTTACTTCCTTTTCTACTGCTCCTACCCATTCCAATTATATTTATTTTCCTAACAAAAATGAATTTTATATTTCCATGTTTGAGCAAAGCAAAAAAAAAAAATCCAATTAACACTTGGCATCCTTTTTTCTTTGAAGAAAATTTTTGTGTTTATAAGAAAAAAGTAAATTTTTCTTCTTATATTATTTGCCCAAAGAAAAGTAACAACACCCAGAGTAAAAATAAAAAAATAAAAATTTTCTTTTTTTTGATTCTTTTTATGTTTTTTTTTATATTTAGATATTATATAAATTATATATTATATATAAAGTGTATTCATACACTATATGAAAAAAAAATATTCATAGATAACATATAATAGATGTTTATATAAATTTAATTTTTAAAATTGTGCAATGGAGAGTACTGACAAAAATTACTCTCATTCTGAGATTTTTGAAAAAAGAAAATAAAAATTCTTAATTTTATGTGTCTAACAGTCACATAATACATGAAGAATGATTTATTTAACAATCTCATTAACTGAAATGTGTTTGAGAATTTTTTCGAACTGAAGCTTTATACGCAATCTTTATTCAGAGGTTGACAGATGCAGTTCTGCGGTTAAGACGCCTTTATATAGTATACAATTATTATTCGTACCACATTAAATGTTCAACTTTGGAAGAAATAAGGTTAAATAATTTTATAGTTAAATTTCTTACAAACTATAATAGTTATTATAATACAAAATCTGTTTTTCACAAAATTTTTCATAGAAATTAAATATTTAAAGTAACTATTAATTACAAAACTTAATTCTGAAACATAAACCAGTAAATATAATATTTATATATAAAATTATATACCAAATCTCCTTAACCCAAACTTAATCCCCCAGACAATCGAAATTGGAAAAGGGCAATTTCCAATTCGGTTTCAAAAGCAAGACAAATTCAAAATAAATTAAAAATAATTATTCAATACTCAAGATTTTATTTATATAATAAATATATAACCATAAAATCAAATAATAATAACAAATAAAAAAAATATCTCTATGTTACTTGTATGGTTATATATTATAGTATATAGTGTACACATCAGAAAGCAATATTAGGAGCAAAATAATGCTAATTCAATAAACTCTGTCCTCCTAACTTTACTATTAAAATTATATTCTTCTCATTATTCCTCAAAAAAAAAAAAAAAATCAATTTCATCCTTCATTGCATTTTATTTTTTTTTATTTTCAATTTCTACATTTGATTTCAAATCTAATAAAGATTATCCCATCAGTTTTTTTGCAGATAATTCATTAAATTCAATATTATAAATTTAGATCTAAAATATATATAAAAAAAATTTCCTTAATTTTTATGGTAAAAAAAAATTCTTATCGATAGTTACATAATACGATACACATATACAATTTTTCCTAACTATAAACATATTTTATCCAAAGACTATAAAAAAATAATATTACAGGTATCTGAATTTAGACAAGGATTCATCTGTAAATAAAATATTTTATTTATGTTTGATATATAAAAAAAACTATAACTTTTGAAAAAGCCAATTAGTTTGTGTCATTAAATATGGAAAGAAAAGTCATATTTAATTGTTCAAAATTAATAATATATGTAATTTTATGAATAAAGAATTCAATTTAAATCCGTAAATAATATATTTAGGAAATTCATTTTTATATTTTGCTCATTTCGTTCAAAAAATATGTATGCATAGTAAATAATTTTAATGTGCATTTGATCGGTAAGTTGTATTTACAATCACAAATTTAGCTAGGTAAATGGTATATTACATGCGTCAATACACATGTAATTATTTAATCAAGTAAATTTTATTTACATTCTCCGTATTAAGTAAATTTTATTTACTTTCTTCATTTTGAACTTTTGTTTATTTTTTGCATTGCAAATGTATTGATTGCAACTACCTCTCACATGCACATTAAAACAGTATACAAAACATGTTAATAAAATTTGTTATACAGCTCGTTGTGTATATACACAAAAACACATAGACACTTGTCAATATTATATCACTCGACCCAACGGTCTGGTGATATAAGTATTGACTCGTGTCTATGTGTTTTTATGTATACACAACTTGTTGTAATAACAAATTTTCTTAACATGTGTTGTGATCTACTATTATCAAAAAAAAAAACGAGGAATAATCAGACAATCGACGACGTTTAAAATTCAATTAAAAGTCACAACATTTATTATTTGTTCAAGTTGTGGACAAGTTTATTTCAAGTTATGGTGAAAAATCGTCCACTTTCGTTTACACTAAGTCCTAACTTATATAGTCTTATATAGTGTTCTTTCAAAACTTGACATCTGTTTAATAAGCAAATAATGATTTTTTTTTTATTTTGTTGCCATATATGTCTGGTAAAAGATACAATTTTCTTTCTTTGCTAAAAGTAATTTTTTTTTTTTTTTTCAACTAAACTATTATCATAAGAGGTGAATGCATAAAAATTTTGCAATCCTTTCAAAACATCCAATTTTCATTTCCTTTTTGTCGCTTTTCGTTTGACATCCGTTCAAAATCCATTACTATAATAGAAAAAAAAAAAAGAAAAAAAAAAACTTCTAAAAAGAGTTCTGAATTAAAATTTTTTAAGAAATTCAAAAAAAAAAATGAAAAAGGAAAAAAATATTATTTTCAGTTTCTTAGTTTTTTTTTTTTTTGTACATAAATATTGCACTTTTACAATAAGAATGTTTGTGATTGTGGTAGAATAAAAATTTGGATCTATAATTTTTTATTTTCATTTTTTTTTTTTGTCGGAATAGGTCGTTTCAATCTGTAACTATATTCATTATAGAACCATTATTTAACAGAAGCACTTTTGTCATTTTTTTGATTATAGTTTTGAAAATATCTTTCTAACTTATTCATTGGAAATTTTGAAATTTGAACTCTTTGTATACACACAATATATTATATTCTATTTTAACACAGATGTAAAATATTTTTATAACTAAAATAGAAATCAGGATATAATAGCAAGCATGGTGTGTAATTTTGTGGCATTATGAATATAAAAATATTCCACCCCTGAGTCCACAATTATTAACAATTTTGAGAAAACAGAAATTATAAATTCGGAAATATAAATTTCCAAAAAAAAAAAATTTGTGAATAAAATTCTTAAATCAACTAAATTATATTTTGTTTTTGCTCATCATTAAATTTTTAATTTATTGGAGTCTAGTTATTCTATTTATTAAGATTCTGAATTCTAACATTATTTGATTATTTGTTTTTCTCGAAATTTTCGATATATTTTGAATGATTGTAAAAAAAAAATTATTGCAAAATTGAAAATCTCGAGAATATCTACATTATGCATTTATGTAAAAAAATAGTTACAACATAATATCGTTATTTTCTTTGGTTTGTTTATTATGTGCAATTGAATTTATAAATAATGATTCCTAATTTATTCGTGGTAGTTTTTAGGAATTTTTTTGTATGTACGTACATGTATACATTTTACTTCACTTGTACAATAAATTTTTTTGCTAGTGTAAGGCTGCAATTTCAAAAAAAAAAAATAAAAATATTTTTTTTTTTTTTTTACATTTTACTTTCAAGATTTACAATTTCAAATGAGAATTGATGATGAAGAAGACTTTTCTTCTATGAATTCATATTCTCTCTTGGCATTTTTCCAGATTTTATATTTCTGTAAATGCTTTTTATTGTCAAATAAAAAAATTATATATACCAAAACAGAAAACAGAATCCTGGATTTTTATTCGTAATATAATTATGATAAAAGGATTTACTTTTAAAACTATTAAAAATATTTATAAATGAATGTGTTTACAACGCGTACGGATGTACCGTATAGTAATTATCACTGAATTTTCTTTCAAATTCTCAATGTTAATAATATTGTTTTTTTTACTTTTAATATAAATTCAATAAAAATATTATGAACTAAGAGAAGCAACAAAAATTGGTTGAAAATAACACTATTATATAAAACAGTAGAAAATATACATTAATCGGATAAAGATATTAAAATTGGTATTTCAGAATTTTAAAATCTAAAGTTATGATAATAAATGCCGTAACATAATTGTTTTGTACACTCACCCTCTCGGATCTGAATATTTGATATGAAAGCTTTTAAATTTATTTATTAATTTTTTTTCGCAAGTCAATTTAAAAAATAAATTTTCACCAAACGGAGGGTTAAAAATTGGTACATGATGTATAAAATCTTATTTTTTATTTTTTCAAAATAATACTCTTGTTTAATATCTACAGACCATATATTAAGATGGTTTAGTTAAAATAAATGCACATATTTCGCTAATTCCTTTAAAAAAAATAAATAAAAAATTTTTATGTAAATTAAAAATTTTCATCAAAATTCTTTTTACTATATACGGAAAAGTTAACTATATGGGTTTTATTTTTTTTTTTTTTTCTTTTTGCAATATTTTTATGTTAACTCTTCAATGAATTTGGTGTTGTAATGAAGGTATACGATATATTATGTATATATTAGGGTGGTCCTTATTATGGATTTATCCGAATTTCTTTGCTCCCAGGGGCTTAAATGGTTCCAAATACATAAAAAATAATTGCCTCAAAATTCTAGCTCTTAATATTACCTTTAAGATAGTCCGCATTCCAGTCAAAGTTTCTCATATAAATAACATGGGAAAAATTTCATTTGTTCTTTAGAATTTCGTAGCTCTGCGACAAATGGAATCAAAAGTAATTAATTGCGTCATGTTTATTGTAAATTAAACGCTCTACAAAAAAGGTCTTATTATTTTTCGCTAAATCTATTGGCTTAAGAGTTATTCGAGCTCAAAGTTTAATTATTATATAATTATTAATATTATCAAGTATAATTATATATTTATTTATTTTATAAAATATAAAAAAAAATTTTCATAAAATTATTATTTATGGTCAAAAAAAGCGAATACAATCTTATTCTTGGAATTGTGGTTAATATGTGTGATTTTTCAATTAATAAAACAGACAGTCCTTAGAGTTTGGAAATAATAAAATAGAAGTACAGGTAAAATATGATTTAGCTTTGAGCTCGAATAACTCTTAAGCCAATAGATTTAGCGAAAAATAATAAAAGACCTTTTTTGTAGAGCGTTAAATTTACAATAAACATGACGCAATTAATTACTTTTGATCCATTTGTCGCAGAGCTACGGAATTCTAAAGAACAAATGAAATTTTTCCCATGTTATTTATATGAGAAACTTTGACTGGAATGCGGACTATCTTAAAGTTAATATTAAGAGCTAGAATTTTGAGGCAATTATTTTTTATGTATTTGAAACCATTTAAGCCCCTGGGAGCAAAGAAATTTGGATAAATCCATAATAAGGACCACCGTAGTATATATATATATAAAGTATATGTAATACTCATATCTTTAAATAAAAACGCAAATATTATGGTATTTGTGGACTTATGAAATTACATAAGAGTTTTTGTAGGTTTCTAGGGAAAATGCATCAGGGTATAAAAATATTTGATAAAACCAAAATACTAGTTTATTATAGATATATAAATATTTTTTATTTCATACCAGATAATATAAGAAAAACAAAAATAAATATATAAAAAAGTGTACTAAGGGCTACAAATTCATTTATACAAAAAAAAAAAGCAATAAGTAAGCAAAAAAATTTATATGGGTAAAAATAATATATAGGCTGAACAATATATTTTTTTTCTTTTTTTTAACAGAGAAATGAAGTGAAAATTTGAATGAGAATTCGCTTTTGCTTGCAAAAAAAAAAATGAAAATGAAAATCTATATAAAATGATAGATAGCAAATTTTTATTTTGAAAAAAATTTCAAATTTTATAGCTTTTTTTTTTTTTTCTCGGTGTTATGAATGCAATAGAAATTATGAGGTTAAAATGATGTAATATATATATGTGCAGTAAAATGAATGAAAAATAAAATAAAAAAAAATATGCATAGATGAGAATAAAAAATCCATTATTCTATATAAATAATATGAATTCATGAAAATTTCAGATAAATATTATGTATTATGATATCAGCAGATTATTTTTTTTTTATTTTTTCATTTTGCATGATTATCAATTTTAAACAAAATACTCTTTGAACAGTACATAAAGCAATTTTTTTGAAAATTTTGATCATTTTCTTCTGTTTTAAATTTTCAAAATTTATTAAATATTACATTTAAATCATATTTTGGTAATGACAAGAAAAAATCGCAACGGTAAGAATCGTATTGGACAGGGGAGACTTTAATATATAATATTAAAATAAAAATAATGTCCATGATGGGTCAAAAGAATGAATTTTTGCTTTCATCTGCATTTGAAGGAATTGATTATTATATTTCTATAATCCAACTCCTGTCAATAATAGGTTTCTACAATAATAATACCATTATATATAATTTAAATTTTTTTTTTATCTACAAATAAATTTTTATTATTCTTTTATTTAGATTTATCAAATAATTTTAAAATATAATTCTAATTTATCAATTATAAAATAAATAAAATTTTTAATTGATAAATTTATAAAAATTTATGAGCTTTTATCGATTTATTTTAATTTTTTTTTTTTTATTATTATTATTTGTCTGTACTAAATACATTTTCCAAAGTAATTAAAATTAATTTTTCCATTTGAAATGAAAAATTAATGTATTTTGCATTTTTATTTTTTTCATTTATAGTATATTTATTTTTCTTTATTTTAGAAATAATCGGAAAATTCGATTCTACATTTCCATCAAAAACAACTTTTATTTAATAAAAATATTTATATAATATTTTTAATACATATATATATAAATTATGTACCTAACCAAGATGACTATAAACTTAATTTTTCTCATTTTTGAAACATTTGAAAGTTTCTTCTTTAAGCACTAATTTGAGTTTATTAAAAAAATTTACGATTATTAGTATATTATTATTAAAATCTATAAACTTTTAAGTATAAATTTTTAATTGACATAAAATCTAAATTTAATTAACGGCGATTTACGATTTAAAGAAACAAAATATTTATGACATCAATCTAATAATTGCTTTCAAGTGTTTAAAATAAACTATATTCTTAAAAGTCTTCATCTGTTGGTACTACTGTCTGCATGCGGGTTAATTTAAGACTATGCATAACTAAATAATAATGTATTTAATTGTTTCCGGAATAATAAAAACTGGCTTATAAGGCTGTCACACTTCGGCTTTTTAATGGCTTTTTGAAAAAGCTATCATCGTTGTGGCTATTTCGTGGCTTTTTCCATACAAAAAAAAGAAAAAAAAGCTAGTGGCTTTTCAAAAAGCCACTAGAAAATCAGGGATCAAATAACAAATGAGCTCTGTGAGAAAAAAATAAACTAACAATTGCATACTTTCAGGAAGTTGGCGGCAATTTTTTAAAAAAAACGAATAAAAAAACAAAAGAAATTCCCAAAAAAAAAGGAAAAAGATATGACAAAACGAGAAAAAAAACCAAAAAGTGCAAGTGTGAACGCATTTAAAAAAGCCGTCATGAGTAGTGGCTTTTTAGTTGTAGTGTGACTCGCTTATTACATTAAATTGAACCTGTATGATAAATAAATTATTTTTAGAAAAATATAATAATTATTCCATCAGAGTCCTTTCCAGATGAAATTTAAACTAAAAGTATCAATTTAATATGAATTATATTTTAAATAAATCGGATATAGTTGATGGTTTTATACAAATTCAACATTTTATTAATGAATAATGAATTCAGATTATTTATTTAAATATTTTCAACCATAATTACCTAAATTTTTCCCAATTCAATGATATATAAATAAATTCTAAGGTTTTTTCCCCAAAAAAAAAAAATAAATTTAAAATAGAAGTAAATACCTAGTAAAAAAAAAAAACTAAATCTAAATTAAAATTTCATTTCAATATTTTCAAATGGTTTTCATATTATATTTCTAAAATAATAAATATGAGTAAATAATAATTTATTTACAACCAAATTGTTTATTACAATCTAAAAAAAAAAAATTATTTCACTGTAAATTTTTCCCATACTAAAATAATAAATAAACCATTTCTTTTTTTTTTTTTTGGTTTTTTTTTTTTTTTAATATTCAACTTTTATTCTCTATTTTATAATTTACTTATTTTTTATGTTGAGAAAAAAAAAATATTATTATGGTGAACACATAATAAAATTTATTTTTGTCAAAAATAAAATTAAATACCATATAAATAAAAATCTGAGAGATGGAATCATAAAAACAACAAGAAAGACAAAAAAATTTAATTTAATTTAATTTTTTTATTTGAAATCAGAACCAGAACGTATAAAAACTATCTTTTATCTATGGTCAATAAAATCTTTTATTGCTAACAATTAACTGTCTTAGAAATTAAATAAAAAACTATTTCAATTTCAAATTAAAATGTTACTGGATCTGAACTTCTGAACTTAAGCCCCATACAGTTTGCGACTTTATATGAAGTTTATCTAAACTTACAACGAATGCCGTAATTTTCCAATAATTATTAATATTAATTAATTCTTTCTAAATGAGATCCTGATTTCATCTATTATTTTTTTTTTCAATTTCTCAAAAAAATAAATAAATATATAGCTGAAAATTTATGCGGAATTTCCTTCACGCAAATAATATAAAAAAAAAAAAAAGTTTATAATAATAATCCTATTTTGAATGTCAGAAACTTTGGTTCCAATTAAAATTTTGTTATAAACTTTTTTATCCGCATTCATTGTATTTTGAAAATAATAATAATAATAATAATAATAATAATAATAATAATAATAATAATAATAATGATGGGTTTTTACATGCAAATATGGATATATAGAAAATTTTTGGTATTATTTATATTTTCCTTTTCTGTCTCTCTATATATTGAAAAATGGTCCTTTTTTGTTGAAATTTTTTTCGTAATTTACATCTAAATTAAATTTTAGGAGTGCCTATTATTTTTGTATATTTTTGGGGGTTAGAATATATACATACATATATTTCCGATATAAAATTATATGAACAAAATATATACATATAATGTACCTATAATTTATACAAATATAGTAAATAGAAAATATATATTTATACATAAAATATCACACAATGTGCATAAAATAAATAAATTTTATTGTGGTGAACGTGTTGCACTGCATGCGGTCTTATTACCATAGCAATAATAACAATTATTATATCTGGTAATTGTTGCATTTGAAGGCAATATAGAAATTTTTTGTAAGGAAATTTTACAAACATTATTTATACATATGTACATACCTATATCCTTTGTTAAAAACATTTAATCAATGTTTACCTTAAAAAAACATTTTTTTATTTATTTTAAAAAACTAAATAAAACAAATTTTATTATTCTGGTAGTGGTGTAAGTCAAAAAATTTTTGAAAGTTAAAAAGTTAAAAAAAAAAAAACATAATAAAACAAAGTCATAAATATATAGCTGTATACGGTCAGAAGAAGAAAATTCATATTTCATTGTCACTATAAGTTTATGTACTTTATACAACATAACTTATACACAAAAATAAATTATGTACCTTACATATATTATATATTATAAAATTTTCTGAACAATAAAATTATTTAAATTATTAATAAATATTTATGTAAATATAACTGGATTTGAGAAGTGAAAATTTTCCAGAGAGCACTACAATAATGTTTTGAAAGAAAGCATTGAAATTTTTTTTAATTATATTTTCTATTCATCATCGTTAGAATATAATTCAAAGATTTGTGAAAATTTGCATACATCATATATAAAGATTTCCCAAAATTTTAAGCTTTTGAAGCAATTTAAATTTGAAAAAAAAATACCAGATTATTGTTAAAATTTTTCTTTCATTATAAAATTTTAAACTAAGGGTTGTAATATTGAAAGAAAAAAAAACATTTTTTAATTATTAAATCTATTATGAACGAAATTGAATAAAGTTCATAATATTATAATATTATGCAGTTCTCTGAAGCTTCATAAAAATTAAATAATATAATTAAAAACCACTTTTGTCCGTCGCTTCATGTGAAAAATTACATCAATACATATTATTTTGTGATAGTTTCTAATACTTGTATGTGAATACATTTTAAATAGTGGTGACCATTCTTTATAATAATCCAATTCATTTTCCCCCAAAAGATTTGTTGATTAAGAAAATTTCCAAACAAAATAAAATATTATAACCTTAATTCTTGATTTTTTATTTTTCCCAAAAGGCTTTGAAATCTTAATTTGTGATACAAATCCTTTAATAAAATTTTGAATTTACAATTTTTATTGGGGATACAGGAAATTTCATTTCCTTATTTTCTGTGCCTACATTATATATATATTTATTTTTTTATGTTGTTAATAATAATAAATTTTTAATTTAATAAGTTCCTCCTAGAGCAATATTATACTCTGATCAATATTATTAGAATACATTAATGAAATAATTATTCTAAACAGTAATAATTGTGAAATGAATTTGCAAATTATGTCGAAGGAACTAAATAATTAATAATAATATTATTTTCTATTATATTAAATAATTTTGTATAAAACATAGAATATAGAATTTAGATTTAAGAATTATTAAAAGTAATTCAAGGAAATAAAAAATATGTATTCAGTGAGTTATTAAAGAATTATGTTCAACCGAAACAATTCAAGCTCTAAAATAAAATAAACGATTTAAAATAATAAATTTTAATCGTTTGACTACAAGTTTTAACATTTTTGCATCAAAACTAAAGAAAAAAAATTAAAGAAATATTTGTAATTGATTCCAATATATGCATGATAGTCTCGCTTTTCATATACATTTTAATTATAAAAAAAAATAACTTAATTTAAATTAGAACCTATATTTTATATCTACACTGAAAAAATAGATAACTGCAGCATCTATATTTTATGCTATGTATATAATTCAAATCTAACTATTGAATGAGATTATCAAAATTTGCTATTTTATCGTAGCAAGGAAAAATAGCTAATATAGTTTTACTGTTGTATATGTCTGTTCATAAATGATTATATTATAGCAATATTTGTCATAAAAAATTCAGAAACTCCATATTGTACAAAAAAAAAAATTATAATTTTCGAGTAGCAAATTTTGCTACAATTCGTTTGCTATATATTTTTGGACGGGTTATTATGTATTTAATAATAAATGCAAGATTTTGAGCACATACTACTAATATTGCAGTTTTAGGTATAACTTTATAGTTAATTTTCCAATGAGATTTTTTTTGAAGTATAATAATCAATTGATTGAGTATACTGTAAAGCTCAGATAATCTCAAATAATATTACTTTTTTAAAAACTACATCAAACCATCTTTTATTTTATAAAATAAACAAAGTTAGATTAAAATTATTCCATAATATTTGACTAATGATTATAATAATGATAATAATAATTATATTGAGTCTCATGAAAATATGTATTATACATATATTTACCTATTACTATAATAATTCATTATTTTGTCAATAATGAAAAAAATACATAAAAAATAATAAATAAATTTAAATTTTTTCCCATAAAAAATATTTATATATAATGTATATTCAAATAGAATTTCTATTATTATACATTATATTTTATATTTTATTCTTCAATAACACTTATATATAAATAATAATTTAAAAACCATTTGAAATATAATTTACCTTTATTCTTTCTTCAAAAAATAAATAAATTTTTTATAAATAAAAATAAATTTATTTGGACATAAGGTTGTTGGCAAAATGTATATATAAATATGTATTTGTATGTATATATTTTAAATAAAAAACCAAAGAAAAAGCACACAGCCTTCATTATGGTAATCCATTATATCTCTTGAGAAATATTTATGATACTTTTTTGTTTAATATAAAAAAGAAATAAAAAAAAAAATTTTTTTTATTTTTTTTTATTTTAAAGTATAAAATAAGAATCATTATACATATTATATACATTATAATATATGTATATAAAGTTTTTCCTTTTTTTTTATTTTTTTATCATAAAAATTATGTATAAAAATAAATATTTTATGAAGATAAATCTTATAAGAAGTAAGAAACAATTCATAAAAATACATCAAAATTACATTGTATTATTAGAAACATAAAAAAAAAAAAATTATAATGACAGTCATAATTTTTAAACTTTTTTATGCTCGGTTCATTTTTATTTTTTTTGGTTTTTTTTTTTTTTTTTTAATAAAACTTTGAAATTTGTCTTCTTTTATAAAAATTGTCATTTAGTTTTTTTTAGGCTAAATTAAGTAAATGAACATTAATTCTGGATTTTTTTGTATAGTATAGTTATCTACCTACATAACCACGTAAATTTTTTTTTTAATAGACTAAAAAAAAATTATTTTCATAAGACATTGAAAGATCAATAAGATATGACTTTCAAAAATAAATGACAAATGAACAGAAAAATGTTGATTGCTTGACATATGGATTTAAAATAAGGATAGATCAATGTCTTTATATTGTTTACATTTTTCATTCCTGATGGTGATGATAGTGTTATATACTAAATTTTAATGTCATAATAATTCTTATTGGTTAATTAGTAATTTTTATAATATAAATTATTCAATTATTTTACAGTTAATTTTTTAGGGAAAATCAAAAAACTAATTTTGTGAAAAAAAAAATATATAAATTTGATCATTTGAATCAAATTCGTTTGAATTAATGCTATTCCTGGGCACTACCAACTACCTTAAAAATATTATTTTAATATTGAGCCAATATTTTTTCGTCCAAATATTAAAGTGGTTTATAAAAAATAAAAAATTCTACAAATGAACAACAAAAAAATAATAATATTTCAAAAAAAAAAAAAAAAAAATTATATATTTATTATACTTTGAAATTCATATAATGTAAATAATATATACCAAAATATAATAAGAAGTTCATATAATTAATCAAAAAGCACAAAAACTAATGAAACTCACAAGAAAAATTACCAAAAATTCCTTAAATATTTTGTATTACAAAATAGAAATTGCTGTGACATAATAATGATGATTACTTCTATCTATTATATCTCTTAAATGTCATACCAAGAAAAATTTATTGTATAAATAATGTAATGCGAAAAAAATAATACGATCTCTTAACCTAAATCTTCAGTTTAGAATGAAAATAAAATTACACCATATAATATAAATTAGAATAAAATAATCATGTACATATTTTTTACTTCACTAAGCCAAAAAAAAAAAATTCTAATTATACAAAAATATTGATTAATTTTATTTCAAGAAGAAAATAATAAGAAAATTATTTTTTTCTTACCTAAAGAAGTTTTCTATCGAAATGTATAGTTAAAATTATATTCAATGGGTATTTAATTATAACCATTTCGGTTCTAGCAATTTTTTTAATATTCTATATTGACTTTATATTACAGATACACATAAATTACACATCGTTCTTTCAACAGAATACATAATTAGATGAAAATAAATATAACTATGTAAACTTCTATCTATTTATGTTATTTACAAAAATAATAAAATTGTAGTTTCTTAAATTTTTTTGAATAATTTTTAATAAGCTTTATTATTCTTAAATATGACAATTTTGAATTGAAATGATAATTATATTCTGCTTACATTAATATTACCTTTAAGGAGCATAATATTAAAGATAGAGAACCGCAAAATCAGATGAAATCTTATAAATTTATAAGATAAATGTAATTAAAAGACATAAAAAATAAATATTTATGTATAAATAATAAATATGATGCTCAAAATTAGTTAAGAGTTTAGTTTTTAACTAAAAACTTTACATATATATTAAGTTTTTAATTCAAAAAAAAAACTCTATTAAATAATGTAGGTGACTATTTATTTACAATATGACCTATCACAACATTTGCCATAGAAATTATTTATACAAATTAGAAAAGAAAAAAAAAGTCATTAAATACTTCTAAAAATAGCACAACAGAAACCAGTATGGGGTCATTTGTCAACCAATTAATCAGAAAAATCCTTACAAATTATAGTAGTACCCTTTTTTTGTTCATTTTGTTATTTAATTTTTTTTTTTTTTTTTACTTTAGAAGTTATTAGAAGCATAATAAAACTCTGAAAAATATTTTCATATATATATTCATACAACACATGTATATTTTTTCTTTGATACTCTTCATTATTTTTGAATAACCGAAAACTTGTATATAAAGCATAAATAAATCTATGATTTAAATAGAGCTGTTAAAAAATTACGTTAAATAAACGAAATGCAAATGAAATTTTTTTTTAGATTTCATCTTATGTACTCTATAAATGAAGTACCTATATATATCTACTTGAATAACTTTAAATTAAACACGATTTTAAAAGATAAAGCTAAACTTTTTGAGAAAAAAATTAATGGAATACAAATAGAACGTATAAAAAATAAAAATTGTCTGTATGAAAATAATATAAACCTTTTTTTTATTAGCATTAAGCAGATAATGTTTCCATAGTCAAGCATATCAACTTAAAGACGTAAAAGCTTGATTGAGATCTTAACTCAAAATTTAAATTATTGCGAATACCCTTTTAATATTACAACAGCAGCATTAGCAGCATTTAGTATTAGGAAGAGTTAATTATATCAAAGTTCACATTATGCTCCATGTATTTTGCAATATTCAGTAGACCAAATCCCACTTATATAAATGAAATATATTACGACAGTATTCAATCAAAAATATAATAAAAAAAATTGTGAAAAATTACAATTAATTTCTATTTTTAAGTAAAAAGAAATAAATTTCCAGAAATTGTCATTATAATGTGTGAGAGAAACCAAAATTATTTAATTAACGTTAAAAGCTATATCATATATTGGAACTAAAAATATACAACTTTTCTACTCATTTCTCCACTAACAACCAAATAGAGAGAAAAAAAACTCAATGGCAAAATTCTAAATCAACGTATCATTAAGAATCCTTGATTGCAAATAGAAAATTGCATTAACACCACAATTAAGATTGCGGCTAAACAAAACATTATTTTTTTTTTGTTATTTGCTTTTCTACAAGCTACGGTTTCTCTAACGTTGCATTCGAAAACCACAATTCACGAAGGATTTAAATTTTTTTTGAATATATACATATATTTTTTTTAATGTTTTTACTACTACTGTAAAATATTGAGTTTTGATTTAAAAAATTTTTTTCTTTTTAGCAAAGCATATTTAGAAATTTAATGTTTAAATAGTTTTCCTAATTTATTTTTTATCTTGATGTTAAGTTCGTATAGTACAATATATACATTGTTATGTATATTTTTTCGACCATACAAGACATGCATAGTTTTATAATGCAAAATTTTGTACCTACTTAGCAGCATTATATGTGTTCATATAATTATAAGCATAAATATGTGCATAAGTGTGTATATTTATAGAAGTACGATAGTAAAAATTGTTCTCTTAGTTCAAAACATACATATATTATAAAATATATATATATATATATATATATTCTTATACATATTAATATAATGATTTAACACGAAAATGTCTAAAATAATGAGACATTCTGTGAATTGTGCTGAAAATTTTGAAAAAGATATATTTTTTGCACACATTTTTTTTTTTTTTAAATAAACAAGAAAATAAACAACAATTATTTATTGTCCAAGATAGAGCACTCTATATATTATTTAGGAAGAATTTCAAACTTAAATATATATATTTATACTATATATATGCCGTCATTACTCTTGTCTTGTTTTCCATTTTAAATTATTGTGGACAATAATAATAACAATAACACTAAAAAAAAAAGAAGAAACTACACTATATGGACGTAGAACTCTAACTACTTAGAATTTAGATTGAAAAAAAATAAAAGTTATTAGAATATTGATTTTTTTTTTGCTGGTTAATGCTGTGGCTGTCATTTTTACCATTTTGATTACCACACATCATTAATTTCGGTTACTGTTCTAAAAATATATAGAAATTCATTTTTGAAGGAAAAATTAATTAAAAAATAACCACTAAATCAATAAAAAAAAAATTTATAATTTTGAATTCAACATTTATTAAAATTCATTATATTAAAAAAAAAAAATTATTGGTATAATGCATTTTTTAATTATCCGTTCCGAATTTATAATAATCCATTTTTAGAAATGAAATATTAGTTAGTAGGTATTATTGAAAAGATCACAGAATACCAATAAATCGAATTTCTTTTTTATCCCAAACTATAATAATTTGCAGTATATTTAAAATATCTTGTATGCTTAGCTTCAATAACAATTCCAATGAATTTTTCACCAATAGCTCCTGAAGTTATATACGCGTTACCCTCTTTACTTGTCTGCTCAACAGTAATTTCAACGCAAGTTAATACACTTCCCAAACCTTCATCTGGATAATTTAATCTAACAACAACATCATCAGCAGTTGGATAAACTTCTTCAGCAGAAGAAGTCGCAACTATACGATCGGCTAAAATTAATTAAAGCCATTAATTATGTTCTTATTATAATTTATAGAACAGCGTATACTTACAATCTTTTCGAGCACCTAATACATAATTAAAGTGCTCTTTCTCTAATTCTCCTGATGAAAACATTTTTTTTTGTATTGGTATTAATTTTATGCTTGGATATTTGAACTGAAATGTCTGAATATTTTCATTTAATTGAATTACTCCAATATTAGATTGTAATTCCTTTTTTTCACCATTACAAATTGCTAAGCTCAGACCGAGACAAATAAATGAAATTAAAAGTTCTCTCATTGCAATATAATTCGTGTCGATTTATCGGTAGCTTATAATCTTAACTACTGAAATTTTTTTTTCGCTTGTACATAAATTAAATTTAATAAACGCAAAAAGATATATAATAAGTAACAAGTTAGTTTTTTTAAATAACAATATATACATTAGCCGATCATTTTTGAAGAATAATTAATAATGATAAGATAAGATTATATTTTTAATTTGTTTAATATTGAATCTCAAGTGTCCATTTTAAAAATAAAAAAAATCTTACCTTAAGTTCAGCTGTATGAAATATACTAGAATTCATTGATATTTCTATTCTGTCTTTAAAATAATTACTTTAACTTTGTTAATATAAACAAGGTGAATTAGAAAGTTTAAATTCAAAATACTCTTATCAATTTTAAGATAAAATCGAGAAGGTATATACCAGGGGTATATACCTTATAAATTTAAATTA
Organism: Hybos culiciformis; assembly: GCA_964007475.1. Lineage (NCBI taxonomy): Eukaryota > Metazoa > Arthropoda > Insecta > Diptera > Hybotidae > Hybos > Hybos culiciformis. The sequence continues at coordinate 34,638,143 of OZ023275.1, read as the reverse complement.
AAAAAATTTTAAGAGAAATTGGAATGAATTAATTAACCCGTTTCCTTTCCTGCGAAATTCTTTACGATGGAAGCAATGATATTTATTTTTATCGAATTGTGGTGAGCCGCATGTTCGAAAATTGTAAAATACTGTAGAGCCGAAAAATTTTCAATGCAAACTTAAATTCAAATTTTATTATAATAATAAATATGTGCACAAAAATCTGAAAAATTATAACAAAATTATATAATAAAATACAAAATTTCAGTTAAACTTAATAATTTATTGAGCCACAAAAAAATTTCAAAGAGCCGCATGCGACTCATGAGCCGCAGTTTGGGCTTGTCTGGTATATACAATTAGTTATATATAATTTAAGGAAATATTTTAGCTTTCTCACACGAAAAAAAGAAATCGGTAGATAATGAACTTTAAAATAACTTTAAAATAAGATTATAAATAAAACTGCATTTATTAAATATTTTTTTATGAAAAATAGTATTCGAAATTTGTATGTGAAATATTGCAAAAATTAGTAACAGATAAATTACAAAGTAAAAGTATGAGATATTTTTCCTTGGCCAATTAGTAAATTTTAATAACGCCATTCCCTAGCTGGATCTGAACTGTCTACATAGCAAAAATATACAGAAAATATAGCTTCCGCAGCCATATTTTTTTTGCAGTGTATTAAATATAAACAAAAATAAATTGTCATTGTCATTGTGAAAGTTTGTGAATGCGATAACAAGTAAATAGTAAATTAAAAACAAATAATTACAATTTTCTTTATTACAAAGTCAAGTTCTAAGAGACCTTCACTATCTGTTTGAAAGTTTTGATAAATTTATTTAAATTTTTTAATTTTGGTGTAAAAGCTTTCCCAATGACGTCAACTTGTTTTTGAAACTTCCTTCCATTATATATAATTTATAAAGTTCAATAAAGTTTATTATAATTTATATAATTTACATAAACTTTGAATATAATTACTCAAAAAAAAAATTATAATAATAATAATAATAATATTACCTAGAGCAAAAAAAAATAAAAAAAAAAAATTAATTTACTGAAAGCAAAAAATTATATCCATTAGTATGAGTATTTTTTAATCACAAACCACCGAAATGTAGGCAAACAAAAAAATTATTTCGTATTTTCATAAAAAATTATTTTATTTTTATTATTTTTTTTTTCTCTTTTTTAAACTTAAATCTTCAAAAATCATGTATAATGTTTATGGTTTATTTTATATTTTATATATATATATATATTTTTTTTTAAGACAAAAGTCCTTGAAATTATTTAGATAAAAACAGAGGAAAAAAAATGAATAAAAAGGAGTGAAATAAACGAAGGGAAAGTAAAAGTCAGTGGAAAAGTTTATTTCCGCATCAATTTCAATTCTCTTTTAATACATAAAAAAAAAAGTAAAAAAAAAAAAGTAAAGAATCTTGGTGGAAAAAAAAAATTATTAAAAAAAAAAAATATTTTTTTTTTGGGAAATTCATTAAATTTTTTTTTAAACTTGCTTTTTTCCATTAGTGTAATTGAGTTTTTTTTTTTTCTTCTTAACTTCCTGATGATGAGAAATAATAATAAAGAAATGAACAAGTTCTTATTTTTAGGAAAATCTTCTTTTTTTTTTTTCAACCAAAATTATTTTTGTTAATGAATTATTATCTTTGGAATGAAGTTGTGTTTGCGAAGTTCGCATCAAAGAAGAAACACCTGAAAACTTTTTCGTGGAAGTATGTATCTGAAAAATATAATCGCTTTTCTCGCTAAAGTTTTGATTTTATGTATAAAATTGTATTATGAGATAGTCTTTAAACTTGAAACATTCTAATAATCAATTTAAGAAAAAATTTCAACACAACATTGTCATGAAATACTAAAGTTTATTTTCTATTTCTATGAAAGATATTATTTAAAAATATTTTTATAATTTAATTACATTAAGAATTGTAAATTACATTTATATTAAACATTTGCTAAATTTTTGCGTTGCGTGGAAGTCCTAAAAAAATATATATAACATAAATGAAACATAGAATCCTTGGAAACAATCGGGGACTAATATTTTTTAAGCTCCTCCAATCGCTATTTATCTACACTAATTTTTATCGGTATTAAATTAAACTTTTGAAATACACAAATTTTATGAGAAAATTATGTTTACCCTTAGCTGGTTCAGACGAGGGAACTAGTGATCGAGATTGAGGATATTTTGACATTAAAGAAATTTAAATCGATTAAGCAGTTAATACAACTTAATACACGAATTTTAATAAGACATTTAATGAAAACAAATAGTCCATTTATATCATTTTTAATAATTAATTTATTCAAATAAAATCATGTCATTTCTATTCTGACATTTTCTCTAGCAAAGAAAAAAAAACTATATATGATCGGAAAATCCTATAATGAAAACTTAGATTAAATAATTTGGTATTCCTTAAACTACTGCCTGGATCTTTGTTGTTGAAAGTTTCCTCTTATTTTCATTTTGCTAATATTTTCATTTTTTTTTTTTTTTGTACGAAAAAAATAATGAAAAATAAAAAATGTAGAATTTTTGACTGAAAAGTTGATGAAAAACAAAAACCTAAAATATGAAATTTGCATAATTTTTTTATTTTTTTTTTTTCGTAGAAACAAAATAATAATTTCATAATTTTTTTGTATTCTTTATTCAATGAAGAAGTGAAAAATATCTCAAGCTTTTAACTTTTGACTTTCCACAATTTTTTTTTTCTGGTATTATGTTTTATTTCCTTCGCAAAATGAGTAATTTTTTTTTATTTAATAATTTTATTAAATTTTTTCTTTTTTTTTTTTAATGAACTAAAAATAATATTGCATAGATAATTTATTAAACTCTGATAAGTGGGTCAATTCAATTGAATTAAATTTATAATTGAGGATATTTAAAAGAAGAATTGTAAGGAAATATGTATATTTTTTTGAAAGGAATAACTTTTAGTTTTTTTTATTCACAATGAGAAATTACTTCTAGCTATTTGGATAATTTTAATTTGATTTTCCGAGAAAAAAAAAAACTATAATTTTAATGAAAAGAATAACATAAAATACAGGTGATCTTCAGTGTAATAATAAAAAATGAGATTAGTATAAAAAATATACACCGAAATATCAGATAACTGTGGCAGCTGGTATTTTACTTATATTCCTTGCCTGCAGTGTACTTAGGTCAATTAGTGTATGACTTTAGCAAGGAAATTTTTGTCTAGATCATGCTTGTCTAAAGTGCGGCCCAAATGCTTTTAAAATGCGGCCCAGACGCAAATTATGAAAATATTTGAATTTATGCATTTTTATACATGTCAGTACTTTGGCTGCACATAAACCTGTGAGCTGTACAAAATATGCAAAGTATGTTGCATTAATTTTTGATTTAATACAAGAGTTTGAAAATAGATTTCAAGATTTTAAAAAAAAATAGTGTTTCAACATATTTTCTTCCCCATTTTCTCTAGAAATAAATAAGTTGCCTTCAAATCTTCAAATGATACGCATTGAACTGCATAGTGACATTCAACTGAAGGAAAATTTTGGGAATGTTTCGTTACTGGAGTTTTATAAAGATAACCTACCCCGCGATAAATAACTTAATTTTCACAATCATGCTTTATTAATGTCTTCAGCTTTTGGCAGCACCTATATTTGTGAACAATTATTTGCAAGAATGAAGCATACAAAAAAGAAAAATAGGACAAAGATCACTGACAAAGATCTTGAAAATGAACTAAGAATTGGAAACTGATCTAACTCAGTATCGATTTGCTTGTTCAACAAAAGCAAATTCATTCATCTCAATAATTTGAATTTTTTCCATATTTATGAAATGCAAACTCCATGAAACAAAACTTACAAATTTAAAATAAATATGTACCTATAAATTAATATCTAATTCAAATTAAAAAAAATAATAATAAAAAAAGTTAATTTATTTTAATAAAACTACATAGAGTTAATTTTGGTTTCAAATTGTTGAAAAAAAATTGTATGTATGGCCCAGCAAATTTTTTTTCTTTGCAATTTGGCCCTCCGACGGTCATAGTTTAGACACGCATGGTCTAGATAGATTGAAAATTATACTTTGGCATTAAATTTCGAAAATTTTTAATGAATGTTCTGCTTTTTATTTTTTATTTTTTGATATTAAAATCTAAAACTATAAGTCTGGTCTTTTCCTTAAAAAAAAAACATTAAGAATTTTGTATTTTGATCAAACTGAAACATCAGAAAATGCTTTTTTTATATGTTTTTTTTACATTAAAGATAGTACACTGAAAAAAAAAACTGATAGGTGGCGAAGCTTTATTTTCTGTACATATTTTGCTATCTGCTATGTATGTAGTTCAAATCGAACTAGTGGTAGACGTTAGGAAGGAAAAATAGCTAATAGTTTTACTTTTTAATAAATCTGTTCATTATTGCAATATTTTTAATAAAAAATTCAGAATTCATATTGATAAAAAATATATTTTTTGTTATATATTTTATAGTAAATTTTGCTACAATTCATTTGATATATATTTTTGAACATGTTATTATGTATTTAATAATAAATGCAAGATTTTGCAGTTTCAGTTGTAACTTTTGAGCTGATTTTTTTATTTTTTATTTGCAATGAGTTTTTTTTTTTCAGTGTACATTCACCTTCTATTTATTTATTTTTTAGCATAAAAACAGAAAACCATTCTATTGTCCAAAACAATTTACATCAATTTTTTTTTTCTCTTCAAAATAAAACCTTCGAAATTAATAAAATAAATACTAAAAGGATTTTACTATTTAAATAAAAAACAATAAAAGTTAAAGAAAAATATATAAAATGAAATGAAAGGAAAAAGAAATTTAATCTTATTACTATTCCATTATCTTCTTGTAATAAAGATTAAAGATTTCTGAAAAAAAAAAAGAATTTTTTTTTTGTTAATTTTTAAACAAACTTAATAAAATATTTTAAATAATAATCCTACGAAACGGATCATTAAATACAAATTAAATATGTATAACTTTATGCGAGCCGTATAAAAATTAGTTCGAGATATGGGTAAGATTATTTTACCTTTATTCAAGTCATTAAAAATTGTTACTTTGAACTTTAGTTAATTATTAAGAACAACCTTAATTCAGTCCAATAGTTGGGGCGTATAATTGAATTTTGTGATTTGAATTCGCTTTCGCATCCTAAATTCCAAGTATAGGTCTCATAAATATTTTGTCTGTAAAAACTCGTGCAATTTTATTATATATGTATATCCTTACATTTTATTTTTTGTAAATTATTATTTTTTAGATAGAATTATACATTTTTAATGGTCAACTTATATCAAATAACACACACATTAAATATGTACATTTATGTGGTATAACACAATATGTAAAATAAAAACTTTTCAGTCAGAAGGTCTGATAACTTTTTGGAAAAAAAAAAAACCTTAAAAAATTAGTTTGAATATAAAAGTTCATATTTTTCTTCAATTTTCATTCTGATAAATTGATATTTATGTTAAAAATAAAATAAAAACAAAAAAAAATAAATTAAACTCACAACAACAACAACAACAAGAAAAGTTACAAAACAAACATACAAATATACCGAAATTTAACAAAAAGAAGAAAAAAAAAACATTTTGCATTAAATTATTATTAATTTATTTTTTATTTGATTAATGATATTTTTGTCTTGTGTAGGCACAAAAAAAAAATAATAATAACATGTTTTCTTTTTTTTTTATCTAAAATTAATGAGATTTAATTTAAAAAAAAAAAAAAAAAAATCTTAAATATTTCATGGGGGAACAAAATAAATTTCTTTCAACGGATAAGGAAAATCAATAAAATTAAAATCAGATCAAATTGATAATAAAAATATAAAGTAAAAAAAAAAAAAAAAAAGTTAACCAGCTAATCACATTAAATTAATGTGAACACCATAAAAAAAACTTTTGTTTTATTTAATTCTATAAAAATAAATTAGTTGACATTATGTTGTCCTTAAAATAAATACTGGTTTATTTAAATGAAATTCTATTATGTCTACATATATATACATAAATATAAATATATATATATATATATATTTTATTTATATCTAAAAATTAGGATTCAAAATATTTAGCCTAAAAAAATATATATAAGGGCTTTAAATAATGGCGGAAAAACGGAAAAAGTCATATACAACAACTTTGTTTTGTTTTCAAAAAGTCCGCAGCAAATGACTCGGTAATATAGACCCTGTTATAAATAATTTTTTTTTTTTTGTTAATGTTTAAAAAAAAAATTTTTTGGCTTTTAAAATAAGACAAAAAATAGATAAAACGTTTTGTTTTCAAAAGATCCCCAAAATGACTCGGTAACATAGACCCTATTCATAATAATTCAATCCTTTTTTTTTTTTAATAATTAAAATTTTTTTTTTAAAATTGAACTTTAATGCAAGACATAAATATGTAGAATATAAAAAAAAAAATATTTTTTTATTTAAAAATAAAAATAGCGTAAAAAAATAATTAAAAACTTAAGACTTAAAGAAAAAAAAAAAACAAAGAAATCTGGGGACAAAAAATAAAGAATTCTTGAATCGTTATTATGATGTTTAATAAGAGAGTATACATACATACATTTATAATTTAATGCAAAAAAAAAAAGAAGAAAATAATGAATTTAAATAATTTTTTGAAAAAGATTACATGATGGGCAAAAGTTTTTAAAGATTTCTAAGAAAATTTTGATTAAAAGTGACAAAAAAAATGTCTTTTATTTTTTTTCTCTGCTTTATGCATAATAAAAAGATAATTTTTTAAATTCCCTAAAAAATTTTTCTATACATTTTTCGTAAATTTTTTTTTTTGTTTTTATAACAGGCTGATCTTTTTCCTAAAAAAGAAAACTTTTTTCTACACAATTTTTGGCATTTTTATGTTTTTTTTTTTTTTTTGGAAAACATTACAAACATTTTTCTTAGTTTATTTCTTTTTTTTTTTTTACTTTAAATTAAGGAATAAAGTTTTTTACTTTATATGTGTGTTCCTTAGTTTTCCGTTGGTGGTAACAAATTTCTGGTTTTTTTGTAATATTATTTTTTTGAAGTTTTTAGTTTTATCGATGAAAATCTAAAGAATATTAATGGGAAATTTAATTTTTAATTAAAAAAAATGAAAAGTGATATTAGAAAAGTGAATAGTTTATAGTTTAAGATGTTAACTCGCCTTAGATTGGAACTATTTTTACAAATGATGGCAACATTGTATAGGCGAAATTAAAAATATACTTTTAAAACAAATATTTTGAAAATGTATATTTTTAACGACGACTTAAAAAATCAACTCAGCTGTACATATTAGAAGTTAAACACCTCGATTGTGTCACAGATTTTCAAACACTCTATATTGCAAAAAGAATTTAACTTTTAGTTATATTAGGCTGACCATACATCCCGTTTTAAACGGGACAGTCCCTTTTTGGTTGAAATTGTCCCGGTGTCCCAACTAAATCATTCGGGACGTTCATTTGTCCCGTTTTCCGTTCTCTAAAAAAACTATTATGTGTTGAAAATGGCTTAATAGTTTTTTGTTAAACCACTTTTTTTTTCTTTTAACGAATTTCCAAAAAAAAAATTCTTCAAGCTTAAAATATTTATAAAATTGTACCAACTTAATTTTTTATTACAAAATTTTGAAATAATTTAATTTTTATATAATAAAAGTCTTTATAATTGTTTAATTTTTAATAACAAATCTTATTATTTTTTGTAATATTTCACTAATATTAGAATTAGATTTCAACGATTATTGTCCCGTTTTTCGGATCCAAAATTATGGTCAGCCTAAGTTATATATAACTTCTTTCTAACTTAGATATGAAAGAAAACAGAAAAAAAAACACTAAAATGTGTACAATAATATATTCATCCCCTATCAATTTAGAAAATGTAAAAACTTTTTAATACACACTTTTTTTTTTTTCGTTTTTTGTATGTCAAAGAATATTATATAAATTTTCTATTAATGGTTGAATTGTAAATTAAATGCAATAAAGAGTAAAGATATCTGTTTTTTTTTATTTTTCTTTTTATATTTTAAATTGGAATACCTTTTTTTTTTTCACTAAATTTTTACTTTTAGTAAAAATATATAAAAAAAAAAACTTTAAAAAGATCCTAATATTTGCTTTTTATTTTCCATAAAAAAAAAATCTTTTAAGATTCCACTGCAGATAACCACAATGATAAAATGTAATAAATGCTTATTACGGTTAAGATTTTTATGATTTTCTTATTATTTATACATTATTATATATATAATAGATACATTTATTTATTCAATTTTAAAATGTCAAAATTAAAGATATCGATAAAAATTTATAATATTAATAAGGCTGTCACACTTCGGCTTTTTAATGGCTTTTTGAAAAAGCCACTAGAAAATCAGGGATCAAATAACAAATGAGCTCTGTGAGAAAAAAATAAACTAACAATTGCATACTTTCAGGAAGTTGGCGGCAATTTTTTAAAAAAAACGAATAAAAAAACAAAAAAAAATCCCAAAAAAAAAGGAAAAAGATATGACAAAACGAGAAAAAAAAAGAAAAAAACCAAAAAGTGCAAGTGTGAACGCATTTAAAAAAGCCGTCATGAGTAGTGGCTTTTTAGTTGTAGTGTGACTCGCTTATAAATTGCGTTGATAAATCAATTTTTTTTGCAGCTTACTTATTACTGGTAAAAATAATGGGATAAAAAAATTTTTTTGAGTCATTTAATCATAATTTATTAACATCGACAATTAGATATTTTTACTCCGTTTTCTATGTTAAAAATGAAAAATGGATTACAATAAAAATTGTGTTTCCTTCAGTTATCAAATAAAATGTTTATTTCAAATCTATGAATGCCAAAATTGGAACAGTCGCGTTAATTTTCAGCTCGAATAAAGGTTGAGATTATACGATTTCGAGTTTGTGAGGTAGAGACTCTCAACCAGCCATGTGTCTAAAATTTTCTCGTAAAATTTGTACTTATATTTAAAATTGCTATAAAAATTAGAATTGACTACAAAATCGTTAGACTCAGACTGTTTTCAGTCATCCGGTCAATGACTAAATGTACATGGTATTTAACAACCAAAAAAAATATGTTTAGCACCTGTATGTGACAAAGGTATCTGAAAAGAAAGTATTTAAAATCAAAATGTTGAAAACTGGTTCAATATTTCATTTATTAGGTACTGTTCTGTATATTGTTTTATTATATATTTCCATATTCTTTTCTCTATTCCCTCCTCGTTGCAATCGTATAGTTAAATTTACCAATATAAGAACCAAGTGGAATTTTCCATATTTTTTTGGCAAAGGTTAAAAAACTACCAGATACTCAATTAAAAATTAACTAACAAAAGAGAAACAATTTCTAGAATATAGATAAAACAAAGAATAAAGATATTTCGAAAATTTTATTTTAACAGCATAAAATTTTTTTATCGCTTAAGGGTTCAATATTTTTTAATATTATTTTTTTGTAATTTTTTTTGAAAATCATTAATTTATTTTTTATTTATATGTTTTTACCTTTTCGCGGTCATTATACGTCGAAAGTTTTAAAAACAAATCTCATTCAAATGATAATATCGATTTTTTTTTTTTTTGTGAAACTTAACATTTTTTTCTTATTCGTCCAAATGTTGTTTAAAATCAACAGATATTAAAAATTAGAGTAAAAATAAGAAAATAAACATCTTAGGGGAGCATTTAATTTTCTTTGAATAAGATTTTTATATATTTTTTTATTTTTTTTCCTTCATTCCATCCATCGGAAGGAGTAAAACACAGCTAAAGTTCGTTTGAATGTTATAATATTGTGGGAACTTTTTCTTTTCTTAAATTCTTCATTTCCATTTAAAAAAAAAAAAAGGAACCATGTAACTATTTGTTGGAAATTATTGCTCCTTTATCGTCAAAAAACAGGACGCAAAAAACAAATTCAAAACGAAAAAAAAAAAATGATTCAAGAAAAACCAAAAGATTTTTTTTTTTTATTTTGAATGATGAATTGCCCATTGGTGACATTTAATAGTCATTGGAGAATTTCTTATAACTTTTTTTTTTTTATTAAACGGAAAAGGATATTTGAGTTCTTGAAATTGGCTTGAAATTATGATTATTATATAGAGTAAATGGGTAATTGGGTGTTAAAGAAAAAATTTATTTTGCGTTTTATTTGAATTTAGAAAATATAATTTTATTTAATAATATTTTAGAATTATCAATAATTGGAAAAAAAATTGTTTTTATTATTTTCTTGTTTGCTTTTCTATGTACGTTATGCATGTTGTACAGAACAATTCAGCAGCAGAACAAAAAAATTCTAATTATGATTCGCTAACCGAACTAATCCTTTATGTAACCTACAATGTTCTTAAATCCTGGCCAAATGCACTATGGTTTAAAGAGCCCTCAAAGTGCCCTTTAAGTACTTTGCAATGCTGTAATGAAGTACTAGTTCTTTTGCCTAATAAAATTAAATTTTTAATAAATATATATAAACCTAATGTAGTACTCAGTTATGATCAATATAAATACCATGAAAACTTTAAAAAAAAATATTACATTTTCCACAATTTTCAATCCTAAATTTTTTTTTTTTTTCTTTTCAATTTTCCGTACTCTTATATCAAAGAATATCCCGCATTTGAATATAAATGTATATAAATATATAATATTAAGATTTTAGGAAATAAATAAGTTCACTGTCCATTTTATGTATATAAATATATAATATTAAGATTTTAGGAAATAAATAAGTTCACTGTCCATTTTATTTTTATTATACATAACTATAATATATACTTATGTTGTACAATATTTATCTATAAATATTTTTTCCACTAAAAAAAATAAAAATAAAAAAATATTCAAATAAAAAAAAAGAAGAGGAAGAGGTTTTAATATTATAAAATACAAATATGAATACCATCTTCAAAACAAAAAGTTTCAAAAAGGATGTACATTATCTGACCAGAAATAGGAAATGAAAATAAAAATTTATTCAAAAAAGTATAGACTTCATTTTTTTATTTATTTTTTTTTTGTTTGTTTTCGAATAAAAAATAAATTAAAATTCTTTCATAGCAATAAAGCCTTTGAGGTTTCCTAATTTCAACTTTTTTATTTTAATCCAATTTATATTTTAAATGAAAAATCTTTATTGGCTGTGTAGATATAGTTTATCTGTTGGGCAATGTAAAGTTAACTATTTAATTTGTTATATATATATTTTTTTTTTTTTCAATTAAAATTTTTTTTTGATTTATATACATATATACATATATATTTTTTTTAAGTATACGCTCTTTTTTATATTAATAATGTCTGTATAAATCAAACATAATAATTATCATATAAATACTATGAAATCCAACAAATTCTATTTTAATCGTAATAGGAAAAGCCCTTCCAGCAGAGTCATCAAAAAATCTTTATTATTTATGTATAATCATTTTAATTAACTATTTGCTTTAAAATCACTGGCTTTTTCCATTATTCGATTACTTGTCAAGCTCACAGTATCATATCTTATTTATATCACATTCGTATAGAATTTTAATATGCAACTCTGACAGTCATGTTTTATAACTTCTGATGCACATTTCCCAAAAAAAAATTATGAAAAACAATTTGATTATTATTATTTAAAAATAAAATCTAAAAATTCGTGAAATTTATATTTTATTAAGATTTGATTAGAACTTGAATTCTATGTCGATTAAACTAAAAAAAAAATTAAAAAGGACACCGCACCATAATCATAAAAATCATTACCACTTGAATAATATTAAAAGATATTTTAAGTAAATCAGAGAAAAAAAAATAGAAAACATCTACAAAAAAAAAAACTAAATTTATCACGTATTCAGATTAAACGAGACGTGATGCACGTTGCACATACGTTTTTAATTTTTTGAAATTTAATGCAATGTATTTTTTTTTTGAAATTTAATATTAAAGAGTACTTTTTCATAATCATGATGAGTATACCTACCGTAAATACTCTTGATATTAACATATTCTTGAATTGTCATTTGTGGTGTACACCAGCAGAAAAAATTTCATAAAAATGAAAACATGGCTCGAAAGAATCATTTTAATTTTGAAACCATCGTCAAGATTTAATTTTGATGACCAAAATGTCAAATTCTTTAAATGAAGATATATTTCTTTAAACACCTTGACTAAGCTCTGTTATTCGAAATTAAGACTTTTAAAACAAACGAAATTCATTTATCTCTTCTTTAAGCATCTATACGTCAATGTTTTGCAGTGAGACTTTTACACATCCTATAATAAATGTTTTTTAAATTATGGAAATTATTAAAAAAAAATAATAATAATAATAAAACTTTCAATCTAAAGAAAATTCTTTTTAAACTATACAAGGTATAAGAATTATGAAAAGTGGGATGTTTCTTTCATTTATATCCTGAATGCATCCTTTCTTAATTTATCTTAAGTTCAAAAATTTTTTTTTTTTTTTTGAATATATATATTCTTAAATATATAATATGATATGAATATTAATGTATTTAAGTATTTAGAAAGTTTTATATTTGAATAATGAATGTAATAGAAAATTTGTTCAAAAGTCATATTCATTTTCATAAATTCGCATAATTCATTTTAAATACTTAAAGCAGTATTTAAAAATTATATATGTATATATAGATTTTAATTAATAAAAGTTACATTTATCTTAAAATGTGATGAAAATTTATAAAAGTCATATATTTAAAATTCAGATTCAGGTGTCAAGTAAAGAAAATGTTCATATATTCAACATATTTATTGTTTAATTTACAAGAACATAAAATATATATGCATATAGAAGAAATATTAGAGAATACTTTGCAAATGTATTTTTTTTTGAATAATGTTTATCACAAAACCATAGAGAATGCAGTATCATTGATTTTAATGCGATAATGCACATTATTTAGTTGTATAACATAAGGCTCAAATCGATTTTTGACTTCGAATGCAAATTTAAAATTATATTTAGTTCACAGAATTTATATAAATCGTCGTTTGAAAATAAAATAATCACTTATATTTCTTATCATTATCATTCATTCACTTTTGACATTTTCCAATATGATTACAACCAATTTTGTGTTATTTTATGAATACATTGCGTTGAGTATTCTAAAATCTTAAATGTCTAAGAGTGTTATAATAAAAGAAGGGAAATATATGTGTTTATTCGTCATAATCATATTGTATTCGTTAATTATCTTGATGAATAATTTATTTAAAAATAATTTGACTAAAATGTTGACAATTTTCACAAATTATGATTTTTACAAAAATTTAATTCTAAATTTCAGTAGAGTAAAAATAAATGAAATTCAATACATTTTTTTACTGTCCGTATATACCTACAAATTTCATGTGTTTGAGCATAGTGTTAAAAGAGCGTATATTAAGTATAAACGTTTTAATTCAAGGAGCGCTGTATTTTTTACATTCGGGAATTTTTCGGCTATTATAATATAAAAATAAAATATTCTATAAAAACAAGAACACTTTAATCTTTAACAATATTGTTAATTTTTATTCATGGTGTTTTCTGAGCCAAAAAAAATTTTTTTTTTTACATTTTGAATAATATTAACAATACATTTATTATGAAGTGGTATTTATATTCGTAGAAACTATATTAATTAGGTAAATTCTATATTATTACATGTACTCAACATAATATATGTAGATATTATGATGTAAATAGTATATATATTTAATAAAACGTATTTCTATTCATTATTTTTGACATACATATAAAACTTAATTATATTAAATAAATTAACATAACGCGTAATTATATTAAATTTGAAGTTTAAATTAAATTTTTCGCAAAATATTATTACAATCATGTATAATATTATATATATATATGTACGTACATAAAATACATATTTATGTTGTTGTAAACTTTAACCTAATATTGAAAAATATAATGTTGAATAGAAATTCTATTCCATGGCAAAAAATTATATTTACTCTTTAACTAAACACATTTTATATAATAACAATGGATAATATTATATAATATAATAGTGATCAAAAATTTTCAATTCTTTATAAATACATAGCTTGAAAATATATTTAATAGTTTAATGAAAATGTTCATATCAGAGATACATAATCAAGAGAAAATTTTTAATTATATTCAATAAAACTATATTATGTTAAATTGATAACATCATAGTTGAAAAACAAAGCTAAATAAAATTAGAATATTATGTAAGCTTTTTTAATAAAATTTTATCCATAACGTAAAAAGGACTTCAAATAAGTTAAATTTCTTTGGAATTCAGTAAATAAAATATTGTGGAACAGTAAACTGCCTTACTTAGCAAGGAGGGCGTAAGACTTGAAAGTCAGCTTTTGAGATAATTCCGTTTTAGGTATTGGTAATAACAGTGTACCACTTTTAAAAAATTTATTTTTATAACATTGAGCACTCCAGACTCGCCACTATTAATAAATCGACAAAAAATCGAAAAAGCAAGTAAACGAAAAATAAAATTGACACACCTATATATTTTAATTTTTATTAACTTTAAAAAAATATTATTAAAGAATATATCAACAGCTCTTATATACATATATAATACACATAATATATCTCAAATACCTCAAATTTATATACGTATTAATCTGAGTAAATTTAAAAAAAAAATATGTAACATTTTGTTAATAATGTAATCACCATATACATATATACATATATATATACATATATAAAATATAGTGTGGTGATATAAATTTAAAACGGAAGCTTTTTCAAATTATCTTCATCATTTGTTTTCCTTAAGAAAATAATGTATGTATAATATATGTGCACATATATGTTTTAGAAAAGGATAGGATGTCATTTTGAAAAATATTTCTTCAAATGAAGGATAAATGAAATGACGCACCAGTGATGATGAACTTATTTTACAAAAATATTTCTGTAATGATTTCCTTGATTTCAATGAAAAGAAAGTGTTGTTTTGGAGAAAAAAAAAAGATGAAATAAAAAAGTAAAATTATGAACGGAAATGTCTTAATAATAAAACGAAGAAAAAGAAAACCTCGAAATATAACTATAAAATGAATTCAACTGCAACTTCAAATAAAAAAATTAATCATAATAATAATTTTTCCTTGTTTAAAAAAAAAGAAAATTTTTTACTTTGTCTTTTATATTACAAACATTATTCTAATTAGTGAATAAAGAAACATACATTTCTTCTAAACAAAAATAGATTTTCGCATCAGAAATCATTTCTATTTAAAAATAGATACTCCTTTCTCAATCGTTATAGTTTTTAAGAAATTAAAGCACATAGTTTGCTTAGCTTTACATAATATTTCAAGCATAGATTATACAAAAGGGAATTGAAATTTTCAGTAACATTTTTTACAAAGATCAGCTGAGCTGTTGGGAGCAAGAATCATATATTTAAAGAACGAAACATACAGTCCTGAAAACCTAAAAGACAATTTAGTCATATAAGAATCAACTATCGAGGCCTACATTAAAGCCTAGTATATTTAGTACCGCATATTATATCTTATTTAAAGAAAAATTTTATAAAAATTAAAAATTAGTCACTTTAAAATTTGAATTTTTATTAATCTGTTTATATTCTGTCCATGAATTAATTATGATTGAGAAGCGTAAACTTTTTTTTAATTCTTTTTGATTAAAAATGAATTAAATTCTCTTCGAAAGAATTTTTCATTTATTCAAAGTTTTTAAGTTTTTCAGAACATATATATTTTGATTTAAACCTATTTTATAATGTAATAATCAAATAATATTATCATCTCTTCTCTATACCATATATATATATTATAAATTTCCATTAACAACTTTATAAGTTTAAAAAAAAAAAATATAAAATAAACAAATAAATAAAGAAACGAAATTTATATCACATAATTTTTTTTTTACATAAAATCTTCTATGGATATAAAATTCTTGTAATGAAATTCATCTCTAAGGAATTCTAATCGATTTTCTTGAACAAAATTTTCTCAAAAAAAAAAAAAAAAATTACATCTATATATGTATAAATAAATAAGTAAATAAATAAATAAATAAACAAAACAAAATTCATAGAATAATTTAAGAGTTCTGTGTTGTTGTTTTTTTTTTCCTTCCCCAACATATAATAAAATACATACATGAAATGAAATTTTGCTGCCTTCTTCATATCTTTTTTTTATTTTCAACGTTTTAAGTTATAAACATTTTCTTCTATTTTTCCTAATAAAAAATAAAGCATAAGAAAAATATATATATATATAAAAAAATAATGTAAAGAACCCATATATAATTTTAACATGTAAACAAAAAAGCCAAGACAATGTATACATAACGAGATCATTATGAAAACAAAACGTAGTAAAAATGTTTTCATTTAAAATTGTGTGACTTACAAAATAATATAAAGTCAAAATGAACTTTGTGTTATTCAGGAATAACACTGCATTTTATCTATTTGATCCTTTTATTTTTTTTTTTTTTTTGTTAATTTTTCTTCGTTTCTATAATATGTGAAAAAAAGGATTTTTGAATTATATATTTTCTTTTTTTTTACTTTAATTGAGAATTTTGATCACATACTAATTTCGTTTTTTTTTTTTGTTTTTTTAACAAAAAAAATTCTTTAATTTTGAATTTTTTGTTTTATGTGTACTTAAAAAACAATCTGAAATTAAATAAAAAAAAAAAAATTCGATTTATAAAAATAGAAAAATAAATAAAAAAAAAACACACAATTCTTCTTCAACTACAAGAGTTGAATTTCTAATTTTTACATAATATACATATCTGTATTATACTCATAGTTATAAATTGCTTGGAAAAAATACGATAGTTTTATTTCAATGTTTAATGATACATATAACTGAACTTATAATATAATATATTTTTATGAAATCGAATAAAATTAGAATCTTTAAAATATCATAACAAACACTGATAAGGTGATAAGAAAAAATACCTGTGAACAAAAATAGACAAGAAAACAATCAACCATTTACATTTTAGTTCTATAATTTATTCAATTGATTTTATTTATATAAATCACATTGGTGCAGCATTTAAATAACCCAGTTGTAGTATAGCATTGTCATTAAATTCAAGAGCTTTTTTATATGTTTCCTTCTATAATAAATTCATAAAAATTTTTAGTTTAACAGGTTTTCCGAAAGATTTCCTTTAAATTCACTAACTATATACATTATGTTAAAATATAATTTAAATTACACATATATGTCTACATAATAATATGTACATTTATAAAATCAAAATCAAATATTTTGTAATCAGGTCAAAGGACATAAAATAAAATAATTTCCTGTATAAAGTAATAAAAAGTAATAATAAAATGTAATGAGGAAGAAATAAATTTGATTCTGTGTTCAATTTTTTTTTTAGATAGTTATCTAATAGTTATGCACATGTAATGTATATATCTGTTTACACAAATGCATTTTATTTGCATATGCATAAAAAATAAAATAATTAGTTTATGAAAAAAAAAAAAAAATCCAATCAAATAACATGTGAAATAATATCAAATACATATATACATTGCGTCATACAATTCTAATTATGGTAATTTATTTATATTCTAAAAATAAAAACTATTTATTTAACTACGTTCAAGTTAAAAACTAATCAAATAAATTTTATATTTATATAAACTATATATATATATATAGCAAGAATATCAATCTGCCTTTTTTTGAAATTAAATATAATATTTTATATACAATAAATATACATAATTTTAACCTAATTTACATTTTTGCTCATACCTAATTATTATTTGTTTCAGCAGAAGCACCCTCATGTGATATTTGAGGCTCGAACGAAAGCCAACAAAGGATGTGCCAATTCGGGTAATTTAGATTCATGGCGTGCGCAATCACGCCGTACAAAACATTTATCTGGTATAATAGAAGATCATTTAATTGATGTTCTGCATCCGAATGTTGCGGAACGTTATAAACGCGATGTTCGTGATACAACTAAATATATTGAAACTGCCATTGTAGTAGATAAAGCAATGTTTGAAAAACGAAATGGTAGCACGAGAGCTGAAGTTATTCATGACGCTATCCAAGTAGCAAACATAGCAGACTTGGTAAGTAATACAAAAAAAAACTACTTTATGCTTAGAAAAAACGTAAACCTTGTAAATTTATTATTTCTTTTGTCAAAAAAATGTTATCTAGTTAGCGATTATTTGATTTGCTAAGTCGCTATCGTACCAACATTGTAACTTCAAGAAATTCAAGATAAAGCATAAGCATTAATAGTATTTTCATTTAATTGTCTAATAAAGATTTTTTTATATATTCCTTGAGGTTTTTTTAAACAATGAAATAAAATTTTATTTTTATAAACCATTTAAAAAAAGTGTTACTACAACCAAAACTTTGTTAAATAAAAATTTTCTTAAACTTTAAATCGAATCACTTGAAAGTTTTTTTTTTATTTTATTTTTTTGTACAAATAGAGAAGATGTAATAAATTTAATAATTTTACTTTTTCTATTTTTCTATTTTTTATTTTATTTTTTTATTCAATCGTATAATCTATTTCATATAAATCTTTTGCAATACCGAATTGAAATGTACCAGAATTTAACAAAAAAAAATTGTAACGAACACCCTGAGTAAAATTTCAGATATCATTTTATAAAAATAGTAAAAAGTCAACTATACCTTTAGATATTTATAATAAATTAATGATATTTTTTTTTAGATTTATGATCTCGAAGTACTAATAAGAATTGCACAATTTATTATTTTCAAAAAAAAAATAATAATCGAGATAAATAATATTTTTGACAACATATCATAGAAAATTTTCAAAATCATACATTTATTATTAATATTATAATCATATATAAAAGTGTAGTTGGTAAACTTTAAAGTACCATTTTTTAAACAATCAGATTTGATGAAGCTTTCGATATAATAATAAATAACACTACCCATATAACTTAATATTAAAATTTTTCCTCAAGTTCCAAAATTTTTTTTCTAGCCCAATCAACAGTATTCAATTGTCTAAAAAAAATTAAAAAATAAGTGAACAAAAATGATTAAGAAATAGACTCACTAAAATCAAATATCGTCAGAAGTAATATCATCAGTTTACTCTTAGATCGAAAGAATTGAACAAAATGTCGTACATTGCATTGATAATTCTATTCTAAGACCACCAAGGCCTTCTCTCCTAAAAAAAATCCTTTCCTTCCATCCTCAACAATATTCACCCTACGAAAATTTATGTAAAAATTAATTTTAATTAAAATTAACAATAGACTTAAAATAAATCTAGTTATTATCTAATTCTAAACTATATATAAACGTAAGCACAAAAAATTATTGAAAGAAAATTTATCGTGTTATTTTTAGTATTTTTAAATTTGCAACATTTATTTTTATGTACGAACATTAAAACATATTGGAGTTCAAGAATCATAAAAAAAATGTGCATTCATCATACATATATGTGAAAATAACTATCCATCCTATGATTCAAAAATAATACGTTTAACAATAAAGCATTCAATTTAAGTTTTTCTTATTAAATTTCAATAAAAGAAAATTTTAAAGTTATTGCACCTTTTTGTTATTCTATGTATTTTGGAGACAAAAGAAAATATTGTGCAATATATTTTCTGAAATGAACGAATTTATGCTCAAAATTTGAGTATAAATTAAATTTATATAATATAGTAGGTATCTATAAATTTTCAAATAGTAACTTGAAAAAATTTATTCTCTAGGGTGCAATAAGGATTTTAGTTAAAAAAAAAAATAGACTTCTACTAGGATACAATATGAATAGTATTTTCCGCCTACATGATGTATTGATATTGTATATTATCCTATGGCCTGTTCCACCTCGAGCTAGAATTTGATTCAAGTTTAGAACTTTCAAAATCACTAAAAATAATTGAAAAAAAATTTATAAAAAACAGGATAGCTTCAAAACTGGCTTTTCAATTGTAGTCTGAATAGCACTAGACTAAATATCAATTTATGACTGAACTATATACCATTAATTACACTTTGCTGCTGTTGTTTTTTTAAATAAAAATCGCTATCAAAATCTGTTCACTGCTCTTTGTGCCACTTAATAAAAAAATCCTATTCTTAAAAAAAATTAAGAGCAAATAAAATATAAAAGCTTCTTTTATTTGGTGAATACAAAACTATAGTTTTTATATATATTATTTTTTTATATATATATAAATTTTTTTTAAATGTATACATAAAACAGAGCAATTTGTTGTTCATCCAAAGAAATAACCGGATATATAATGAAACTTCAATGAAAAATTTATGTGTTTTGCTTGCTTCTCTAAATGTTCTTGCTTTCTTTCAAAATCTTTTCAGACACTTTTTATATTCATTTTTTTTTTTTATAAGTATATGTATGCCAAACATTTTAGCTAAATTTTAAAGTGAAAATTTACGGAAGTTGAAGTATAGACAACCTTATTTTAAAAAAAAATATATAAATTTTTTTTTTATACACTCTATGAATATACATAAAGTATATATATAATTTCTAGAAAATATGTACATAAACACTATGTTGTTGTATTATTATGCATTGTTCTTGAAAATAAAATAAATTGACTACAGTTGAACATCTGAGATCAATTTTACATATTTTTTTTTTTCTTTTTTTTTTTCTTTTCCACGTAAATAACATCTTGAATCATTCATAAAAAAAAATAAAAATAAATTTTGTGTGTAAAAAAAAAAATAAACAAAAAACAATAGAAGTATACTTACTTAATGAGTTTTTCTGTAAATTTTTTTTTTATTATTATTATTATTATTTTTTCCTCTAAATTGTGAGAAGAAAACTTTACTCTTTCGTTGATGAAATTTTAACAGGAAAATTATTTTAAAAAAAATATTCAGCTCAATTAAGATAAGTAAATTAAAGATACATGAACTGTTGTTAACTAAGTAGTTATTTAAGTTCGCTTTTATGTTCGCTGTTATGTGTGAACATTAAGATTCGAATATACAATTTTATGCTTAAAATTTTATTCTAGGGCAACTAGAGAATTGTTCAGATTTCCTGCATATTATAATTTTCCTAATTCAGTTTCAGCTTTTATTCACTAAGCTTTTAAATTACAATAAAATTTTAATTTTGTATTAATTTATTTTCTTTGGCATTGACATAGAAAGATATTTTAATTTTTTTTTTTATATATAAAGAGTTTTTAATTCAATATTCAAGGCAACGAAAATGTATATTAAAAAAACAAAATTATGAATTAATTTAAATTAAAACTATATTAAAAAATTCAAAAGTATATTTAACAAAATACAGAAAAAAAATTAATCAAATTTAATCTGAAAAAAAAATATACCTATATATGTATATTAGAAATTTCTATATTATTATGCACATAAAAAATAAGCATTAAAATTCTGGGATTTTTTATTTAACAAAAAAAAATCCTATACGTCTAATATTATTAGTATTTTACTAAAGTGCAAGTGTAGAGCTTGGATATTTTTTTTTTGTAGAATTTTACTTTAGCAACTTTTTTTTTATTTTGCTCCCCTTTAGGGAATAAATAAAGTTATATAACTAAATCTATTTTTTTTTTTATTTTATTTTAGCATAAAATCTAATTTAAAATTTTTCGCTAAAGCAATGGTCATTTTTATAGATATGTAATTTGTTGTTGAAATGAAATTAACAAATTTTCCACTATATCAAACAAATTTTTTAAATTCAGGATGATTCATTCATAGTGGAAAATAAAATTTTGAATTCTTTCTCAGCAATATAGAAGCTTAAATCAGAACACATGATAATAATTCTGTCAATTTTAATTTATGTATAATTTGAAAATAATTAAATTTTTCGTTATCAATCAGAACTTATTTCGCACCGAACCAAAAAATGTAATTATAACTTAAATTATTGTGCTAATATAATAAAATTATCTACACATAGACTTATTATTTAATTTATACCGTCGTCATTGATGATTCTCTTTTTTTACCACGAAACCAATAAACTTTGATCAAAAGATTTTCAAATATCAAAAGATTTTATGTTTTAAAACAATTTTTGGATTGAGCTTTCCAAAATTAAAAAAAAATTAAAAATACTTTATAAATTCATAAAAATACTTTGTACACATAATATTTGTCTATGCATACATTTTGTGTTATCATTAAGCGCAAAAAAAAACATAAAATACATGCATATAAATTTAAGCGTTTCTTATATGTATTATATAACATAAAATCTTTAAAGGCCAGACATACATATTTCTCCATACATTATGTATAAACAAAAACTATAAAAATCATATACTCCCTGATGAATATATATGTACTTGAAAACTTTAAAGAAATTTTGTTTTGAATTGAATTATAATAATATAGAGAGAGTTAAAATATTGCAATAAATTTTTTTTATTTTTTCGCTGTATATAGATGTTTAAAAAAGAAAGATTTTCTACATGAAACATTTTGAATTTAATTTGGCAGCTGTATCGAGTGATTTCTTTTCTTTTTTTTTTTGTCGAAAATAAAGTTTTTTAAATTATTTTTTCCTTCAAAAACTTTTTTGTTTTTACATCGAAAGAATAAACGCTTCCATCTTATAGTAGTATCATCAAATGAATGAAGATTCTGCAGTAAGTGGAAACTTTTTTTTTGTAACTTTAAAAATCTAAGAATTAAATAAAGCCATTTCGCAGAAAAAAACTGTATTATAAAGTAATCTATTGTAGTGATAACGTAGATATATGTACTTATATTGCTTAGTAATATAATTATAATCTTTGTTATAGAATATAAGATTAGTATAACAAATACTCTCTTTTTATAAAGACATATTCTTTTAATACATGTGTCTGTAGTCTGTAGGATTCGAACCTACGCTCCCAAAAGGAGTCTGATTAAGGAAACTTTATACCGTCGACTTTTTTTACGGAAACGATTCATAATATCATAGTTATTCAGCAATATAAACTGAAGAGTAATGAAACCCTTCATCGTAGTAAAACTATTAAAAGCATTATAGTTATTTATTTTTTTTAAGTTAACATAATATTTTTTTTTTTGTTCTACATACCGATTAAGCTTAATATCATGAAAAGTTTTTTGTATGAAAAATTTTGCAATCTAATAATAAGGGATTTTGCAAATTATTTCACAAAAAAAAAAACTAAAAAAATTGCTACCTAGAAAATATTATTTTTCTTCTTTTGAAATTTGCCAGTTCATTTCTTGTATTAAGACATTAGGCTGCCAACTAAACTGTAGAAATATAATATATAATAAAAATTTCACTTCCCAGTGCACAAGAATAATAATAATAATAATAATGAAATTCGTAACATTTGTACTGCTTAATACACCTTTTGCTCCAATATACATACATACGAAAAAAAAAAAAAGAATTGGAAAATTATGCAGTACAACAAATTATACGTATATAATTTTTCTACTGAAAATGAAAAAAAAAAAAAAAAACTTGGAAAAATAAAATGAGAGAAAAAAAAAACGAAATTTTGTATCTTTTTGTATTAAATTTATGTTATTTTTTGTGTAATTTTTCACGATGTAACTTTTTGTTTTTTTTTTTTCGTTACACTTTTTATTCACTTCTAATAATCGAATCCACAAAATAGTTTCATATATTGAGAGAGAAAATTAAAATTCGTCAACATATAAATTTAAACAAACTGAATTTGCAGACAGAAGAATGATCTATTCGTCGCAATTTTTTGAAGTTATCAGTTCATGAAGTGGCAAAAATTAAATTAATTCATACTAAGTTAGAAGTAAAACTATATACAGATATATTATTAAATAAGAATCCCAAATAATAGAATTCTTGTTATAAAATCAAATTTTCTTAACATATCTTGTTATCACATTTATCACTCATCATTGTATAACATCTCAACAACATCACAATTTCATCCTTCTTAACTGTCATTTTTTATGTAATTCCCCAAAATCCCAAAATATTAATTTACTGTGATTCATTAAAAAAAAAATTCAGGTAGGTACATTACAAATATAATAAAAGAAAGAAAAAAAAAATAAATTCTTACCTTTTCGTTATATAAATTTCATAATTTGAGATTATCCATGCTAAAAATTACAAAATTACACAATTTTTTTTTTTATTCCTGTTACACAGACTATTTTTAAAAGCCTGACAGCTAAAAAACACTCTTTTTTTTTCTTTCCTTCTTTGAAAATAAAAATAAAATAATTATATATGTTTTATTTTTGGGCTAGAAATATAAGTCACTCATATTTCTGTTTTTTTTTTTTTTCTATTTTTTCTATTTTAATACAAAAATTTAATTAAAAAAAAACAAAAAAAACCTTGACAAAAATTTTCGTTTTGGTTAAGATTAGTATAATTTGTTTAATTTAATTATGTTATCTGTCTTTCTGAAAATAAAAAAAAAAAATAAAATAAAAAAAGAACCTTAAGAAAAAACTAATTTTTCAACACTTCAAAATTTCTAACATTTTTAGAGGCCAACATGTGTATTTGTCACAAAAAAAAAAAACAAAGATGAGAACGTTAAAATATTACATTTTTAATTGTTTTTAATATAAAAATTCTGACATCTAATCATTGACATTAAGAATTAAATAAATTATATACAAAAGCTTTAACAGAAATTTGTAAAAAAAAAAACATATGTAACAGCATTTATAAACATTATTTGAACAAATTTGAATTTTGTAAATAAAATTTTATTCCAAAATTAGAAATATAAAAAGTATACTAAAAAATATATATTTACGTCATTTACCTAAAGGCTAAACATTGATAATAATTATGTGACACATACTATGATAATTTATGCGTTTGATTTTTATTGAATTTTTAATCACCAAAAGAATTTATTATTAAAACATTTGTCCAATTTTGGCAAAATTATTTGAAATCAAAAAGAAATAAAAAAAATTTTGAAATTTTCATGAATTCGTTATTCGAGAAATTACAATACATAATAATAAATTTAAAATAACTTAAAGTATATACTATACTGTGTTAAACTGTGTTCACTTGTAATATACATACTCAAAATACATCTTAAAATGATGAATGTCCCTGTTAATGATGAAAATAATTAATATGTATATGTGATGATAAGACCTCTCGTTGCATTTTGCATATATAATAAAATTTAGTGGCAATTATGCTTTAAGTAATTGAATAATTTAATTTTATTAATTTATACATTTTGTTAACAAAATAACTTTATAATAAATTATTAAAGTTTAAAAATGAGAATGTACTTATGAACATACAAAAAAAACAAAAAGTTTAAAATTCATAAATTATATCAGTCATCAAAAAATAATTAACTATAGTAGGATTTAAAACTATTAAAAATGGTTATGATATTTATTTAAAATATTTAATTGTCAGAGCCAAATTAAAAAAATACTTCAACAACTGTACTTATTTATGGCGGCGCCGCAAAATGTGGAATTAAAAGATTTAATTTTTTTTTTAGCTACAGTATTATATATTTGTGTGAGCGTAACATAGTTAAATATTTAATTATGGAAAGTTTTAAAAAAATTAAATTTTTATAATTTGCGCAATAAATCAAATCACAATTTAATAGGAGTCAACATTGTGAAATCTAAAAAAAAATGTATAGCACATTATACGTTTGATTTTATATTACATATAAGGAAAACTAGATTTTTCGAAGAAAATTCATTTTTGTATAAATTTATAAGATTTCATTAAATTATAAAACTAAAAAATGAAAGAAACTCGATAATTTTTCAAAACTGAATTCGAACTGATAATATTCGAATAGACTGTTTTTCAAGCAAAGTCATTCTGAGGGATAATTTATGAGATTTTATTGAAAACTGCAAAGATGAAAAATCACTTTTAAAAATTCATTTCAAGCCTAAAAATATTCGCTGCATATAAATAATTACATAAGTTAAAAATAATTTGCTATTTCACTAAATTTATAATTCAATTTAGAAATCGAGTAAAAATTTAATTATATCTTAAAATTTACATAACAATCTTTTAAATTCAACAATTTTTATTATTATTCTTTTAATTGAAAATAATAAATACATTTTTTTTTTATCTTACCAAAATGTTAAATTTTCTTTTTAATAATTTGAATATTAAAAAAAAAAAATTGAACACTAAAAATGTTAAAAACAGAAAGAAAAAAAAATACAAATTACAAGGAAAGAGACCTGCATTAATTTAATAAAAAAAAAAATATATATATATATATATGTATAAATAAATTAATGTTAATATAATGGCGTAATTTTTATGAATAATAAAAAATTCTTGAAAATTCAGGTTCTAAAAAAAATTGCATAATTAAGGACGGTTTTTTTTTTTTTGCATACATTGCTGAAAAAGGGGGTTCTTTTTTTTCATAATTAAAACATCAAAGAAGATAATTTTTAATTAAAATATAAATTATTATTTTTTTTTTTTTTCAACTGTTTATTATTACTTATTCGAATGAATATAAAGAGTTAAGCCATTGTGATTATTATTATAATATTAAATATACTATTAAAAAAATTATATATATACATATATATTTATGTATATATATTTTTCTTAAAATCTTTTTTTGAATTGCAAATTAAAATAAAATTTGAATTGTTTGTGGTTTTCACTTCAAATATATTATAAATGTACTTAAAATGCATTATAAACTACTTTATAAACTTTCATACTGATACTACGGTATTACAAGATCGCTGGGTTTCGATTCGCTTTCTATATTATCTTAAATTTCTTGATTTTTACATGTAACATTATAGTTATACATATTAATTTACTTTTATATACTATGATATTAATGTAAAAAAATATATAAAAATTCAATTATTAATTTGAAATTATAATCAATATAAAATAATATTTAATTTGCATTTTTTTTTTTTTTTTTTGAATTTCATTTCAGTATTTTCGTACATTAAATACTCGTGTTTCAGTCGTTTATATCGAAACATGGGGAAAAAATCAAGCACAAATTGATGGTAGTAAAGATATTAGTAAAGCAATATCAAATTTTAATGATTATACGTCTAGGAATTTATTTAAAATTGAAAAAGATACAACACAATTATTAACGTAAGTATTTTTAAATTAAAATTTTTGCGTTTTTTTTTTTACCCATTTACTATTTATTATTTCATATTAAAAAATTGTTAATTATATATATTTTGTAATATAATACAAACAATTTATTTATAATTTTTTAAATATACAATTTATATTTTTATAACAAATTTAAAAAAATACGATTTTGTTTTTAATAAATCAAATTCAGTATAAAATTCATAATTCATAAAAACTAAAAAATCAATCAACATAGTATTATTAAATACACTTTTAATCAATAATAATTATTTAATTTCATGTTTTGACAACAAGTTTTGAATAAAATGAAAATCTATAACATCAAAAAATTATGAAAAGCAGAAAAGTTTAGAAAATTTATAAAACTTTTCCCCAATGAATAAGACCAGACTAGACCTTAAAAACGAAAAAAACTTTCACAACTTTTGGGCCTTCTATGCATTCTATTTGTATTTAATTTCTAGAAAATTTCCCATCTCTTTGTAAAATATATCATTTATGTCATCATTCAATACTATATTCTTATAATAAAAAACCAAACAGAATTACCATATAACCAAAATATAAAACCAACAAATATTTCAATACTCATTCCAAACACGCGCCATTATTCTCAAAAAAAGAAAAATTATTTAAACATTTTTCCAGAAAACCAACCTATTGTTTTTTTTCCAAATCTCATCTTAAAAAAAAAATTATACCAAATTTTTGAACGAATTTAAAATATAAATTTACTTTACCCTTAAAATTAATTTTTATCAAAGAAAAAAAAATTAAACCATTTTTTTTCTTAAGTGGCTCTTTAAAAAATGTGTCTGTACTTAAATAAATTACTACTCGATAAAATTATAGCATATTTTTCTAATTTTATATAAATCCAAAAAAAAAAATAAATAAAAAAAAAAATGAAATAATGAAATAATAATAATAATTTTTTATATTCTGTCCCAGAATTTTCAGTTCAAAAAATATAAATGTATATACACAACAATATAAAATTATATATATATTAGACATACTATATATATTATTTTTTTTTTTATTTTTAATAAAAAAAAAAAGAACTTAAAATATATATAATTTCATTTATTAATCATGATTGAGAAAATTGCCAAAAGGCAATAGATTTTTCTAAAAAAAAACATCGATATATTATATATCCTTGAGACTAAAGTTCAAACTTATTATTTATCAATAATAAGATTTTTTTTTATATTTTTTTTTATTCTTTGGGCGCTTAATTTATGGAATTATGTATGTGGGTAAATATGACAACAGAATAATGGTATCTAAATTCATAACAAGATGTTTTTGAAAAATAAAAAAAAAATAAGAATAATAATAATAATAATAAAAAATCGCGTTTTTATATTAATACAAGTTTTTAATATAATCAATAATATTATTAAGTGATTTTTAATAGCGAAAATGACAAGTTATTGAATAATTGATATATATTGTTATATATTCACAAGACCATACCAAATTATTGTCAATATTTTTTTCTTCTTCTTTTTGTTACACAAAAATGATAAATGCTTGGCAAGCAAATTTTTTGGTAGTCTCCCCAAATATATACTTCAGTTTATTTTTCGAAAGAAGTATATTTTATATATAAAAAAAAATTTAGAAATATAATTTTTCTTTTGTCAGCTAAGTGCATGATCATAATATATATTCTATTAACACATTATATCGTTTATTATTCGCGCTGAGTTAAATTCAATTGTATTTATAGGGAGTGCCATTTAAGTGACATAATGCTGTCGATTATATAAATCCACGAATTAAGTAAAAAAACTGCTGATGAGTTGATAGTTGATAGTTTATATTACGGATTTTTTTAGTTAAACACTATTATTGCTCTATCTAGCTTGATAAGCACACAGTTCTTAAGTAGAAAGCGATATTAATCTAAATTTGTTTTACTGCTTTAAAAAATTAGTATTTAAAAATGTTTACTTATTGAAAACTTAAAAAAAAATTTTATGTTGATCTTTTGTAATAACTTTATCAAAAAACATTATATTTTTTTTTTTTAACGTTTACATCCTGTACAAATATAAATATAAATTTTTTTTTTTTTAACTTATATAATCTACAAAAATTATAATAAAAATAAATTTAACTCTAAGCTTACATAATTATATTAAATATCTTCAAAAATCTTATTAAAAGCTAATAACTAAATAAAAAAATAATAAAAATATAGATATATAGATATATATATATATATATATTTATCCTAATTGGATATTGAAATCCCCTCATTCTCTGTGTTTTATTATTTCATAACACTTCTGCCAAAGGCATATTAAATGATTAAGGTCAAAATATTAAATTTCAATGGTTTTTAAAAGGAAAAATATTTTTTCCTTTTATATTTTCTCTAAATATATATAAAATATATTATATAAGTATGAACTTTCACTTTCAAAAAATATGATGAAATAATATTTTTTTTTTTTTTTTATGGCAATATCAAAACATAAGTCAAGTTATTATAGTCACTTAGACACTTAATGAATTTTTCATATAATTATAATCAATATTTTTGGTTTTCATTTGAGATAAGTAAGTATATTAAAAAAAATAAATAAAAATTAAGAATTATGAAAATAAAATAAACTTTCGTGACATAGAAATTATAATTCCCTTAAAATTCCTGGATATTTGTTATAGAGGCTGCTGTTAGTTAGTTCAGGAAATATTTTCAATTTATCGTCTCGAAATTATTTTATTAGATCAACAATTTTACCATTTACCATATACAAGAGGTTTTATAACCAATTTAACGTGGAAGCTATATATAACATTATTTGTGCCAACCTTATATTAAAAAAAAACTTTATAATTAACAGTCTTTCTTTCATTGAAATTATAATAATCAGAATTCATTTACACACACTCATCAAAATCATGATAATTTATCATTATTTTGTTGGTGAATTTTAATAATTCAGTATAAATTTATTATTATTATAATTTTCCTTCCTTTTTTCCTCAAAAATTTAAATAAAATTCAAATTCATTAAATATGTTAATCAATCGCTCAAAAACTTTCTTTACTTTTAAGTGCCACTATCTATATCTTTAAATATAGTTTTTGCCTGAAAGGAAGATAAAAGAAATACATATAATATATATTTAAAGATAAAGACATTAAATTATCAAACTTTTAAATTTGTAACAAAAATCATGATAACTACGAAATTTTTAATATATAATCTTTGTGTGTGCGGTGTAGTAACTCCTTTAAATTCAAATATACTAAATTATTTAACAATATTTTAAAATTTATATTTGGAAAATTTTTACCCTAAGAAAATTTAATTTTTATGTATTTTTTGCAAGTCTTACTCGCTGTAATAAATAAAAATATCCTTTTTTGAATATTTAATCAATTAACACAAATACTAAAAATTTTATATTTATGTGGGTAAAAAAATAAAACGGTTAAGGTTTTTTTTTTTTGTTAAATATAAAGTAATCAAATACGGTTTATATAAGGAGCACAGCATTATTTACGCCAACAACCCCTTTTTTTTTTAAATGAAATGCTCTCAGGTAAATTTATTTTATATACATATATAAAAATGTATACAATTTGATGCCACTAATAAATTTACCTTTAATTTAAAGATTCAGAAACAAGATAAAATAAAAATTTATTCAAAAATTTTTTGTAAAACATAGACATAGCCACCATAAATTTGATTAGTTTTTTGGATGTGTCCATTAATTTTTTTTTTTTTATTATTTTTTTGCCCTTAAATGAAAAACGTACCAAAATGGAAATTAGAAATAAGTTTTATCTTTTAAAATTTGGCTTCAATTGCAAAAAAAAAAATAATTTGTTTTCTTAATTGTTTGGTTAAAGTATAATACTGGTAGAGCGCGTTTTTTTGGGGCATATCAGATTTTTGTTAAATGAAAGATATATTAAAACTAAGATTGACATATATTTAAGATGTTTCTGTAGTTCAAATTCCTTACTTAGGATTATAGTTAATCGTTTATCCCGAATAATGTGTACAAGGTCTTACAAGATTTTAACTCTGATTTAGGTTTAAAATTTATTAAAAATAATAAAAAAACGCTGTAAATGCCTCTTTACAGAGCAAAGCTCT
This sequence comes from Hybos culiciformis, assembly GCA_964007475.1. Classification (NCBI taxonomy): domain Eukaryota; kingdom Metazoa; phylum Arthropoda; class Insecta; order Diptera; family Hybotidae; genus Hybos; species Hybos culiciformis. The sequence continues at coordinate 34,606,760 of OZ023275.1, read as the reverse complement.
TTTTCTACTTAATATTTGCGAATATCGAATTTTTGAATTACCTACTCTTTCTCGACAAAAATTAAAAAAAAAAAAAAAAACAAGAACTCATTAAATTTTATTACGACTTTTTTTTTTTTTTTTTACATTAAACATATTTTGATTGGTTTTTTATTTATATTTACTCAAATTGCAATTTAATGGAATAAGATATTAAAAAAAAATTATTTACTTAATAGACAAATTTTAATATATATATTATATATAAATAGATTTTAATGCGAAGGGTGAGGTCTATATTTATCTCTTCGTTTTTTTTTTCTCGATTTCTGTGAATAATTTTTTTTTTTCTTCTTTAGAGTACTTACTTCTACATTGAATATAAAATTTAAGGATATCTTATTTAATGTGAAAATAATTTGAATTTTATTAGGAAAAATTTATTTTATTCAAAATTAAATTGATATGATATTTTTCTATAAATTTATATTCATCTATTTTTTTTTTTTTTTTGTAATTTTTGTAAATTGATTAAAAATATTTATCAATCAATTAGATTATATTAAATTAAATTCGATTTGAAATATTTTATTGTTTGTTTTTATTCGTATATACATAGTCTGTTTGATACGATGAATATCCAGAACTATTATTTGATTATTTTAATAAATATTAGCAAAATTAAATTTTATTTTTAGAATCGAATTCAATATATAAAGATATTGATCGTTTACATAAATTTGCAAAATATTTGAGAAATATAATAATTGAAAGTTTTTTGTTTGACAATTAGTTTTTAATTTTATAGAATTTCTGATATGTAGTAAGATGTAAGTTTCATTGGGTATGTGTATACATGTATATTACAGATATTTCTAATGGATGGGCTTTGTCTAACAATATCCAATTTTTATTCAGATAGAAAATATTTAATGTTTTAATTTAAAACATTACTATAGTTTTAATTTAGAAATCTTAATTTCCTATTTCATCCATATCTACTTCCATTTTTTCTCAGCTTCCTTACACTATAATACTAAATATTTTATTAGGCTATTTTTAAATCATTCAAAATGCTCATTTATAATTTATTACCCGCATTTTAATAGCATATTTCAATAAAAATCAGATTTACAAATATTGTGTCCTGATTTTTATATTCAAAAAAATTAATCTTTAACCAGGATAATATCAAACTATGTTGTATTATGGAAATGCTCTTAAAAAAAAAAAAAATAATAACATAAAAAGGTCCTTTTTTTCATAATTTCCTTATTATAAAAGTTATATATAAAAAAAAATAAATAAAATTTAAATCTTTCTCTGACTGGAATTTCTTTTTCCGTAATTGCGTAAAACATAAAAATAAAATGAAAAAGTTCCAGATCATTTAATCGTTAATCCACTTTGACTAGATTGTCACACTGGGTTTTAGATTTGTTGATCCAATTAAAATAATTTTTATTTTTCCCGCAACAGCCAGAAATTTTTAAAGAAATGAAATTAAGTACTTACCATAAATATATATATATGTATATACTGCGTAAAGTATTTTTCGTTTTATCTTCACAGTCTTTAAGTTTTGAAGGCATTAACAATTTTAACTCTACATACATATAGGATAGTTAAATTTTCCTTGTTATTATTGTAGTTAAGTTATCCTTGAAGGCATATTTGGCAAAAAAATAAAATTTCACCCAAACGAAAAATTTCATGTTATACGTATATATAGTATATTTGTAGATATAAGTTTCTCATGTCTTTTATGAAGTACCGAGTCACTAAAGTTTATTATAGGGATTGAATTGTAAAGTGAAATGTCAATCTTCAATTAGTCAAAAAATTACAAGTTTTAAAAAAATAAATAAAATTTAATAAGAGTATGTACATGTTTTATTTCAACTTATTGAATAAACTATTGTAATTGAGAATTAATTAAGCTTTTTTGTGACTTGACACTATACCCAAGCAGAATTTTTGTAATCTATTTGTTTTAAATAAATGAAATAAAAATAATTTTCCTTTGAGCTAAAATTTTATTGAACTCCTCAGACAGTTTATAATATATATTTGATTTTGGAATCATTTAAAAAAAATCGAGAATTACAGACATTTTTTTTTTATTTTAAATTTCCCAATTATACCATTTGTGGTAATAAATAATTCTATTAAATTAAGAAAATAATATTTTATTTAAAACATTTTATATTTTATGCACTTTCAGAATATACACACTTGTGTGCAGTTTGTCAAAAAAATTCTAATTTTAACAAAATTTTTTATGGAATGTCTCTTTGAGTTCAATAAATCTATAAATTAATAAGATTAATCAAAAAACAACAAATAAATTATTTTTAAATTATATTAATCGAATTTAGTTAAGTTGTTTTTTTAAGTTCACAAATATCTCATAAAAATATCTCGTGAAAAATTTTATACTTTAGAAGTTGATGATATTACAACACTATTCTACTGTACACTTCAAGTATCATCAATCTATAAATCTTTATCTATAAACCTTTATATTAAAAGTTCAATGTAGTTCAGACAATATTTTTAATCCATCTAACGACCAACAAATTCCAACTTCATTTTTAAATCTTGATTTGTGGTATATGTATTTATTTTTTTGAGTGTTTTAATATAAACTTTCATATAATATTCAGTTTATAACAAAAACCTCAAAATAATAAGCAATAATGAATGATAAAATGAAAAGTCTGAGAGAAAGAAAATGAAATAAAAATTTTTTATAAATTTGTACCTTATATATTTTATACTATGTAAAGAAATTCACACTATCAATATGGGTCAAATTTGGAAAATAAATGTTTTCAACACCATTTTATTTTATTTTTTATTTTTATAAAATTTTCTTATATTTTCTTTCCTCATCTTTTCCTAACACCTATCCCATATATATACAAATATATATATATAATTTTTACTTAAAGATGCGGTGGTAAAAAAGAAAAAAAAAAACTATATAATACAAACAAAAATGTAAAGTAATAGAAAATGCCTCTTCTAAACAAATCAAAACTAATTTTGAATTCATAAAAAGGCAAAATATTGTAAGAAAAATTTTTTATTTTTTTTTTTTACTTTTCAGTTATCGAAAAAAAAAAAAAAATCAAAAATCCCCGAATTTTCCTAATTTAATTTTACTTCTACGTGAATTTTATACTCTCTTTTCGTATTTTTTTTTCATTTTTTTTTTTGCAAGGATATTCAGTTTTTTCACTTGAAAGGATAATTCAACAATTTGATTTTATTTTTATTATTATTACCACCTTTTTATGAGTAAAAAAAAAAAGAAGAAAAATGATTTTTCTTTCTACAACAACAACGAAAAAAAAAAAAACGAAAGAAATAATCATAAAAACCGGAAGGCAAATATTAACTTTCACTTTTTTTATAAAAAAAAAAAAAATAAAAAATAAAATAAAATAAAAATATATACATTTTGTTGTACTTTCACTTTTTTGCAAATTTTTTTTAGTGTTATTCGTTTTTTTTTCACACAAATTTGAAATACGAATACGCGCGTCATTGCCTCCAGAAATGTATTAAAGGAAAATGTTTTCCTTTTCGGAAAAAAAGAAAAATCCTTTTTCTATAGTCCTTTTTTATTAGAGGAAAGAAAATCTTTAGGAAGAATAAGAAGCAATTTTTTTTTTATTATTAAATTCATGAATTGAACATTCATTGAATTAAATATTTTTTTTTTTTCGGGAGGCACTTCATGATAGAAAACATTTTTCTTCTTTTTTTTTAATGAAAATCTAAATAATAATTTTCCTAAAACTATTCTTTTGAACTTATACTCTTATATTAGTTATAAGTTTTCTAATGAGCTGTCCTAATAATAGTACACAATAGTATATAAGTTCTACAAAACTTATTTGTTCTTCTAAAAAAAATAATTTGACAACTATATTATTTTCAGTATTTCTGATGGTTGGTTGAAAAATAATAATTTCATACTTTTTTTTTATATATATATTTTAGTGGCGAAACATTTGTTGGCGGTGAAGCCGGAATGGCTGTGCCTGAAACAGTGTGTACACCAAAAGCAGTTGGTATTAGTGTTGATATTAATGTTTATGAACCACATTTATTAGCCGGTACAATGGCCCATATGATTGGACATAATATCGGAATGGGCCACGACGACGGCCGTAAGTATTTCAAGATAGATAACGATAGTATAGTAAAAATATAAAAAAAGTACACAGTTATTTTTATTCATAAAAATAATAAATAAATAAATAAATTCTATGAATTAATTGTAAATTGTTTGGATAAAAACAATTTTTTTGCTTCATTACATTCAAGAGTTTATTTTAATTGAAACCACATTTTTTGTTCTAGAAATATTGTATACAATTTAATTTTATTTCAAATAATCTCCACCTCTCAAGAAAAGTAAAATCATTTATCCAATGGAACTTCAAAGTTAAATTAAAAATCAATACTGGAATGAAATAATATTGGATAGTAATATATTTCCTGCAATTTTCTTTCGTTCAATTTCTTCGGAATAAATCTTCTGATTTAATAAAAAATCAAGTACACTATCGACAAAATGATTGAAATTTACCTCATCTTATCCAATGTCCTAATCAAAATAATTATAATATCCTTTATTTTTATCCTTAAGTGTAATTTTAATTCGTCCCCGATTCATTTTGTTTGCATTTCATTTGTGGCTGAAGACATATCGACTCATTTCGAACCTTTATCCCATTACGGTTTCTTGTATTGGAAAAATATCTAAAGGATAATAATATGCTATTCTTAAAAATAATAATAAAATTTACTTAAATACTTTTATATAAAAAATAAATTACATACATGCAGCCATGTATAAATATATTATTTATGTATATCCAAAAGTCCTTAGATTACAAATTACATATACTTATTACTGTTTACTTATAAATAACTACAAGAAGAAAATTTTTTTAATTTTTATTTTTATTTTTTATTCTCAACAATAGGAGAGGAGTGCTTTTGTCGTGACTGGCATGGATGTATAATGGCGCAATCAATTGTTGGTTTAGAGAATGTTCAACCATACAAATTTTCCGAATGCAGTAAAAAAGACTATGTGGATGCATTACGTACTGGCCACGGTCTGTGTTTATTCAATAAACCAAATGAGGTTAGTTAAAAAAATATTTATTTAAAAAAAAAATTAAATAAAAATACAATTAAAAAAACCAGAAAAAAAAATTTACAGAAAATTTTCGTTATTACTTTTTCTTTTACCATATATTATACATACCATATATTATACATACATAAGAATGTATATTATTTTTCTTTCCTTTTTTTTGATAAATTAAACAAAAAAACAAAAAAACATAATTTATGTATAAAACAGAGTTTTATTGTATCTATATCTGATATTTAAGACTAGACATAATAAAATAAATAAAGTTAGACATGAATGTCAAAAATAAAAAAACTTCATAAATAACATATTCGTTGCAACAAGTTTAAGTTTAGTATAATATGCATATTCTTGACTTTCAACTTATGAAAACTTTTGATATACAACATGTCATATGTATGGAAACTATTCTCTAAACTATAATAAAAATGAAACAATTGCAGCTTTATTGAAACAAATTTAAATTTGGATCATATTTTTATAAAAAAAAAAAATGGGAATAAATAAATCAATCAATCAAAATCATATTGTGAAAGAAAATATCTATATACCTACTATAAATTAATAAAAAAAAAATTTCCAGGGGCAAAATTATAAATCAGTTTGATTCAACTTTTGCAGCTAAACGAATGTTGCCAAAAAAAAAGTTTCACACATTCCTGTACAGCAACTCATTAATACTCGTTGCTTGGATTTAAGAAGATTAGAAGTTTAAAGAGCAGAAAAAAATATTTGGAAAAATCGACCATTAATGTGTCATAACATATATTTATGGTCTATGATGACCGAATTTTTCCAGATATAAAGTCATTTGAGATAAGTCCTATATTAACATTATAACACCGCAAAGTTTTTAACTGCCTCAATCTTAACAAGTCATATGTTTCGATCTGAAAAAACATCAAAGAGCTCTCAGAAATTAAATTAATTGAAAAAACATACAATTTCCAATCTGACTTATAGTCCTGAAAAGTGTTTAGAATAAACATAAATTGTACCTTATAAACATAAAATCTTAAATGGTCAATTTAACAAGTTTGACTCTTAACACCAGTTATTAATAAAAAATTTCAGTAAAACCCGACTAAAGCATAAATATAATATCTAATGAAATTTTTTCAATAATTAAAATGTTTCTCGTTAAAAATTTTTTTAATAACAATTTGTATCTTTTAATTAAGGATCAGTGAAATCATAACTAGTTTTATCGATTGATAATCACAATTTCAAAACTTTTCTTGGTGAAATTATGCTGACTTTCTGATATGAGAACTCAACAAGGTTATTAACTCGATTTCCAGCATTTCCTTCCCTTTCAAATTTCTGAAATTGATAAATATTTTCAATTAATTAAAAAAAAAGGAATTAATTAAAAAAAAAAAAAAACTTAAATAAAACTCAAATTCTTTATTAGAAATTTATAGTTTGACTTGTTATTTCTGATTTTATTCCATATATTTCTTTTTAAAAATAATTTCTGCAGATTTCATGAACTGATTTATTTTTCAATTTTCTAAATTTTACCAAACCTTTTTTTTTTTCTATATAGATATTTTTATATATATACAGGCCATACATCAACAATATTCTTTATCCTTTTACAATTTACTAGCAAAAAAAAAAAAAATAAAATAAAATAAAAAAAAAAATCAATATTCAAAATATAATATTATTAATTTTATCCTAAAATTCTTGAACCCTTTTTAAAATATCTGACACTTACCTTAAAGTCAGACAGATCCCTATAAAAATATTCTATACATGTATATAATTATATAATGTATATATACAATATATATATATATGCGTTATACATCTACTTAATATTAATTCACTTATTTCTACGGGAAAATTTAAATCCTTTATCTTTTTTTTTTTTTTTTTTTCAAAAAATAATATGTATGTTTTTCTCAAAAAATTAAATATTATTTTACAGCCTTCACAGGGTCGAAATGAAGATATCGATCGAATAAATGTTGATGTACCTAATTACAGGGGCCAACAATTTTCTAACAAGGTATATTCTATAATAATATTGTAGAAAAAAAAAAACCCCCATCATTCCTCTTATTTGTAATTATCAGAATATTCATCTTTCATTCGATTTTGACAAAAAAAAAAAAAGCAACCCCTTTTACCAAACAAAAATCAATATACTAATAAATTCATCCCCTAATCAAAATTTATATATATACATTATATTTATTTTTTTTTTTTTTTTTCATTATGTTTCTAGTTGAAAAAATTGCTGATTTCCTTTCAAAAATAATTGGATTTAAATAACGTTTGAAAAAAAAAAAAAAGAATCATTATTTCCTCTTAAAATCATATTATTAAAAAATATTGAAATTTATTTTCAAAAAATTTGATCGTAATTGGTTTCTGAATGTTATTTTCGCTTATTCATCATCTTAAGTTTTCTTTCATTTTTCATATTTAAATATACTTGTTGCCTGAAATCTAAGTAGTTTACTGACCTGATGAAATAATGTTGCATTTAAATGTATACGCACGGAGCCACTGACTGGGAATTCATATTTAGAAATTCATTTTCATTGCATACAACCTAATCTTTGTTATCCTATATAGTTGTTATATGAATGGAAAATTATAGATACGAAATTCCTAGTCTCAAATTTATGACTTTCGTTGATGGAATCTTGATTGAAAATACACAATATCGACTTATAAAGAAATCAGTAAATAATAAATTAACTTAGACCAACACTCGTTGCCTCGTAAATGTTGTTTTTTCTAGCTGTGGATAGACCAAACGAATATAGTTTTTAAAGTAGATAAATTTATGCTGTTATATAGAAACCTTTGTAACAAGTACTGGATATGTTGTAAAAATACAAATAGTATTGATTCCTTTATAAATACAATTAATTTTAATCTATAATTTTCTAAATATAATTGTTATTTGAAAAAAGTATTGATTTCTTCTTTAATAAAATTGCCAAGATCTTGTGATCTAACACCACTGGAGTTTTTTTATGGGCCAAGTGAAAGATGAACCAACATTAAACAAGAAATTCATGCAATTGAACATCAAATATGTCAAAATGTAATTGAAATTTTTTTTTAAAGGAATCAATGCCTGTAAACGTGATCACGTTGGACATTTGTCCGACATAATTTTATTTATTAAATTTTAGACTTACCTCAATTATAATACTCCAAACTTTCACTCAAATGTTATGTTTTATTTAAAAATAAAAAAAAAATCCTTTTGAGGGTTTTCTAATTCAAACAATATAAAAAAATCATTAAATCCAAGTAAATTATTAAATATAAACCTCATATTATACTAGATTTTAATAATAAAGATAAAACTAAAATATCTATACTCAAATATTATTTAAACCTGAAAGAAAAATTTTTTCACAAAAAAAAAAATCGATAAGAAAATTTACTTCATATCATCTGCCAAACCAAATTTAAGTTATCATGAATTTAATGAAATTTCAGATTATATTTTAACAAAAACATTAATTAACCTCAGAGAATGTAAAACATTTATTTAACTTTTACCTTAACTTTAAATTAATAATAAAAAAACAATTTTGTTAAACCCACATAATCATCAATATTATTTAAAACAAGATATTTACTAAAGTTGTAATTGTATATTATGTTATTCTGCCACTTCGGAACCAAATAAATAATAAATGTTGTAATTTTATAATATTTTTTATGAATATTATAATTTTCTGAATACAGTTTCATATAAAAAATACTATCATGATCCTGAGTTATAATTCTTTTGAGAGACTCGGATTGAGATTTTTCAAATATGTTATTTTTTATTTTGTGTTGAATTTTATTTATAATTTTCTTTATTACATATAATGTTAAAATAAAATTAAAAAAGCTAGAAATTATATTTTTAATCTAATATTATGGATTTAAACAGAAAAAATTTTAAGCTTACTATCATACCATATATGTTATTAGTTTTAATTCTTATTGCTAAAGAAATTTTTTTTTTGAAATTCTACTTTGGTACTATTAATATAAAACTTGATTAAATTTTAATTTTTTTGAAATTAATAATATAGATCATATGTTATAGATTTATACAAATCCAGATTATTAGGGAAAATAATTCGTTTCCAAATTCTCACATTTAAGAAAACCTTGGGAACAACTATAAAATGTATCGATGAATTATCCATGTTTGCGATAAAATGAATATTAAGCTCACATTAATTTTAGCCATGTTCTTTGCAAAATGTAAATATTTATATAACTCTAACTGTGTATGTTTGTGTGCGTAACATATAGAAAATTAGAATTAATGTACATGTAATGTGGTTTTAGGTATATTTGAACGCATTTTTAACACAACATGAGTGCCTGTGTTATACTAATATTAACATACAAAACCATCATCCGTCGATTTCTGCTATGAAAATTATCATTAAATAATTAAATCTTCATAATATTTATATTATGTTTATACACTTTTTTTTTTTACAGATTGAACCAATTCACAGAAATTGTGGTAACAAAATAGTTGAAGAAGACGAAGAATGTGATTGTGGGACATTTGAAGAATGTGCTAAAGATCCATGTTGTGAAGGTATAACATGTAAATTAAAAAAAGAAGCCGAATGTGCTGAAGGAATGTGTTGTGATAATTGTAAGGTTAGTATCAAAAAATCAGATTGCAAATTATGATAAAATACAAAATTTAAAAATTGTCAAATTTTTATTTAACAAAAAGTAATTGAAAAATTATATTTTTCAATTCAGTGGAGAAGAGTATATGAAGCTCATTCAATAAAAAAATTAAAAAAAAATTATTTAATAGCTTGCATTCTCATTTAATTTAATGTTTCAAGATATAAATCAGAACAAAAATCACTGATTGCATAACTCGTGAATAATAAAAATAAATACAAGTATAATTGAGAAAAATCATATTTTCATAAAATTAAATTAAAATAACATTTTCAGGATAAATTTGTATCCATTTTATGAAAAATAAATTTCATGGTTTTTTTTTTATTTTTTATTTATGTATTTTAAGTATGTTATGTACAAATAATAATAATAATAATAATAATGAAAATAATGACAACAGAGAGAATAATAATTATTATTTTTTTTTTTAATTTGTATTTTATAAATTCAATAAAATGAAAAAGCAAATTTGGACCTGCTGATGAAAAACATTATATATTTCCACCATCTCAAATACGAAAAATTTGATTAAAATAAAAAGTGTCTAAATTGTATATGCCCTTAAGGTTTTTCACTTCAAAACGATACAAATTAAAATTTAAAGCACAAAACATAGAAATTTAGTTACAAAAATTAATCTCAATGACTGTTGATTGGTTTTCAAATATTTAAAGATAATCTGAAACTAATTGAATCGAAATTCAATTGAATTAAAAATTTAGAAATGTTCCGAACAATTTTCTTCACATAATCATAAACTAAGTTCCTTTGTGCAGAATATTACATACAACAATATCACTAGCAGGCCGCAAAAAAAAAAAAATTATTCTGTTTCAATAATAAATTGCATATAATTATGTATAATAAATATAACGAATAAAAAAACATTAAAAATAAAATTAAATATTTTACATAATTAATTCTTAAAAAAAAAAAAAAAAAAACTATTTAAATATAAAAATATAAAATTTTTAATTACCGTCATTCAAATAATTTTTCATTCATTTCATATTTGTATACAAACATACAACATACATATGTACGTCAATTTGCTTAATGTTGTTTATAAAACATAAAACATTGAACGATAAAACATAAAACATTGAAACATAGATATTGAAAGATTGTTAATAATTAAATTATAAAAACCTAAAAATAAATAAAACTCATTTTTCATCTTTCATTTTTTAAATTTTATATATTTTTTTTTTTTTTTTAAATAAACATTAATAATGACATAATTAAAGAATGTGAAAATTTTTTGTAATTCATTGCATATTACATATTTCTTTATTTTCTGCAGTTAAAAGAACGTGGTATCATGTGTCGAGATACAACAAATGAATGTGATTTGCCAGAATTTTGTGATGGTGAAAATGGACAATGTCCAATGGATGTTTATAAAAAAAATGGAATAGCATGTGGTCATACTAAATTAGGAATTGCTGGTAAATTTTATATACTTATACAAATTATACATACATATATATTAAGCACACATTTATAAATTTCTATGTATATGAAAATTTAATATTTTCCAAAAAATAATTGAATTAAATTTTAATTTTTTTTATACATATATATATTATATATATTAAATTTAACAATGCGTAAACAATTTTTTTCCTTTTTTATCATTTTCAATTATTATTTTCATAAATTTCTACTCTAATTTAAAATTCAGTCAGAACGTCAAGGTTTTTTTTTTTTTCGTTTTGTTAACACTGAATATACTCTTTTTTTTTTCTATATATACGACACGGTACGTTTCAATTGATGCACAACACAGCAATTATAAAATTTCAACATTCAATCTTCACTGAAAATAATAATAATTGTATTGAACAATTTTCATAAAATACTTAATTAAAGGACTATGCAGAACAATTAAATAATGTATATATAATGCAATTCAAAAATAAGATAAACATATTTTTGTGCTACTAGGTATACCTATCAAACTAATGTCATAGTTTTTATACCAGTGCAGCAGTGTGCATAAGAGTATGGGATGTAAAATTTTATTTAATTTAATTTTTAGGTGTAAAAATTTTATTATGTGTTTTTTTTATTAGCTATAAATTGATAAAGTGCAGGAAAATTGAGAAAAAATATTAATTAAAGTCAAGTATAAAATACGTTTGAAAAAAAAAAAAAAAAAAACTGTGGAAGTGAAACTTCACAAAAATATATGTGTAAAATTTTTGAATGTGATTTTATACTTCGTTTGTTCGTCAACCCACATAAACTTTTCAGTGATTCTAAATTTTGTGTGTTTGGAAAAATTAAAAAAAAAAAATCTAATATTTTCGTTATCCTTGAAAATGAATTTAATTGAAAGATTAATTTTCTTTATATAAATGTATCTACCGTATTTCTTTTCCATTGTAATTTTTTAATTAAACTTAAGTTTTTTATTTTTTTTTTTCTTCAACATTCAAATAATTTTAATCTTTTACAAATTATATAATTTTCTTTATGTTTACAAATTTATTATATGTGTATATTTATTTATTTATATATTTTCTTATCAGTTGCGAGAATTTTCTTTAACTTGGAATATAATAAGATTTATTATTTTACTTAAAGTAAAGACTTATAAATATTTAATTAAAATTATGGCTAGCTTAATGAGTTTTTTTTTTTTTTTGTGGGAATAAAAATAATTTGCAATGATTTAAAGTTAAGTAAAATTAGTTCTCTGCTAAGTAGGTATCTTTGTATATATATTTAACAAATTTCACATCTTGTATCAATTAGCTTAAATTATTTTAATTATAGTGTTTATGTGATATTATATATATTTTTAACAAAATATCAATTTCTTACTTACTTGTCAAAATTGAATATGTATAAAAGAAATTAGAATTATAGGGTAGATTTATATAATCAATTAATTGTTGGTTTCATATAATTAATAAGAAAAAGATAATTGAATTTTCTTCTATACGTAATACTAAATTCAAATTCATTACAATGTGAGACATTTTTAAACTAACAATACCATTAGTTTAAGTTTAACACCGTTTGGAATAAAAGAACAGAACCAATTAGGATGTTAAGTTTTTTAGGCGTCAGAATTATCATGCTATTTATATGAAGTTAAAATGACAACTCGCATAATGAGTGGACTATATAAATAATTTAACACTCTTTATAATATCAAAATTTCATTTATTTTTATTTTTTCTCATAAGTTTTATAAATAAAAATAAATAAATTAAATGAACCTATTATATACTTCCTTTATAGAAACATATATATATAGCTTAGTACTATGTATAACGCGAATTACACTTAAATTAGGAAATAAAAAAAAAAAAAAAGATATTCACATGAAAAAATCTTTATAATTATTTATGCTATCTTCATTTTCAATTAATTTAAAAGCATAAAATTAACATAATAATTTATCCATTTTTACTTTGCAAAAAAAAAAAAAAGAAACTAATTTTTTTTTTTTTTCTTTTTCCTTTTTGTTTTCAAATAAACCTTAAAAGATCCTCAGAATTTTTAGCTAAACAAAATTAAATTTCATTTAAAAACTTTATACTTTGTAGAATACTAATGTATCAACTTTTTAAATAAAAAATTTAATTTTTTTTTTCTGAAAAACAAAAAACAAGTTTACTTTAAAAATAAAGCTATGGATTTTTTTTTGTTTAAGTTTAATCCTTTGCAAAAGGACAAAATAATATTTTATCTATCGTTAAAGATTACTTAAAAGATATTTTTCAACATAATGTTTACAATAAGCATAATAATAATAATGATTGTAGAATCCTTTTTACTGAAAAAGAATTTCTAATTAATATTGTCTGGATCGATTTTTAATAAAAAGAAATTTATTTTATGCAATAATTTTTTTTTTTTATTTATTATTTCTAACAAAAAACTTTATTAAAATGATATTTTAACAAAAAATATATATAAATATAATATAGTGGATATATATACATAATTATATTCTAATAATGAATTATTACGTTAAAGAGGGTGTTAAAAAAAAGTATTATCTTCTTGTGACCATTATGCCGAAGACGCAGTGGACTAGCTGTTGATAATATCAATGTCACAGAGCTCCAAATGATCTAAATGGATAAAAAATTCGAATATATTATTTAACTCCCTTGATGTTGTTGCCGAAATTTTAGCCATCTATCTCTCAACTTCCATTCAATTTTTTTTATATTTTAGCTTTAATACTTTTACTTTAAGCTTATGTCGGGCATTATATAAATTAGAAGTAGGTAGCGCACAGATAGATTCAGTATAATGATACAAGAAAGCAATGATTATATTCAACTGCACAGGAAGGAAACTCTCTTATTTTATTATTTGGTAATTCTTCACTTGAAATTATTGCAAGATTAATAAATTGTTTCTTCTTGGTATCACTAAAAATGTCAAACATAATAGAGCCCGTAAATAATTTGAATAAAAAAATAAACAAAAATACATAATTTTTTTGAAAAAAATATTATACAAAAATTAATTTTTAATTTTTTCCCATTTTAAAAACTACCCACAATTCATTCAAAAAATTTATTATAATAAATTGACTATAATATAACGTTTGCATTTAATTCCAACAGAATTTACGATTCTATTTTTATTTTATTTTTTATTTGCGCAAAAAAAGTAAAAACAAACATTTTTATAAGAAAAATGCATAAAACTTTATGTACAAATCCTATTGTTGCATGAAAATAGCTTTTTGAATGGGTAAAAAAATCTTTATATTTTCGTTTCTGTATAATGTCTTTGGAAAAAAAAAATTTTTTTTTGAAAATAAAATACAATTAGACAATAAAAAATAAAAATAACTTTAATTTTATTTAAACAATTTGACCACGTACATACATATATATATATATATTTTCATTTTATTTTATTATTTGCTCTCAATAAAAATAAAATTTGATTTGAATGTAATTTCGAAGGAATGAGCAAAATTTTCAAGCAAACAACAATTCAAAAGCTAAAGATAATGTTTTTAAAAAAAAAAAAAATAAGGATATAGCATTTAAGTTTTAATGTTCCAACAATTTTTATGCTACAAGTTAATTCACTTTTATGTATTTTATTTTTTATTAACAAAAAAAAAAATTCTTTTAAGACTTTTTATATTGCCATAACAAAAGACGCAATCTTATATTGTTGCAACTTTGTAAACAAATTAAATCATTATTATTTTCGAATTTACAATTTTTCTTGAGTTAAAAAATAAACTTAAATTATCATAATATTAACTTATACTTATGAATGTCAACATTATAAATTGGCGCTTAAATTTTTTGGCGAAATGATGTAGAAAGACTTTAATAACTCAAGCTAAGGTGCGGCAAGATGGAAAACTTATTTTTATCAATAACATAAATTAATATTGAATGTATATAATTTAAATCTTTAAAATTAAGAAAAACAGTTAATTTTTAATCAAAAATCATTCTCAATATACCTACGCTACGTACTTAGATAAAAATTCATTTCAATGGTTTATTTTTCCTTAAAGCCCATAAATATAATTGATTGATGACATAATATATAATTTTACCTACATTTATATTTTGCAAAAAAGTTTTATTATCATATTTATCCCATAAATTAAAAAAACCTGTAAATTATTAACGTTAATATGCCAAAAAAAAAAATTAATATATACATATATATTTACGGCGTTAGGTATTTAACCTTTCCTCGCACTCAGAGTTATCATTATTGCGCAATAAAATTTTAAGATTATAACCACTTAAGTACATAATAATAATAATATAATTTAATTATTTTTTTTTCCTACTCGTGTTTAAGAAAAAAAAAATTATGTTTATGAAAATTATTATTAAGCAAAATCATAAAAAAAAAGGAAAAGGATCAAAATAACTTAGAAATTCTATGCTTAAAAGATATATAATACATATAAATTTAGTTATATAGAAATTTTTTTAGAAATTTACAATTCGTATAGTAAAATAATGGCTCATAAAACTTGACATTAGGTTTCAAAAATGATTTATGATATTGAAAGAATTTGAAACATATAATAAGACGAAAGGTCAGAGGTAACTTAAGGTTTTGTTTTAATTACATATCAGTATTCATTTCTTCATAAAATTTTTTTAAGCTTCATGAAATTTTTAATATTATGTTACACTCTTAATCCGTTCTTTTTTTTTTAAATCTTTCAATATTTTCCCCAAACCTTTGGATGGAGAAACGAAATAATCCTACTTCAACATGTCTTTAATGCTTAATAAAAGTGATCTTTATACATATAGAACTTAACTTTTAACTAAAAACAGACAAGAATATTCAATTTCATAAGAATTAATTCTTTTGACTTTTATGATAAGATACAGAAACATACACAAAGAATAAATTGTAATAAAATTTTGTGTAATTGTAATGAGTTTTCGTATAGTTTTTCCACACAGGAAATTAAAAGGAAAATGCAAAAAAAAAAATAAAAAAAATATGTTCAATTATTACTGCCTGAATGATGCACTGAAAGTATTTTTGGAATATCAAATAATAGAATCGTATTTGATTAAAAAAAACGTAATTAGTTATTTAGTTTTTTTTTTCCAAATTTTTGCTAACATAATTAGCGTTTAAACAATTTTTTTGTTAAAGATATAACAAAAAGATTCTGAATACTATATACTATATACATGTACTTACCTTTGATATTAAACAACAGATTTTGCCATTCCATAATCTAATAATATCGTATATTTATAAAGCGGCGGTCACACGAGGCTGGTTTACCAGCCGCTGGTCGCTGCTTGCTGCTAACAGCCAGTTAAGCAGCAACGTGTGAACTGTTATGTCCGCTGGTGCCAGCAGCAGCGGAGCGATTTTAGTAACGGCTGGTGAAGTTGAACGGTTCAACTTTACTAGCGCTGCTGAATTGTTGATTATTTTGTTTCGGTTGATTATTTTGTTTCAAAACATCGTTGCTGCCAGACCAGCTGCTACTGTTTGCACAACACTGTGTGAACCCTCCCGTATGCTGGTTGCTGTCGCTGTTAACCAGCCGCTGCTGACTAGCAGCGACCAGCGGCTGGTAAACCAGCCTCGTGTGACCGCCGCTTAAGAATCAAATAATATCTGTTGTCAGCTAAACTCAAATATCAGTTTAGCTGACTTAATGTGTAAAATAAAAATTTGAACTGTGTAGTATAATTTAATATAATTTAATATAATTTAAGTCGAATTGATATACAAGAGAAAGAAATTTTTTCATTTAAAGTTTTTTCAGTATTTTCTGGGTATTCGCGTTGTGAGCAGTACACATTTTATTTATTTATAAATATTTAATTCATAATTTCTACTTTATTTTCTCATTCGTTTTAATATAAAGTGATGATTAAGTTGTTGACCGACTTGATATTAATATTATCCATTTTATTGTCTAATTGCAATGCAGATGAGCAAAATAGTTAATTTTGTTTTTAATTTTTATTAATAAATATGTTATTTTATTTTGGAACAATTTTTTAAAAATTCTTTCATTCGAAAATTTGTCTAGTTTTACTCGTAAATAGTTATTATGTATTTAGGTCATTTAATTTGAAAATTAGAAAGCTTCCATTATAGCAGAACATTCCATCTTAGCAGAACTAATTATTCTATCTATTTAAAATTAAAATTTAGCATAATAATACATCTTTGGAAAAAAAAGATACAAAAAACTAAAAATTAAGTCTCACCTTTTTGTGATGTACTTACTTGAGAACAATTTATTTATAGTTTCATTTGAGTAGAAAAAAAAATATACTTAATATAATATCCGGTCTTTTCTTATTGTTATTATATAATTTATATCATATTATGAATTTTATATTATTAGTTTTATAATATGAATATTAACAGAAACAGATAAAAATGAATAGTACCTCTAAAAACATAAAATAAAATGACCTTGAGGGAAACTTGAAGAAAAAAGTTCTCAAAACATAAATTTGAGCCACTGACTGTACTATATATTTTGTACGTATTTTCAAATATTTTGGATTAAAGAAATAAAAATCGAAAATATTGAATAAAACCTGAGGCAATCAAAAATTTTATTCTGAACTTTTAGAGTGATGCATAATTTTCATTATTCTTCAATCTGTGTTTTGGGGAACCCAAACCGTGAAAAATCAAAGGGAAAACCACGAGAAAATTGTATCCCTTTTTATACTATTTATTGTTCATAAATCGGATTCTTTTAACTCTTTCTGAAATCCGTGATAAATTGAAGACTATACTGTAACAGAATCTAGTATGCATAAGAAAATTTTATTTCAAGAAGAAAATAATTTCACATCACTTGAAAAATCGGTTTTATATTGCACTTATTATTAAATTATAAAAATATATATATAAATTTATATAAATTTAATAGTACCTATATATAATATTATATATAAAATTTTTAAACTATAAAAGATAAAGTAAAATTATTAAATAATAAAAAACTTGGCATCTGTTTGATGAAAAAAAATAAAATATTTTTTAAATTATAATAAAAAATTAAGAATATTTTTACATTTCATTTTATAATTTTTTTTTAGTGCATAGTATATAAATGATAAATAATAATGTATAAAACATAAGACATAAATAATTTTATTTTTGTATATATAAATTATTATTTTCAATATTCCTCTCAACTTCTTTTTCATTCAATTATTTTTGTTTATTTATGTTAATGTTGTTGTTTTTATTTTTTCATTTTGCAGGTTATTGTTTTCAAGGAGAATGTCCTACATTAAATTTACAATGTGAAAAAATTTGGGGTTTTGGTGGTGCTGCAGCAGATCGTCAATGTTATGAACAATTTAATTCAAAAGGTTCCATTAATGGTCATTGCGGACGAGAACCAAATGGAAATTATATTAAATGCGATCTTGAGTAAGGAAAACTTTTTGTTTTTTTTTTTTTGTTTTTCATTTATGCTTTCTATATACATATACAGCAGCGCTCTGTGTTTTGCAACAACTTCTGTTCCTTTGTGTTCTGTTTTGTTTTTTTTTTTTTTTTTTTTTTCCATAATGATGAAAAGCACTTTTCAATAATAATGATGATTATATTTTCATTTTCATTTTTTTTTGCATTATCTGGAAATTCAATACCACTTGAAAGCATTAATTATAAAAAAAAAATAAAAAAAAAATAAATTTTTTTTTTTATTACTATTCGTGGTTTAACATTTTCATTAAAATGATATTTCAAGAATTATTTTATTTTTTAATTTTAATTTTTTTTTAATTATTTTAAAAATTCTGTTTTTAATATTTAAAAAGAAAAAATAGGAAGCTCTTTTTGTCTGATTCTGGTTTATGGAAAAAAAAACTCAATTTTAGTGTTTCCTTTTATGTCTGGAGAAATAAATTTTTCGCATACAAAAGTTTATGGAAATTTCAAAAAAAAATATGAATTTGCCATTATTGGAAAATTTCTCAACAATTCTAAACTAACTTGATAAATATAGGGAATTAACTTTATTGTTGTCAGCTAATATGAAGAGCAAATTGTTATCTTATAAATAATTATGTATGTTGATGAGCTAAAGATTATTAGACGTCCTTTCCTTTACCAATATCTACTTGAACATTTACTTATATTCTTAATTGTGTTAGGATTCAAAAAAACCAAAGAAATCTTATTTAAATTTAAGTTACTTTTTCAACCAAATAGATTTAATATTATATTAACTTACATTTTATTTACTGCTAATAATTTTCTACTGCTTTTCAAAATTTTTAACATTTTAATTAAGTAACTAGCAAATATATATTATTTCTTCTATTTATTACCATTATTATTATTATTTTTTTCAATTTAATTAAGACCAATATATCTTTTATGCTTATCTTTTGTTCAATTTAAAAAAAAAAAATAATTCCTCTTATTCTTATAATAATAAAACAAACTACTCAACTGAATTGCTTCTGGTGAAAACATTCATCCAAAACACATGTAAAAAAAATAAAATTGGAACAACATCAAATAAAATGATACAATTTTTTTTCTTTATCTTTTTTATTTTTATTATTTTTTTTTATTTGTAATGCAATGACAATCAACAAAACTGCATAAAAACATAAAAAAAAAAATGTATACACGTATATATATATATCTAAATAACAATCGTTAGAAATGTTCAATGCGGCACATTACAATGTAAAGAAGGAGAACGACAACCGGTAAAAGAGAACGTTGAAAATCAACTATATTCTAGGACAATAATTTCAATTAAAGGAATAGAATATGAATGCAAGTAAGTGTATATTATATAAAATTATTAAATTTTATTCAGAAATTAAATATTGGAAAATTTTTAGGGATAAGTTATATAAGTTATATATTATAGAAACCGATATGTGACAAAATTATCTTTATTTCAATCGGGTCAATCGAAATAATGGCAATAATAGTTAAATTCAAAAATAAAAATCGTAAATAACAATGTACACATCTATATTTCCTAGAATTGTTATTGTCAAAGGTTCATATACAAAGAAAAACGCTTTGATGTGGTTTTGAGAATGAAAATGAAACTTGTTTACCACAGTTCTTTGGTTTATTCAGGAAGTTGCTGTCTAAGAATATGACAGTTAATTCTAATTCGATATATACTTAGATTATTATTTTTTATTTTGAAATCTCTACCCTAAATGTGCTGTCAAATATTTTATAACATACAAAAAAAAATGAAAAAATATTTTTTTTTTTTTTTTTAATCCAAATAATCCAATTATTGTAGAAACTTTTCTTGTAACCTTAGTAATTATATTTTATTTTCCTGTTTCCTTAAAAGAAATAAAAATAAAATCAAAAACGTAAAGAATTATTTAAAATTATTACAATGCACATAAAATTTATATTAATTTTTTTTATTTTTTCATATATTATAAACTAGGGCACATTTAGAACTTTTTATTTTTAAATATTCTGAAAAAAAATTTAAAAATCCTTCTCTTACATTATATACATACATAAGCTTAAAAGTATTATAATAAAATATTTAAAAAAACAAAATTCTTCGTATTAATGAAAAAATTAATAATGTTTGTAAAGCAAAAGTATAAAATATCAAATTTTTCATATGTCACCATAGTATTTTTCGAAATTTAATTAATAAAATGATAAAATCCCTTTTGATAATAATACTTTTTTCTTGTATATAGTTAGTTACATTACTATGACTGAGGTTATTTCAAAAAATATTTTTTACTATTCTAAATGTATGAAAAATATTAATATACAATAACATACTGTATAATAAAATATTGCAAGCTTAATAAATAAAATAAATCCTGAATGAAAATATTATTATAATATGATGATGATGGATGTCAATGGTAACGCTAACTAATTGAAAATATTACAATTAAAATGTTTAAATTAAAAAAAAAAAAAAAACAAATCTGAAAAATTTTGAAAACAAATTTAATTAAGTTCTTAATTCTATGTTTTTTTTATGTCAAAAATACTATTCAGATCTTTAATGATGAATATCTTTCTCATTGACTCAAACTGTAATATAACAAAAGGTTTCCTATTTACTTTTTCTAAATATACGTTCAATGTATTTATTTGATAAATATTGAAGATCATTATATTATATAAAATATAAAAAAAAAAACTAGCAATCATACCATAATTAATAATAATCTTGAAAGCTTCATATGTCTCTTGATATTTCATTATTGACAATTATCTATTGGGAAATAGTTTTTTTTTTTTTTTTGGTTATCAACAGAATTGAGAAAAATATGCAAATATTTTCAAGTATACTTAATGTTTGTTTCTTCAAAAATATATATTTTAAAAATTAGAAAATTTTCCATATTTTATGGATTTATGATTTGGTTGCTTTTTTTTGTACATATATATGTACACATATATGTACATATATATGTACATATAAAAATCATAACATTGTGGTGAATGTCTGTGATGGGAATTCGATTTTCAAATTAATATGATTTTGTTATAAAGATCATTATGTACATTTTCCGTATTTGCAATATTTTTTAAGCTGTTGAAATTTTTTAATATGTTGAAAAAGTATATATGAATAAATTATTCTTGATATCAAGAAAAACTTTAACCAATACTTGATTTGTACGCAAGCAATATTAAATCCTTTAAATATCTTGTTGTGAAAAAAGAACCAATTGACAGAAATATTGGTTCAAGAATAAATTCGAAACAAATAAAAAAGAACCAATTCCTATGTGTATGAATATAAATACTGAATAAATACTAGTTCCATAGACAGTCAAAAAAGGAACAAAAATTGTTACAAGACTCTTAATTGCAATTATTGAGAATTCATCGTGATCAAGTTTATAATAAAAAAAAACTATATTAAAAAGTTACTTATTCTATAAATGAATTAATAATGATTTTCCTAAATAATAAAACCGATTTGGTTTTTTTTTTTGTTTTTCATCATTTTCTGGAAACAAGCTTGTCAGCTCTTTTATATAATTTTTTTTCGTTTTTTTATTTTTATTTTTTTTTTCGGAGCAATAAAAAAAAGGAAATTCTGAATTATTATTTTTTAATTGGAATAAATTGTAATTGTAACAAGATATTTTGTTATTAAAATTGGAAATGTTTTTCAAATGACGAAACAATAAGATACTTTGTCCATTTTTTTTTTGTTGAGAGGATTTTATAACATTTTCATTATACAATTCCCATATCTATCTATATCTATTATATGCATACAAAAAAAAAAAAGTAATTGGAATTTTAATTGCATTTGTTTTTAAAAATTGAAATATTAAATAATAAGTATCTTGAGAGATTAATTAAAATGATAATGAACTTAAAATATATATATGCACGACAATGTACATAATGTATGGATACAATGTACAAACTAATTAAGTGTGAAAATAAAAACAATTAAAGAAATTAGAAATTATTTTTGAAAATTTTCAAATTTCCTCTCTAATATTTTTTCTAATTAGAATAATAATAATTTTTTTGTTTCAAAAGTTAAAAAAAATTTTTTTTTACCCAATTTTTGCATATTATATGGAAAACTTAATTGGAAAAGAAATTTTTATTTAAATGGGTTTTGAATTTATTTATTTTCTATTTAATTCAAATTCATTTATTAGTTCTTGTGAAAACTTTCGACTATTTAGTGTTAAAGATGCGCTATTTAGATATAGTCATGCCCTATACCACCAATCATTCGTATCGTGATATTTTGTCACCATTGTCACCAAATATCGTGAATACCTTGTCAGACTCTCGAATAGTAGTTATTTAAAAACAAAATTTGTTAATTTATTAATCTGATTAAATTGAAAGTAATAAAATTTTAAATTATTTTTTATTTTTTCTTCGACAGAGCGACTAGTGGACAACCGAATTCAGATGAAGTGCCAGGTCATGGTCTCGTTAAAGATGGTACACCATGTGGAGATAATTTAGTGTGTGTAAATCAAACATGCGTAAGCCTTTTTCCACACATTGATCAAACGAAATGTCCAACGGGTAAAAATAATAGAGAATGCTCAGAACAAGGGGTAATTATTACATAAAATTAATACTATATATATATCTATTTATAATAATACTTATACAGTAAATTTTATATATTTTCACTATGTATTGTTCAAAATGTATTTAAAAGGCCCAGAGTATTTAAAGCTATCTACAAAAAAAAAATATTATCGAACCAATCCTTTTTTTTTTTTTATAAGAATCGTTTAGAAAATAATAGTAAGTTGAAGTTAAAAATTTCTAAAATTTCAATTAGAAATATACTGTAGTTAGTAAGCATATATAGGTTTTACTCTTCCAGACTTTATAATTATTACCATAACAATCTACTTTATACTACACAATATTATATTTCTGGATTTAAAAAATAAAAACAACATTAATAATGTTGAGTTAAGGATAAAATGTATATTATATTTATATGTACATATAATATATATTGCAATTAAAACAAATGAAAATTATACTAATTGAATGAATATAATATATACGTTGAATATTTTACTGTTCTCAAAATGAAGTAGTATGTTGGATACGTATTCATTTAATCTGAGTAATTATTTTGTTTATTTCATGAAACTGTGAAGAAAAACTAAATATATGTATGTTCTTATTATACTTATTTATATATGAATAGAGTATATACACGAAGTAAAAACTGTTACGAATACGAAAATAAAAAAATTAAAAAAAAAAAACAAAAAGTTATTTCCACTCATTAAATGGGACAAAATCAAACCTTGTGGAAAAAAGCAAAAAAAAAATTTCAAAAATAAAAAAACACCAGAAGCACTGAAAATAGTCTAATCTTGTGCAAAATTTAGTTGACTATCTTAATAATTTGATGGTTATCTAAAAAAAATTTTTTTTTGGCTTTTTTTAAATAAAAATTGAAAAATTTGTCATGAGCTAGAAAAAAAAAAAAAGAAAAATCTCGAAATTTTTTTATTATTTAATGTTTTTTATTTTTTTATTGCAATTATTATATATATAAAAAAATTACATTATAAATTAGAGAAAAAAAATTTAGTCTGACTCGGAATCTGAATAAATCTCGAAATACATTTGTTTTCTTATTTTTGCATTCATTTTCACATTTTTTGTTCTTAAATTTCTCGTATCGCTCCGGATTTATATTTTATTGTCGCCAAATATCTGGTATTATATTGCTTCCTCTTTGCTTTCGATTTTCGGTCTATGAAATGTAGAAAAATTTCCTATTAATTAAAATTTCTTACTCATGACATATCATGTAATTTTTATAAATCAATAAAAATTACTAATTATTTTGGAATAATTTGAAAAAGTTGACAATACATGGTCATCATTTAAATAATAAACACTCCCTTTGTGTTTTAATTTCGAATATTCCTTTTTTTTTGAATAAATTGTCAAAAAAGTATATTCTCACTCCTGACAATCAAAAACTTTACTTACCATTTTTCTTCTAAAAAACAAAAAAAAAAAATTTTTTTTAGAAAATTTACATGGATTTAATTTTTTATATAAATTAGTAACCGTTTTGTAAATTTATTTTTGTTTTTTTTTTTTTGTTTTTAACTAAAAATGCATATTTTCCTTAAAATATCATGAGCTAGAAAAAACACCGACAACCAAAAACAGTAAAAAAACCGATACAATGAAGGGACAGCAAGACACCAAAATTTTATCTTAAAAATAGAACAAATAATTTTACACTGTCCAATAATTACTTTTGTACTTAAGCTAAAAAAATATAATTTATTGCACTTAAATAGTTCAAATTTTCTTTTGCCGACAACAAATTTTGTATGGAGACATAATGCAAGCTTTTTTTCAAAGTTAAAAAAAAAAGTGATTTCTTCCAAAAATTATTAATTATTATTAATATTTAGGTTTATAATAAAATAAACTAAATATTGGTGGATATAAGAATTGCTTTTGATACTTTTTTTATTACTTTTTTATTTTTCAAATACCGCCGACACAATTTTCCCTTAGGTTTGATTTTGTCCCAAATAGATATGGTGCTTAAACCCAAAAGCTGTTTTATATATATAATACATATAAATTCATAAACAAAAATATAATATTCACAATGTACTTGTTTTTTTTAATTTTCATATTTTAATTTTCATGTTTTTATTCCTGTGTCTTCCTGTGTGAATTTAATCAATTCTAAGCCCCCTTCGTTTTAGAAACTAACTATATCTTGTCTAGAAAATTTGTTCTCAAATTGGTAAAAAAAAAAGAATCGTCTAAACTGTCAGTTATTTGATTGCCAGTACATAACTGAAAATCTGGACTGGATACATAATTCGTTTACTAATTAATAAACAACATTTCAGAAAAAAATTTTAAAACTTTTTGATATGCCTTCAAGTTCATTTATGTTGAATTTTTAATTTTTCTTTTTAACTGGTGTTTAAAGTCTAATCATATTGTTAAAATGATAAAGACTGAACTTAACTATGTCGTTTCATAAATTAATTTTATTTACCCTTTTCGAAAAAGGATATTGCAAGGATAAAAATAAAATTATTATAAATTAGTTTATAACAAGTCGGAGCAATTAAAGTATTTTTTTTTTTTTGGATATTCAGATGAGATTTGAAAAATATATTAAGCTTAAAAATAAATCCTTTTTTTTTGTCATTAATTTTTTTTTTTTTTTACTTAGGTGTTTGATTATAAAAATAAGCCATAATCTCAATAAATAATTCACTTTTAAAATGAAAATAAATACTGTTGGCATTTTTATTTTAAAATTGAAATTTATTTATAGATTTAGATTAGTGGATTATAGTGGTTATCAATCACAAAAATAGACTTGATTTTTTTTTTTTACTTTATATTTGTGCAAGGTTAAGAGATCAGAGTGTAAGATTATAGTTTTCTTTTTGGCTCAGAAATTTTCTTATATTTATGAATTTAATAAATTATACAGTTAGTAGTAATTCAGTATATTGTCCGTAAAATGAAATCATTTTTTTCAATTTTATTTTACTTAAATATTCACAGTTGAAAGAAATTCTGTCAATAGTTTTTGCATTACATTATCGGTGCAATTTTTTGATTCAATATTTGTATAAATATATGCTATATAAAAATAATATAATTAAAGTATATAGGTCTGATTTTCTTTTTTTTTTCAACTGAATAAATAAGTAATATTTTTATTGAGGGTTTAAAAATTCTTAATATTGAGTTAATTATTTAATGCTATTGATTCACTATGTTGTATGTATGTATGTAAAGTACATTTATGTAAAATCAAAAATTATCCTTGAAGACTTTAAATCTTTTAAAGTATATATTTGGAAAGTGATATTTAATTCGAATAAGTAAAATGTTTCAATAAAAAAAAAGAAAATACAATCGACAGACAAATTTTTTTTTTTGTTTTGGTTCTTTAAAACCAAAATTGAAATATTTTTTTTATGGGAAAATTTCATCTATTTTAGGATAATTTAATTTTTTTTTTTTTTGTTTTTGCATAATTTTGCAAACATGTAATATGAGTAAAAAAAGATGAAATTTTACGAATTTGTACACATATAATGAACACACTATATTTTCTGTTATTATGGAAAATATGATATTCAAATAAAAATCACCCAGTGTATTCTATCGAATATGACATTAAAAATACTGAACAAAAAAAAAAATACACATGAGCCAATTAGACGAAGCAAATACATACTAACATGAATATGAATATCGAAAAAGTTCATCAAAAAAATAATTTAATTTCTTAAAGCTTGTATTTTGTCATCGTTTATTTATATGTCAAATCTACGATTATTTTGTCTTGAGCAATAATTTCACTTGTATATTTTCCTAACGAGAAAGAAATTTAAATTAAAAAAAAAAACATTATTTATATGTATGTATGTATATTGAATTGAGATGCATATAATTATTGTTTAACGAGTTTTTTTTTTTTCTTGAAAAAAATAAACCCTTAAAATTATATATAAATTTAATTACCAATTTGTCTAAATTTAGCATTGATTACCTATATACAAATCTTACATACATAATAGATTTACCATCAGTATTGATTTTCATTCAAAAATTGTATTTGTTCTTGTCATGATGTCATTCTTTAAAACAAAATTCATTGTATGTATATGTATAAAGTTTTATTTTATTTTATATTTTTTCAACGCATCTGTTAAAAAAAAATTATTGATATTTTTTTTTTAATTTATTCTTGAAACATGGGATAAATTTTTACACATGTACAATGTACAATTTTTAACACAGTTTAAAATTATTGTTTTGAAAATATTCCGAATTCCAAAAAAAAAAATTTTAAACTTAATATATAGAAAATGGTGTTTAAAATACACTCTACGTCTTAGCCACAAAACAGTTGTCAAATTATAATAATTACATGTACCTAAATTCTTTAGTGAAGTGATTTAAACACAAATTCTTTTTAAATAACTAAATTATAATAAATAAACTATATAGTAGTGGCCAACAATAAATATTATGTATAATGTATATAATATGTAATTTATTTTTATTTTCAACTTAAATCTAAAACTTACATTAAGCTCTAGAGACGTTACGATGACATTTTCAATCAGAAATAATATAATATCATTAAAACTAACTGAAACAGAAAATTAAAAAAAAAAAACTATAATAAAAATAACCAACATTAATTAGGTAGCCGGAGATATTGAGAATTCGTAGGATAATTCATTTTGAATCCATCCAAAGGTTACAAAAAAAAAAATTGAAAAAAAAAAAAACAACATTACATATCAACACAACATAATATTTATTTATTGTGAATATTGTGCAAAATATATTAAAGCTCATACAACACGCAATATTTTTATTCCATAATTTTTTGTTTTATATTTTATGTATTTATGTATATTTTATGTATAGTTATGAAAAAAAATAAATAAAAAAAAAATAAAGAGAAAAAGCAATTTGTCACAAGGCTTCCTTCTGCATCAAAATGCTTTTAAACATGTTGTTCGTTCTCAAATGCTTAAAATTTTATTCTGTCAAAAAAAAATTTTTTTTTTTGTTTCTATTTGACAATTTAATTTCTTTAAAATGTGACGCAAATTTATGTTTTCTTGCCTTCCCTTTGGCTCAAATGATTTCATATTGTGTGTGTAGTGTAATATTTTTTTAAATTTTTTATTAAATTGTTGATTTCTTAATCCTTTTATGAAACTTTTCAAATCATATATCTACATACTTATATTGGTACAATATGTATACAGTAGTACAGACTGTTTACATTTAACGTCATAAAGGCAACATATTATATACATTGTACATTTTAAATTTGAAAGCTAAAGTTTTCATAAAAATAAAAATAAATACAAAAAAAAAATAAAACTAAAAAAAAATGGGATAAAATAAAAACAACAAATAATTGATCTGGGATTTAGAGGATAAGTTCAAATGATTTCGATTTAGTTTTATATTTTTTTTTTATCGCTATTTCAGCAATAAATAAAATCTAAAATGAATTTAAACATTTTGGATTCTCTAGTCTATATTACTAAAAAAAAAACTTTATATTGGTTATCGAGTATGTAATATATGTTAGCAAAGATAGCAATAGCATATGCAATAAAATTGGATAAAAATAGTTTTATATGCACAGGTGAAAATAAATTATATGTAATATGAAAATATATTGTGATACAATTTTCGAGATGCAAAAAAATAATGTCTGCATTTTTTTCGTATAGAAAGAAAGACAAATCCCCCCAATTTAGTATAAGTCTTTAGAAAAAAATGTTGTTGGCTCTTTCGACCAAATTTTTTAATAATTCCATCATCCAGAAACAAAACTCTATTATCAAATCAAAATTTTTGATTATAAATATTATTATAAACAATCAATTTTTTTTTTTTTTTAGGTTTGTACAAATTTAAATCGATGCTATTGTGATTTAGGATGGGGTGGAATTGATTGTTCCCAACCAGTATTATATGTGACAGCTGCACCTCCACCACCAAATGCAGGACCAACAGTCGACAATACAGTTATTAAAATGGAGAAAAAAGAAACCCCATACGGTAGGATTAAAGTTTAATAAAAAAAAAAAAAATTTTCAATATTTTTTTATTTGATAAACATTTTGTTAAAATCTTTAATTTATTTATTTTTTTTTATTTTTTTATTTTTGTCAACTTAAAATTAATATTTATATTATTTTGTTAGGAATAAAAATGAAAAAAAAAAACGAAAAAAAACGCAAAAAAAAATTCTACTTAATTAGGGAGAAACCAAAAGAATTAAATGTATGACAATGGTAATCAAATTAATTGATTGCAATTACAAAATTAACAAAACAACTATATGAAAATAAATATATTCAATCACACATCGTCTGTATAATTCATATTCGGCTTCATTATAATCATATAATAAATAGTGGTTTGTTATTTTCCTTATTATTATTATGTTATTTGATATTATTTTTCGAGATTAAAAAAAAAAAAAGAAGAAAATCATTGCTATGCAAGTTCATATTTTTGCATTGTATAGATTTTTTATTTGTAGTTACGCCGCCAAAATTTTATACATCTATAATTAATAATAAAATTTAATTTAAATTATTTTTCTTTAGTAGTAAAATACAAAAAAAAAAACACAAAGAAAATCTGAAATCCAAGTACAGATACATTTATATTTATGTTATATGTATCTTTATCATATTCCACTGAGAAAATATTACCAACAACTATATTTAAAAACTCAATTCTATCGAAAAAAAATATCATTTTCTGTTATTTACAATAAAATTAAGTACTTATTACACTTAATCCAAAAAATATCAAATTTGTAATTATTATCTATATATTCTTAATCTCTATATATACTTAACAACAATTTTTTTTAAACTTCTACTAATTTTTTTCTCATAATTCCTACGGCTGTGCACATTTATAAATTACTATATTCAATTCGGAATTGGGTAATAAAAAGCCATAAATCTATTTTAAAAATCATAGTAACATAGACATAATGTGCTATATAAAAAAAAAAAAAACCAATGTTTGTTGTTCTTCACACGAAACCATGAAAGTAATATTTATAAATTTGAATTTCAATTGAAAAAGATACTAAATAGGCAAACATAAAAATAAACGATTATGATTACAGTGTATTTCTGAAATATATAACAATTCATTTAAAAAGATGAACAATTATTCCTGAACTGATGAGATGATGCGCTTCTGTTGTGGAATTATATATAATATTGATTAATACACTGCAACGGAAAAATTTAGTTTATTACAAATTTCAAACATTTATAATTTCTAAGAAAATCAAATAAATTTAATACACATACTTATTGTTTTATTAATTTAAAAAAAAAAAAAATTTTTATAGTAATATTACATAATATAAAAAAATAAAATTTATTTATTTCTATTTCTAAACATTATGTTTTCGAATAAATAATTTAATTTTCAAGGATATTAAGCATCTATATCTATACAATTCAACATTCATTCTATAATTATATACATTTTTGAACTTACTCGTGTAAAAATTATTGCTTTATATTTAACAAGAAAGATTTAATTTATATATAATATTTTTAAACTTCGTTATTTTCTTTTGTGGTTTTATATTTTAGATTGAGTTATATATAAAATATGCCAAATTTACACTATTTTCGCAAACAAAAAAAAAATATTATTTTAGCTTATAGATCGTTTTAAAAGTTACATATATTTTATACACATAAATAGCACATAATTAAATACATAAAATCATTTATTATTTTATTTCAAAATTTTCTGATTTATACATAATAATATTTATCCTCAATAAATACTGTTTTACTTTTTACATAATTGTCTACATGTCTAGAGATATTTTATTTTAAATTAAAAAATTTCACACAAACTATATATACATTATAATTGGAATTGAATAAAGAAACATTAAATTATTTCATAATGTATGTTCTTCACAAGATGCATAAATATATATACAAGTAATTTAGACAAGAAGAACGTTTAATATTTACTTCATTCAAATTGAAAGATTTTTATTTTCTTTTAAAAAAAAATTCTATTTTCTTGATTCAAAAATTATAAATTAAAAATTATTATTGTTTTTTATTCATTAGAGCGGCTAGCTCAATTTTTCTTCAATTTTCCTGAGTTAGCTTATATTATACATATATTTACATACAATATATACTTATTTTTAATGTATGCGCAAGTATAATCTATAAAATCATTTTATATATATATTGATTGATCTATATTAAAATTATAACAATCAAATTTTTATTTATTTTTATTCATTTTCTCTAATTATTAATTGCATATATTTTGAACTTTAAGAATTTAATTATTTATATTAAATCGGAATTAAAATAGAATAACACTCGGGTGCTATCCTAACTTTAAAGATATTTCAAGCTGATAATTCACGCTGATTAACGTGTTATTACATCACTATTACTATAAATTCTCATGAATATACATAAAAACGAGAAATCATGATTTTGCAAATTTATTAAATAATGCACGAAAATTATACATATAAAATACCTTTTAACTAATAAAATAATAATGAAAATATATTCGTGACGCAAAAACAACAACAACTTCGTATTTTATTTAATTTTAAAATAGATTGTGTTGCATTTATAAAATAAATAAAAATATTTCTGGGCATGAAAAAGTAAAACGACTTTATTTTTTTTTTTTTTTTTTACTGAAAATAGCAAAATTGGTATTTTCATATTCATTATTTAAATATTTGTAATCAAAAAATTATTGATTTTTTATTACCAATTTTGTTATTATTTGGAGAAAACTTAAAAAAAAAAAAATTTGGATAAGTTGTTCCGAAAAAAAAACAACTGAAAATAGAAAATACACACCACAATCTTGAATCTGATAAATTTTAGGAGATGGAGATAAAGAAAAAATCAGCACTTTAACAATGGTCATCATTTTAGTGGTAATAGTGAAATGTGTCTTCATTAGTTTTGCATCGTTGGCTGTATGCTACAGGTAGAGTATTTCTTTCTCGGCAGAAATATAAATCGCTAAATTTGATGGATGTCCTTTTTGATATCAGTGTTATATTAGACATGTCAGTGTTTTCTGTTTTATGTATATTATTATCATAAAAACTGAATATGATAATAAAATTTGTATATATAATAATGTATTATAAAATTTCGGCACCAAATGTACAAAGAGCTCAACCGTTGTAGCTATATGCATAAAATTTAATTTTTAATGTTTTTTGAAACTAAATACATTATATCAATATTTATTTACTTTTTTTTTTCTAAATAGCCCGTGTAATTGATTTTCTTATTAATTACCATCTTATTCTAATACATACTATGTACTTATTTATTCGAGATCTTTTAAAGTTGACATGTCTAACTTGTACTTATGTAATTATAATAATAAATATTATGCAATGTTTGTCAGTACGCTTGAACAATATGTTATTGTGTAATTTGTGTACTCTTTCTCTATATTCCTTAATCTACTAAATCTCTGTCTCTTTTAAACATAAAAAATTCACATTTTCTAGTATCATTATATTAAACTTTAATTTTCCTTTAATTTTATATTGTGTTATATATTTTTATTGTACTATTGTGTAAATATAAAACGTATCATTCTTAATTTTAAAAATTTATGTTGTCAGATTAAAGTTTTCGTTTGTATTAATTACTGGCTAAATTTATCAATGTTTAGATAGAAAATTAAATTGCTTTTTTTTATTTTATTTTTAAAATTAAGAGCTTTTTGATATTTATTTTATTAAATAATAAAGGGCAAAATAAAATCTCATAATTTGAGTATATCTTTAAAAGGAAATGTTGTTGTTGAATATTGCGTCCGATAAGAGTTTACTGTCCGATAAGAGCATACGAAATTAAAAGATGTATAATAACATTTAATAATATAGATCATACAGTATATTAGTTTTTATTTTTTATTTTTTTTTTTTTTAACTTGCATGAAAAAATTCACTCTTGTAGAAGCACTGTACTTTGTTTTATCATTTAATTAACTTAATTCGTTGAACCGGATTTTCTATTTCATTATTAATATAATTATTTAAATAATTAAATATGCGTACTTAATGTCATCAAATGCAACGTTTTCTGAAAGCAGAATTTTGCTAGAAAAACAATTTCTTGCTTAATGCTGGAGATCAACTCAAAAATCTGATGACATTATAACTGTCATTAGATAAAAAATAAATCCAAAAATCGTAAGCAATTTAAATTTTTTAATAATCAAAATCAAAAAAAAAATTTATTATTTTATATTTTTGTTTTCAATTTTTTATTTCTTTTTTGTTTGAAAACTCAACTTTTATATACAATTTTATATAATTTTTAACAAGTATCTCTAGTATAATGCAAGTCTTGATTTTTCAGAAATCTTATCGTATACACACATCAAAAAATATTGAACATGGCATTAATATTAATTACTCAATTAATTTTTATATATATTTCAGTAATGAAAAAAAAAAATTATTTCATATCTTTCACATAACAATTTTTATGAACTCATTTTTTTGTTTGTTTTTTGAAGTTTTATTTCAGTTATTTCTCAATATTATATTAAGGTAGATAATAAACTTATCATACTAAGGATTTATTGATTTTTAATCATATTTATCATTAAGCATTTCACTAAACATAAATGTACGAAGTTACGAAGTTCATCATAATTTCTTAGCAAATAATTATTTGCAGGAAAAACGATATAAAAATTCAAACTTAATGAATTTCGTAATCAAAATTCTATATGAAGTCAATATAATTTCAAGACTCTCTTTAGAATTAATCTTGTTTTTTTGGAAAAAAAAAAAATGTTGGTAACTAATGAGCTGAACCTAATTAAATATAATAATCTGTAGTTAACTTTATTTATTTAAAAAACAGTCATATAACGTATAATGTTTCAGCAAAAATTTAATGTTCTTGAGAATTAATCAATACAAGTGAAAATTTCTTCAACAGAAATGTTAATTTATTTTGCAGAAACAGTTTATTTTCCTCCAAGCAATTAATTTGCAAAACAATGTACATTTAAATTGCAAATAATAACTTAAATGAAATTGTTTGCGTATATTAATAAAATATCGAATGCATTATATGTTTCTCTTTGTTTAAGTTAATTCTTATTAAACATTTAATACGACCATGCCATGGAGAGAACTGTAGAAACAATATTTTAATATTTTTGTTCAAAATTTTTTTCCTTTTAAACTTTTGCATTTTTTCAGACATTTACTAATAGTTCTACTTAAAATGCAATTTAGTATTCAGAGTAGATAGAAAAAAGTTTCAAAATTGTATTTAAAGGTTTTTGGAAATAGGTATACTAAAATTATCTACCCTCAATTGCCTTTTAGATAGCATTATTGATGAAATTCTTCGCTCAGCAGCATTAGTCAAAATGTTGAACAAAAAACATGGAAATACGTATTCAATACCTATATAAGTTCCTAAAGTTGCGTCCATGGTACATAGATACAATAACTATTTCGTGCCCTAATTTTATATTTTTTCGGTCTAAAGAAGAAATAAAAATTTTTAAATAAAATATTTTATTAGTTTAAAAATATTAAGTTCACCATGTGTGCGTATATACATATTAAAATTAAATAATCATAATTAAAAATATTTATATTTTAAAACTTAATAGTATGTGCGCAGAATGTGTTTTTTACTGTCTGAAGACTTTTTAAATCTTATTAATTGAAAAAAATTATAAAATATTAAACATATTAGATATCGTTATTTATTCATACAATACTAATAATTGGAAATATTGTTCAAAGGTTACCATTGTCATAACTAATATTTAAGCTTAAAAAAAAAACCTTATAAAATTTTGCCGCCAATTGGTACAAAAATTAGTACAATAATACAATATGGAATATCGTAAAGTTAAACAATAATTAAAGATAAAGGTAATGATCAAATTTTTCTAATTTTTAGCGTTCTTCAATATAATTGTTTGCGAAAAAAAAATTAACATTACGAAATGTTACAAGTATTTAGAATTTTCATTTAAGAAGCTTAAGATATTTTTTTATTATAGAATTGATTAATATAATATTAATAAATTTTTATATTAAAATTTATTATATTTATATTAACATATATAAATATAATAAATTTTAATATTATAATTAACATTAATTTAATATCACATATAAATTTATTAATTATTATATTAACACTTAGATTGTAACATAAGTACATATATTGTAGTGGTAAATAAAATAAATATTATTTTATATAATATGTGCATAATTATACGTGTTCAACAATTTTTAAATTAAATTTATAATATTTCAATATTAGTTTTTTAATTTACATATTTTTTAATTTACGTATTTAATTTATATTTTATGTTTAGAAAAAGAAATAAAAATTAATGAACAATATTGATCTTTACCTAATATCTTTAATAAAATTTGAAATTTTTTTTTTTTAATTATTTATTATAAAATAAGAAATGTAAGAATCTTCAATTGCGACATATTTTAATAGATATTTTGAAATTAATATAAATTCTAAATCTTAAAAAATTAAAAACTTTATTTATATACGATTTTTTTATGAAAAATTTAGGTATTATTTAAAAAAAAAATATATTTTCAATTTTTATTTCAATTAATCTTTTACATGTAAAAAAAAAAAAAACAATTTACAAATTGTGATATAACGTTATATTTTATTTTATTTTATTTTATTGTCGGACGCTTCTTCAAATTCAACTTTTATTATATACGTACAAAAAAAAATATAAATATAATGTAAATATTTTTGTCAAATAAAAAAAATAAAAAAACACTACAATTTAACATCAACAAATCAACAACAACAAAATAATGATGGTTATTACATTAAAAATTGAATGATGGTTTACATAAATAACGTATTATATTTAAATAAAATATTTATTTCAATAATATAAAATTATAAACATATAAATATTTGATAATAAAATAATTAAATGTTCCTTTGGTTTGTCAATGTTGTTAATGTTTGTTCTTGTAATTAAAAAAAAAAAAAACAAAATTTCCAATTTACATATCATTAAATATATATATACATATTTATATTCAATATATATAATATATGTACATTATTATATTTTTCAAACCCTTAACATAATTTATTTCATAAAAATTTTAATTTCTAACATATTTTCATTTGTTCGTTTGTGTGATATATTCATTACAAAATTTATATTTAAATCAAAATAAAACATTATTATATATTCAAACTATATATCTTAATTAAAAAAAAAAAAAATAAATCCTCTATCAAAACAATAAAAAATAATATATACTTCATTAAAAAAAAAAAAAAAAAACAACTATTTATATATATTTATAAAATATATAATATATAATATTCTCGTCAATGTGCAAAAAAAAAAAAAAAAATGCAAACAAACATTTGTAGAGAATTACCATGGGTCAAATACTGTGTTTTTAGTTGGTATACTAATGTCAGTTGTTGGATTCGTATTTGTTACATTTACAGTAGTGGCACTGTGCTACAGGTCAGTTGTAGTACATAGAAAGTTCTCCCTGTGTCTGAGGTTAGTTGGAAAGAAATATAAAAAAAAAGAAAAAAAAATTATCGTTGAATTAAATTATTGCTAAAGAAAATTTCGCCTTTTTTTTTTTTTTTAACTAAAGTAAAATTCAATTTAAAAAAAAAATTAAAAAAAAAAAAAAAATAAAACCAATGGAATTTTTTTTTGTAATGCACTTTTTATTATTAATTTATTATTTTATTATTGTTTATTATTATAAATTTATTTCATTATTTTAATCACAAAAATTTCTTATTATTTGAAAATAATAATAATGAAGATAAGAAAAAAAAAACTATCAAGACAAAAATTAACTTTTATATATATAGATTTTATGAGAACTATATTTTTGAGCCAAAAACACTTTACGAAATTTTCCATCTAATGTTTATCAAAAAAAAAAAAAAAAATCTCGATATTTTTGCAGCTAGTTTGCATGATTTATAAAATGTACACTGACCGGAAACTGTTCGAAAATTTAATATTTCTGTCTTTACAAGACACATCAAAATAGAAATAAAAATAATTCAAAGTGTAAATCGCAGACGAGATACATTAAAGATTTTTTAACAAAATTATAGATTCGAAATTAAATCAAATGAATGGGATATGTAAAAAAAAAAGAAGATATATTCATAACTAAGATTCTGTAATTAAGTTTCAATTGCTAAATATACATAATCCTGTTGTATTCTAACTTGTTTTTTTTTTTTGATTTTTGATTTGTACATAATTTATTTGTACACATTTATAATAATTTACTAATATCAGTAAAAAAATCAATCTTTTTCATAAAATTTACAAAATTATTATCAAATTGTTTTTCCTCTCAATAACTTACGTATGAAGCGTCGCTTTTAATCTCAAATTAATTTCATTGTAATTAAAAGAGTGTTGAGAGTTGACGTCGATTTGGCCTCATAAAACACAACACAAACACAAACAAAAACACTAATTTTCTTTGCCATAACTTAAAATTTAATGGCTGATTTTTATTTTTCATAATTATTGTTTTTATTTTATTTTTATTTTTTTAATTTAATTTTTTTTCGAAGAGGCTTCATTATGCTTTTTAATTGTGGCTGTTATACATACTTATGCCTATAACAACAATTATATATATATTTATCAAGCAAAGAGCGCTTCAAAGCTAAATAAATAAAACTGAAGATAAAATCACTCAACTTTTTTAATTTGACTGAAAATTAACTTTTATTGAGATTTCAAAAAAAATCAATTAAATAAATTAAAATTAAAATTTATATTATGTTGGGTGGAAAAACAGATTTTCATACACTCTTAAAAATTCCTTAATATCCGAATTTTCTATAATCCTTTAGTCGTTAAAGTTTTTAAATAAGTTACTTAAAGTAATTAGTTTTTGACAAAATATTAAAATTTTTTTCCCAAATAAAATTTTTACTGCTGATTTTTGCATAAATCTTTGTTAATAAAAACTACTTCAATAAATTGATTTTTTTCTTTGCTGCACCCATTTACGAAACAGCAACTTTGAAGCCTCTAATTTTATGTTCAAAAAATTATTATTTCATTACAAAAATTTTAACTAAATATAAATTGTATATTAAAATTTAAAATAAAATTATTTTAGTTTTTTTTTTTACAATTCTTTATCGATGTGGTCATGAATTTATATATATTTATTTCAACAGAAAGTAATATTCAATAAAATCATATAAAAATGATGAAAAAAGCAGAAATTTTTAAACTTTTTGCAAAAAAAAGTTGTTGGAAGTAAATAAACTAAAAAAAAAAAAAAATATGTATTAAAAAAAATAAATTTTTTTTCTTTTTTTTCAATTTCTTTTTGGTTGTGTTAGTTAAATTAGGAAAACCCATACATACATATATATATATATATTTTTAATCACTTTTTTATATTAAAAATTGAAGCTATTATACCAATTAACATGAATTAATTAAACGAAGTATTTACCTTTTCCACAACATTGAAAGATTTCCTTATGCCTTAAGGAAAATCATACGAAGTTGGCGAAATAACTTTAATAACAAAAAAAACTATTTTTTAATATTTTTATTAGAAAAAATATTTTTAAACTAAAAATAAAATTTCAATCTTGTGTAAAATCAAAACTAATAGTTAAAATTTTAATAAAACCAACCTACTAAAAAATACCTTGTGTATTAATTTTTAGTAATCAATTATCTATCATTTATTGAAATTAAACAATTGCTTTTCTAAATTAATAATCTATTTTATATAATTGATAATTTTTTATTTTTATCTGGAAAGATTTTCATAAAAAAAAATTTATTTTCGCCATATTTAATAAGTAAAAAAAAATCTTTCAAAGCCAATAAAAGTATAATAGCTTCGAGCAATACATATTAATTTTTAATTATTTTTAATTTATTATGCTAGTTTTACATTGAACATTAATACAAAAAAAAATTATATAATTTTATTTTTTTTTTTAATATTTTAATATCAATATTATTATAAGTCTTGTAAAAATGTAGATTTCATCCAAATCTGTTATTTTTTTGTACAATAATGTCTATAATACACGAACACATAAAACAAAATTTTTTTGTATAATATTAAATTATTTGTTTTTATTTACTTGCATTAAGTTATAGTTTCAAATAAGTTTTAATCAAAAAACAAACTAAGTAATTTAAATATTAATATTAATAACTAAATAATTAAAATCACCATTAGTCGTATAAAAAATTTAGTCTTATATCATATAAATTTCGATATATTGAAAAATTTCCAAATTTAAATTACTTAGACGAAGATTTCCCTTACACTAGTTTTGATAAATTTGTTTCGAATTAAATTGATTTGACAAGAAATTTCGGACATTTATCTTTTTCAATTTGAATCTGAATTATTGAAAATACAGATTGATTGATTAAATGTTATCAATTACCATGTTCTTATACATACAGGACCTTTATGCTTCGAAAATAAGGGTCTGTTAATGTTTCTCACTGAATATTTGTTGAAATAATACATAGTTTCAACATAAAAATCTTAAATTTCAATCTCAAAACTACTGTTTAATACAGATATTATTTTATTCCAATTTTCTATCTAAAAATACAGAAAAATTGAAAACTTAAATGCTCCTTATTTTTTCTTTAAAGACGTCCTTAACCACTGGCTGTAAAGACGTCCTTTTGCATTAATACCCACATAAAAATTAAAAAAACAAAAATCCTAATTTTTAATTTATTTCCCTTGTTAGTTTTAATTTAGATATTTGCAATTTTAATTTTAATTACAACAACATTAAGAATTTTTAGTTTAAATTATAATTTTTATTTTGAATTAAAAATACTGCACCAAATAAAAGTTTTTTATATATATATAAAATATAACAAATATAAGGATCATAATAAAAAAAAAAAAAACAATTTTTTTTTTCAACAATAAATAATTTAAGTTATTCAATAAAGATACTGTGGTCTTTATATAAATATATAAAATAAGTTTGAAAGAGAATTTATCAGTATAGATATATTATGTAACTAACTATAGTTTTATTATAAAATAATATATCTTTTCGTTGAAATAATATTTAAGAAAGACTACTTTATATTATTCTTATTATGAAAATTTTTTATGAGTTTTATTTATTCTTTACAATCTGAATCTGAATTTAACTCTCAACAATCATGGGTATCGATATTAATCGGTAACTTCTTTATAATTTTAACAAATTAATAACACATTATGAAACTATTCAATAAATGGCAAACAATATTTATATTACAGGATATAATACAGTACTTAAGATACTACTTAATACATGCGCTAAACTATAGAAAAATCTCTAACTTATATCTTTATAGATCTATATATATATTTAATAATTACCACAGTATATTTCTTCTTGAATAAAAAATAACAAACTACAACAATAGGCCTTAAAGCAAATCAACTAAATCACTGTTTGACCTATAATATAATTCTGACAATGTAGTTACTAACGATAATCATATATTCATTCATTTCAACTAACAAAAAATTTATTTACTTTATATTATTATAGATTTCGCAAAATTTGTGCTAAATATTTCATTCTAATCTAATATATATATGTGTTACTTGCGAAAATCCTTTCAACATATTTTATTTTTTTTAATTATTTTAGGCAAATCACTGAAGAAAGAAATTCAAAAAAAATAATAAAAATCATTCACATTTTTGTTTTAATATAATAATGATAGTTAAGTAATGAATTTAGTATGCTTAATGTATTTAATTATACATATTCACAACTTAATATACTTATAAGATGGTGAGGTGTTATATTATCTTTTTTATTATATTTTTTTTAATTTTTAAGGAATTCAGCTAAAAGAAAATCCCTTCCCAACTGAAACAAATTAAAGTCTACATCTTTTTTTATATATACACTTTTTTTTTGATATTTACTATTTGCAAAAACTTTTAATATTGCTTTAAAATGTTTATTCAAGCCAAGGAAAAACTAAAAGCTAGTTTAATACTTAAAAACCATTGCAGACACGAATCTGAGAAATAATTGTCTTACATTCAAGGAATTATAAATTTAGAATTTTAATTAGTTCAAAAAATATACCAATAAAAGAAATATTTATGGTTTTGGTTTATTTATTTAAATTTTATATATGTTATAAAAATGTTAGATTCCACAAAAAAAAAACTATTTGAGTGCATTAAGACTCTCTACACAATTTATGTAAATGTCTCAAACTCCTCACCAAAAAAAAAAAAAAACAATTATCTTATAATTAAATACATCAAGTTGTAAACAATAATTAAATATTATTAAGTTATCACATTGAAAACTCATTTTCTCAAATTACATAATTTATGATTAAAAAAAAAAAAAAGAAAAAAAAAAAACAAACAAAAATGTCCTAAACCTATAATTTCATTATCATAAAAAAAAATTATTTACATATTACCCATTCTTTTTAGTTCAAAAAAAAAATATTAATACTATAATCACTTATTTTGTATGAATGAATGAATAATGTGATTTGAATGATAAAATAAAAAAAAATGCAATTTGTTTTAATGGTTTTTCAAATATTCTAGAAATAAGAAATAAATTTATGAGAGAATTATTTTTATTCAAAATTAGTTTCTTATATCTTTATTTCAATTTAAAAGTATTTGCCAAAAAAAAAAATAAAAACCTTTCTAACATTTTAAAGTATTGTTTTTTTTGTTTAAAATCATTCAAAAAGAATTTTATTAAAAATATTTTATTCGCATTAGTGGAATATAAATGGAATATACGAAATTCCGGAATTTTGATTATTCTACTTTCCTATTCCACTTAGAGTTAGGGTTGGGATACTACATTTATCAAAAAAAGTTCCTAAACTTTTACTTACTTTTTTGAATTATGTTATAGTTGGTAACAATTTTTTTTTGACTTAATTAAATTAAAAAAAAAAAAATAAAAAAAAAAAAAAAAACAAAATAAATTTAAAAAATCAAAATTTTCCTGAATTACTCTTCCTTTCAGTTTTAGTTTTTATTTTTATTTTAATTTTTATTTTTTTTCATTATCAAACAAATTCCACTTTTCTTCAAATTAATACAATGCGAACGGCAATCGTAAATCCGGAAGAAAAGTGAAATTTTAATGGAATTTATTTTAAATGCAAACAATGTATAAAATTATTAAATAATTATTGTCTTCGATTAAAAATTTCTTATTCACTTTATTATCTTAAAATTTACATAATTTCAAATGAATACCTATTAAATTTCCATGAAATTATTGCTGATTACAAACTGAAAATAATTGTTTGAGAAGAATTACATAAAATAGAAATTTATTTTTAAAAGTTATAAAAAAAACATTTTTCAATCTATACTTAATCAAGATGGAAACAAGAAGCCCTGTTCAAAATCCTTTACGAAACCTTTTCATCTTATATGAAATATATGAATAAAAACGTTTTTAAAGTGTAATATTGCTTGGAAAAATATGCAAACTACCTAAAACCAATGAATGGTTGAGACTAATATAGATATAAAAATATGAAAAAAACAATATTTCATCTATTTGATATTTAAGTGGCAGTGTTTGCGTTTGGAATTTTGGAACAATAAATTTCATTTTTTTTAACTCTGACTAACATAAATGTTTTTTTTTTAATTCATTATAAAAATAGTTCCTTTTATATTATTATTAAAAACATCCTCAGTATTCTTTTCATATATATAATATTCATATTCCCTTTACAAATTTAAGTTTCTCCTTTTAAATTCCCGAACCCTTATCATAATTTGGTTATTTTGTTTTGTTTTTTTTTTTTTTTTTTCGATTAAAAACATTGCAAAGCAAAGGATTACTTTTATAAAAATAAAAACTTAAAAACTAATAATAATCAAACCCAAAATATTTATAAAATATTACGAAAAACATATTATACTATATAACTGTACAAGGATTGAATTGGTATTCGATTCCAATGGGATAACATCTACAAAACAGGTATTATTCAAGATTTTATGAAATTAAAAGAA
Source organism: Hybos culiciformis (assembly GCA_964007475.1). NCBI lineage: Eukaryota > Metazoa > Arthropoda > Insecta > Diptera > Hybotidae > Hybos > Hybos culiciformis. Next base: position 34,563,273 of record OZ023275.1, on the reverse strand, counting down.
TTTGAAAAAAAAAAAACAGAAATAAAATAAAATCACAATTAATTAAAATTTTTAATATTTATTTACTGAGTATACTGCTGTATATATTATGTTTACAACGTTATACATGCGTACTAACTATACATTTAGTAAAAATGAGTATTGAATAAGGTAATATTCTTTTTAATAATATTTATATTTTTTCCAGTAGGTACATGAAGATTCTTAAAATTATATAACTTATAAAGAATAATATAATATTCTATAGTTAAGGGATATAAATTTTGAGGTTTGAAATAATTTTACAGATTTTGATTAAATCTTTAATAATATGCTGACTTGTAAATTCAGAATTAAAATATACAAAAACAAAATTGCTTCAGAAAATTTACAATTACATTTATTAAATAAAAATGGAATTTATGTAAACTCTGACTGAACAACATAGTTTCACTAGTGATATCTTACACAAAAATATATGTTGCAGAATGTTCAAATTTCTTTTTAATAAATGTATCTCTATAGAAACATTTTCTCGTCAAAATTACATGAGATTTTTGTATTTCAATTTTTCATGTTAGGCTTATTCCAAAGCTTCAATTGAAATTATTTTCATTGCGAGAGACATAATTATTGATATGTCAAATACAAACATAACTAGATTTCTAAACGAAAATTCTCTATACATTTGTTAAGTTCTATTTAAAAAAAAAAATAAACAGTCATAAATATAAATTCTATGGTATTCAATGAATTTTATATTGGATTTTTATTTTTATTTATGTTATGTCGTTACCATCACTTCAAAATCACGAATCGATAAAAGAAAATCAAAATAAATACGATAAAATTTATGAATTGAAGAATGCAATTTCTAATCAATTCAATTCATTAATGATTTTAAGATTAGTTTTTAATATATAGTGATCGAGAGTTACGACCCATATATTCAAATTTTTTGATCAACATCTTTACAGTTCTTTGGAACTAGCTTTTTTATATGAGTTATTTATGCGAACTTCGATCTCCAATTATTAAGTCATTATATTAATTAGGTTAATTATTTCAACAAAAAAAAAATCTTCCATTTACTGTGATAATATCAATGGATAGTAAGTTGTTTCATATAACCACATTTTTAATTTTTAAATTAAATAAATTTCAATTTACTCCGAATTATTTTTGCCAATAATTTACATTCGACTTCAATATTTTTAGTCTATTTGCAAAAATAAAATATTGATGCAAAAAAAAATTGATACATCATTTATTAATTAAAAATATTCGGTAAATGAAACATTAAATTAATAATAATAATAATGTAATATTATTTCATCAAAAAAGTGCTTATTTACACTTTTCATTAAACAAATTTTATATGAAATTAAACCAAATTTATATGAAATTAATATCATCATCATAATATCATAAAGGGTCTTTCAATAAGTACTTTTTTTTTAATTTTTAAATAAAACATACCATTTGTTTGTAATTATTTACAATTTAATAAGTAAAAGTGATATCGGACAAATCTTCACCGAACACGTTTGCAAGCATTGATTTCTTTAACAAAATTTTCAATTTCGTTTTGACATAGTTGACATTTGAACGAATTTCTTGTTCAGTTTTGATTTTAAATTCATGAATTGTTGTTGGATTATTCTTAAAAGTCCAGTTGTCTTAGATCATATTACGACCATCTTTATTTCCAAAAAAATATGGACCAAAGATACCACCAGCCCAAAATGCACTCCAAACTGTAAAAGCAGATGAATGTAATGGTTTTTCAACAACCATGCTTATATTTTCTGACAATTTTTGACAATTGCGTAATCATTTAAGTGAAAATGAGCTTCATCGGAAAAAAAAGATTTAATGCGGTTTTCTAAAGTAATCGTATTCATTTTAGTGAATTGTAGGGCTTCTACTAAAGAAATATAAAAAAAGGTTCTTAATGAAAGATCCTTAACGTACTTGGTAATTTGCTATAACTTTAATATGACATGACTTCAACAGAAGCCGCTACATTTTTGGATCGAAAATTATAGTCGGTTCTGTTATATAAATATCAAAATTTTAGATTCCAAACAATTTTCAACTTAATTATGTGCACGAATAAAATAAAGGTTTAAAAGTTCAATTTTCTCATGTAAATAGATTATATATATTTTTTGTTATTATGTCCGATTAAAAACTTAAAAATGGGCAGTGTTTTTAATTAAGACCAATTAAAAAATAATTAACAATTTTCTATTTAAATTTTAATTTTTCTTTCGATAGGTTAATTTTAATTTTTTTTTAATTATATAAATACAAATATAAATACAAAATATTATTTTATTAAAATTAATATACATATTTATTTTAAAATACATTTATGAAAAATTTAACTGATGTTTCTAACAAACATTATTATTAAAATGAAACCATCAGAAAACTTCTTCAATAACAGCTGTAGTATAAAAAATATCAGCTGTGTGTAAAATATTTAATTGAAGACGATTATTTTTTTTTTTGCATGTTTGAAATTTTCGCACTTTTTTTTTTCAATTTGTTTGTTTATTAATTTATATTTTAATCTTTTATTTGATTTATTTTATTTTAAATTGAATATTTTCAATATAATTTTTGGTTATCTAAATTAACTTTGTTTATATACACATATATATGTTTTATTTTTTGTTATTTTATTGTTTGGAAAATATTATACTAGATATTTTCCTTTTATTATTATCATTATTATTATCCTGAAACACAATAAATTGTTATATTTATGAATGAAAAAAAAATAAAAATAAATAAATAAAACAAATTTCCACTATAAAGTTAATATAAAAAAAATTTATACAATTTATTCACAAAATTACAGCAAAAAATTTTTTTTTAAATTCACTAGATTTTCTATTTTTGTTTAATTTTAATTTTCATTATATATATATATTTTTTTTTCTGTTTTTTTTTTTTTTTCAGTTCATTTATAAACTAAAAATATTTCACTTAGTTATGAAAAATATTAGGTGTGTGTGAATCTGTGTTGAGTGCTTTAATTGTTATTATATAGCTAAATAAAATATTTTATAAAAAATAATTTTTAACTTTTATTGTATAACAACATAATAAATAAAACATAAATTTAGTTTTATATTTTATTTATTGTTGTGTACAAATTATATATATATATACTTATTTAATTCCCCTATATATTATATTTATATAAAAAAAATTATAATTATTATCCGTTTTATATATTTAATATCCTCATATTTTTTAAGTTCTGAAAAATAATAAAGTTTAATGTTGAAAATTGAGCTAAGTGAAATAAAAAAAAATCTTAATTAACATTGTGAATTTGGTGAAACCGCTTAATCATCCTAAATATACGAAATATATTGCATTGAATTATTTATATTAATAGTGCAATTATTTCTAATTAAAGTTGTGAAGCAGAATCGAAAATTAAAAAATTCTCGAATATTTATATCGTTTATTCGTTAAAGTTTAAAGGAACAATTTTAATATCAATTTTCAGAATTCTCTAACCAGGTTTTAAGAGTCAACTTAATTTTTCATATACGTTAATATTAAATCTTTATAAGTTTTTATATACTACACAATAATATACAATATAATAATATAAAATTATGAAAAATTAAATACCAAGTTATTCATATTTTATGTAAAACTCTTACATCTGTTGAATTTTTTATCTCACCAAAACTAATTATTTACATGTAAAAAGTCTCTTAGCTCATAATTCAATATTAGGCTGTATATTTGATAAAAACAAAACATTTGTACATATATTCATTTGTACATATATTTATTAAGAATATATTTTAGAAAATTTAGGAGAATACTTAAAAATTAAAATCAACTTTAATAATACGTTAATAAATTCGTTTTTGAACCATCCCTTATTTTTACTGTATAAGATACAACACTATAATTATGTTCTCAGAGCCTTAAACAAAAAAGGTTCAACAGTTTTCCATATTCTAAGAAATAAAGCATCAATTATATGCATTTTACTCTGCCATTTGTTATAACTTTATTTTTCTAACAACAGCTAAATCCATAAATTCAATTACAATTATTCTAGTTTTGTTTACATATAGTACGTTCCAATTTAAAACATATTATAGATGCAAGAATTATGAATATGAAACTTTATACACATTTCATTCATTCTGTCCACTTTTAAAATTGTTTACCGCTTGTTAAAAACGTCATAAAACTTCAATTAATTTTATATAAAATTAAATTAAGACAATATAGAATTTTTCATTATTTATTATCACATGTAATGTTAGGTACTGTCAAGTTATGATTTTAAATTGTAGTTTTATTATAAAAACTATTTTATTGTGCAAAAAAAAATTTTTCAAGTGGTGATATTTTTGAAATAAAAAAAAAATTATTACATTTTTATTATTCTGCCAACAAGTATATGGTTGATAATATACTAACTAGGATAAAGCATAATAATCAGCGTTAAATATAATTTCGGTTTGATTTTAATCTCAAAGGATTTCCTATAGTTAGTATTTTAGTTGCATATAATTAAAATTAAATGTGAATTAATTTTCAATAATTAATATTTTATAGTAAAATTTTTATTACTTATTCTCGTCTACAGAGAATTCTGATTTCTAACCAATCATTTCTTCTTCTAACTTCTAATCTTTTTTATACACGAAAAAGTTATGATAAGATATGATTTTTGAACACGACAGCAAATTCAAAAAAAAATATTCGCCACTTTTAGCTTTAATACAATAATTTATTTGCACAATATATATAAAAAATTCTAAATATTTAAAGATTAACTTTTATCTCCCGATCCACAAATTACGGATATTCGGATGAAGTGATTCTATTTTAAATTCAATATTTGACTATAAACGCTATGTGGTGGTGATATGAAAACAATAAATTCATAAAATTTCAATAACTTTAAAATGGTAGTCCATTTATAAACCTACACTTAAATGTATGGTTCTATTGCCTCGTAGCCTCCACTTCAAAGAAATATTACTATTTAATAAAAAAAAAAAAAAACATAAAACCATTTTTATTGAATTATAATGTATTACCTCTTGATTGTCTCTATTAAAAGAAGCGAAAAAAAAAGTAGATTTATAGGATAATTTAATTTTCAATGGAAAATTCTCAGTAAAAAAAAAAAAAAAAAATTGTACTTTTTAAGTGAAATCCGTTTTTAACACAGTAAAATATTTGGGCAATATATTTTTATATTCAATTAAGAGACACTTTAAAAAATTGAAATTCAATTTCAAATATAATTCAATTTATACATATATCTATAGTATACATATAATTTTATCTCTATATGTTTATGAAATAAATTTCCTATTATTTTTTTTGATGACAATGAAAACTATAACTTATCTGAAGTTCAATAAAAATATCGTTTTTTTTTTAAATAAAAATTTGGCTTTTATTCGGTTTAATAAATATCTCTACATTTGTAAAATAAAATCAAGAAAAGCTTTGTAAAGCAATTTTAAAATGTTTCAAAAATTATCATATTTTATAAAATGAAACGTATGTAGTACATGATAATTTTATTTCTTTATGTGATCTTGACATAAATTCAGACATTCATCTCTAACTTCTCTTATTCATACCCATACCTGTGATATGTTTTTATCAAACAAATTTACGTAAAATAAGCTAAGGGATTTTTCAAAAATCTTCAAACATGCTTTATTTAAATATAATAATTTTCTAAAATATACGCTTTTATGTAAAAAAAAATTTATTCTAAGATAATATCCTTATACCTATATATATTAAATAAAATTAATAATATATTTTAAATAATTATTTCTTCAAAAAAAAAAAAAAATTCTAAATACTAAACAAATTACATTGTTTCTTTAATTCGTTTTATCTTCAAAAAAAAAATATTTTCAAAAATTAAATTTCATCAAATTAATAAAAAAAAAAACAAAACCATTCCATCATTAAATTGAAACAAAATTTCAAAAATTGAAAAAAAAATTCTACAAAATGATGAAAATGAAAAAAAACAAATCTATGGTCAACTTTATATAATTTCTGGAAAATTATTATTAATGAAAATTAGAAGGAAGACAACTAGAAATAAATATGATCCACCATATTCGAAAAAGCCAATTGCTAAAGCTTATTCGGGTAATGCTGCCACTGCCAATCATCATCAATCAGTTGAAGAAGTTTCGTTAGACGGCTCTAGTAAATTAATGTTCGGCAATCAGACAGGATTCAGGTAAGTTAACATTTCTGTTTTCTTTTATATACAAAAATTATTTCAACCCATTAAGTATTATTAAGTTCATTTTAAAGCCAAAAATAAAAGTTTATTCTTTATTGAGACCACTAAAGACTTTTTGCCCATCATACCTGTCCCTATTTAGATAACAATTATCGTAAATTGGAACCATAAATTTTTAAATAATATTCTAAGAAAATTTCTACAATATAGATTTATATAACCAAAACATTATAAGTAAGGTATGAAACATAAACATAAATAAATACATCTAACTAATTTTAATTTATAATTTATTTAATATTCCTAAGTGATGTTAATTCATTACGAAAGATATTTTTATACCCGCCCTGTCGATGTAATGTAACTTCTTTCTTTTTTTTTTACATATGACGGAAAATTATTTATAACAGCCGCAAATTCAAAAAATAAAAATAAAAAAGAAAAATATGCAAATACTTATAACGTGAATTACAAATTTTTTTTTTTTATTTAGAACAACATCGTAGTATAGTAACTAAAAAATATATGAGAAGACAAAATTTTTATAAAATTCTATATAATGCACACATAAAATATATATATATACACATATATGAGAGAAAAATCGTTAAAATTTATGAAGGCTTTAAAAGTAAAAATTCTAAAAATGAAAGAATTATGAACGCATGCATTTATACAATACATATTTTAAAATGCATTCAAAATGTTTTATATATACACATAATAATTATATAACTACGTATATATGTCTGTTTATCATTATATACCAATACAGTACATATATTTCAAGTTGTTATAAATTTTGTCAGGCAAAAGTCCTTTTAATTCTGAAAGCCCACATAAAAAATCTAATAAACTAAAACTAACCGACCATTTTATAAATGGAAATAAATTTTCGTGTGAACCGTAGAGAAAAATCTTAAAATGATAATGAATGAATTCAGGAAAAAAAAACATTTTTTATCAATATATATATTTCATAAAAGAAAGATGAATAAGAAAGAATAATGTCATAAATTTAGGTTTTTCTAATAATGGGGAAAAAAAAATAAAGAATTTTACCCCAGAAGCAACATGCCTTAACTTTATATATGAATATGTATATATGTTTGTATAATGAACAGCACCAAAAAAGAAATGCAATTTTGTAGTCATTTGAGCAGAAATCTTTTTGAAGAATGAAATATAATGAAAAAATAGACTTTTGAATAATTTACTTAAGTACTTAGTATGAGTTGTACACTAGTATAATATTTCTTTGTTAATTTATATTTATGTGTATATTGAAATATAATTTCAATACACCCTAGTACGAACTTCAAGCAGTCAGCTTTTAATATTTTTCAGGTCATAGAGTTTCAATTTTTAATTTTTTTATTTTTTTATTTTTTTTTTCATAAATTTTAACCTCTATTATGTGAATACGAATAGTTGTGTATAGTATATAAAGAAACTATGTTGTAAATAAATGTATATATGCAGGGATACTATGGAGATAAACTTATTTGATAAACTCATTTATAAATTAATTATAATAATACAATTTTACATGTACCTTGTACGTGTACAACGTAGATATTGCCAACTAAAAGACACATTTAGTTAAATATACATTCTGTAATCAAATATTTAATTTAAATTAATTAAGCACATGAATGAACTTAGAAAACAACGCATGAATAGAATCTAAGAAAGATCATATATATGAACTAGAAAAACCAAGAAAAATCTTATTCAGCTATTTGATTTAATTTTTGATATATTTTTTTTTATTTGTAATCGCGGTTTTCCTACAAGATTCCTAACTCATTACTGAGGAACGACACGCCATACTATACAGAAAAATTTGTCAACAAATTATATAAAATTTAATAGTATTCAATATTTTTTAATAATGTTTTACTTTTATTACTCAGAGGAAAATTAATATGATTTAATCAAATTTTTTCGAAAAAATTTTTTTTTAATATTTTGTTTCCCATTCCAATTATTATTTTTTTTTTTCACACTTTTTAAATATGTACATTGTACATTATATGCAATTTTAAAAAATTTTTCATATTTTGTATTTGCGAATATTGGTATTAACCCCATTTAAACATCCATCAGTGAAATAATTACAAAAAGAAAATAATTAAAATTATGCAAGAGATTTAATTTCGAATTTTTATATTATGTTTTTGCATTTAATTGATTCCTTGTGAATAATGGTATCATACTAAAGACTCAAAGAGTTTGTCAAAAGCAATCACTTACTCCATTATGATCTCTATAGGATGATCACAATATTGAGAATATTGAGAATATTGAAAATATAAGAGTACTATGACAAACATTTTTAACTTCTCTAAAAAATAAAACCAACTTTATAGTGTCAAAAAAAAAACTAATACAAAAACTATTCTAAAAAAGTTTAGTTAAATTAGTGTATCTGTAGTATGTTTTATAAATTATTATTTAGGTTTAACAGCATTGAAAATTGAATATGTAACTAAAAATTGGCTTCTTAAAAAATATATGTAAAAAAATATAGAAAATACCAGTTACAATGTATACATACGTGTAGTGGCATATATTATTGCCTTTTCATTTTAAATCTTTTGTTGAGTTACTTTTCATTATTTTATGTCACCACAAAAATAGCATATAAACGTTAATAAAATAAAAAAAAAAAATACTTTTCAAAAAATGTGTACACGACCATTTTCTGAAATGTTCTACAAGCAAATAATATGCGTTACAAGGATTTACATTTCATTTCTTCATGCCCGCCTAAGAATTATTATTTAATTTTTCTCTTTTTGCTTGAACATAATTTTTCTTTTTAATTTTTAATTTAATAACATAAAAATTTTAAACAATCTCCAAAAGAAAACAAGCTAAAATATCTAAAATTTGAAACGTTAAAACACATTTTCCAATTTTCCAAAACAATAATTTCATTTTGAACGACTAATCCGCTTCAAACTTAACAACTATCTTTATTTGTGAATTAAATAAAATAAGGGAAAGTAGAATTATATTTATACGTATTATATATAATATATGTATGTATAGTTTTCCCATGTACGACCGTGGAAATTTTTTGTTTTTATCACAATGAGGATTTGGTTTAGAACTGTAATACATATATATGAAAAATAAATTCTTGTTCAGTTATTAATATTCTCCTATGCCGAACATAAATCAGAAAATCAATAAGAGAAATCCAGAAAAGAATTATTAAGGAATTATCCAAATTTGGTGATTTATACACACACACAGACTTCCTGCATAACTTTATCTGTTGAATATTATAAATCAATCAGAGTTTATATTAAAATTTTCAATTCTTATTACATCGTAGACGAATATCTTCAAATAATTTGTTTTTTTTTTTTTTAGTAAAGTAATACCTAATGAATTTAAAATTACAATACATAATATTTTTATGTTCTGAAAATTCTATATAATCCTTGAAAATTTATTATTGTGAATATAATACTAATTAATTCATGTTATCAATAGTGACCAGCAGGAACGATAAATTTGCTTTGTTTCGAATTAAAATTAATAAATGTATATGTAGAACATTTTATGTATTGCATAAAATTTCTTTTAAACAAAATCTTTTCATTAAAAAAAAAAAAACAAAGATTGAAATAATGTTCAAAATAAAGGAATATGTAATAATCCAAAGTTTGAAGTTTTTTTATTTTTTCAATATTTTGCAAAAAAAAAGAATTGATAATTTGAACTTTTTCTTTAAAAAAATGTCATTAAATTTTTCGAATAGCAATGTTAATTTCATATAATATTGGTCTATCTTAAAGATAGAAAACAATATCTTTGTATAATAAAATTGTATAGAAGTTTTTGTGTAGAGTGGTTTATCTATCAAAACATTATTGTAAGTTTCAGTAGGTACTTTAGTCATCCAAATTAAAATAAAAAACTAATCAACAAAATTAAAGTTCAAGTTACTGTTTTGCTAATAAATCTTAGAGATAGAGTTGACGATTAGAAATTTCACTCATTGTGCCTAGTGGAAGTAATTTTACTTGAAAACTAAAAATTTCCATTGTACAGAAATTAATTCCCATTGGCTTTTATTAAGTATTAAAAAGAAATTAATTAATTGTTTATTATTTAAGAATTAAAATGATTATTTCATATTATTGCATTTTTCTACAGAGACCATAAAATGCAACAAATAAGAAGACTGACTGGATCCGGAAGTGAAGAAGATCAAGCACATTCTGGTAAGTTTTAGTACATTTTTATAAAAATTGTCATTAAATTTATTTTTAGCATTTATATTATGTTTTTAATGCATTTATAATAGAGTAATCAACAATTTTTTTTTTTAATAGAGAAATAAAAATTAGATTTTATTAGAATAATAAAATTTTTCATGTCTTGAATATTACATATACTTTCACATTATATTTGCTCATACGTTAAAAAATTATAAATCCTTCGGATATATTATATATATATATATATATAAATATATACCCTGGTTACATTAAAAACAAATAATATAGATATTGCTTTGATTATATACCTAATTGAGTTTCACTCTCATTTCTATCATAACTAGAATTACTTTGTAATGTTTCATCTAAGGTTAAAATTTGTATCTTATCGATAAATTAAAATTTTCGTAATTTTTTCTATACGGAAGCGATCTGGAAAGCATATTATAATCTTAAATTTTTATTTGAATCAGAAAAATATTACAATAGAATTGGAAAAGCAATGAGATATATAAGATATGTTTAAAAGACGAGCGCGCTTACTTCCACTTCAGTTTCAGTTTAGTCGTGGTACAAATTTTCAAACTTAATTCCTCTGATATTTTCGTTTGAATTTTAATGTTCTACTAATAACTTTGAAGGTGTTTCTGAAACTAAAATGTTACTCGTGGATGTAGTACCTAATATACTCACAATTTATGTGTCTCTTATATAAGCCGAATAAAAAAAAACTGCATATTTGCATAAATTTAACTAACTATGTAAAGTTTCAATATTTTTAATTGATAATTTTAAACGACAAAGTTTTTAAAATTCGAATTCAAAACATCAAAAATCAGCTTATATTCAATGTATCTTCATATAATAGAAAATTTTTAACAAAATATAAAATTATTATAACATTTTTAAATAATGTTTTTTTTTTAATAATAATCCTTGCTTTTAATCATAACTTGCTTGATAATATAAATTTTAATTACATACATATGTTTTTGAAAAATAGTTTTTGAATAAAAGTTTTCATGAACAAAAATAAATTAATTATTTTATATTTTATTCCAATTTTTTATTAATAATAAATAAAAGTTCATTCTTTTCTGGTCTAGGAAATAATTTATACATATTATAATAATATGTATATTAATGTGGAGTAAACAATTTACATTGAAAAGTTGAAATATTGAATGATTAGTAACTTTGATATAATGTAATCCAATTTTGTAAGCGAATTATAAATATAGCCTGAGCGATTGCAGAACAATTTCATACTTAAAAAATCTTTTGAACTGAAAAACATTTATATAAGTGTTCTGAATATATCTTTTAAAACTATACATAAAACCAAAATATTTTGATTTCTATTTAATTTGCTTGTTTTTTTTTTTGCATACTTCCAATTAAAAATATTATACAAAAAACTTGCATACCACGTAAAATTTATTTAATAATGCAGTTTAAAGAATTTTTATGTGTAACTACTAATGAATAAAAAATTGACATTATTCTGATTTCATAAAATTTAAATAATCATACACTATCATCAGTACAGCTTATATTAAACTAGAAACTATCAACAAATGCATTATTGTTGAAAAAATTATATTCTTGTTAAAACCTTAATTAAATATTTCGCAACACTTCCTGCAGAACAAATAATAAAATTTTAATTAAATTGTACAAAAAAACTAACCATATTAAAATTTTACTCAAACTTCATTAATTAAAACACATGATTGTTAATAATGAATGTAAAGTTTTTTCATTTAAATGTCAATCGTATGTGTAATAAGTAGATTCAAATTATATTCTTGTTAAATATTGCAGCTGACGTCATTTGGCATTTGGTTGATAATATAATTTATTATTAAGATATATGTAAATAATGTTACATATGAAAAAGATTCGAAAAATTATTATAAATTTTCCCAAAATTTATAAAAAAAAAAAAACATTTTCATTTCCCAACCAAACGTCACGAAAGTAATAAGATCTTTTAGATTTTTGACAATAATTTTATTGGCATGTTTGTTTTTCTTCTTAATTCGATGCTAAAATGGTTTTAAGTTTCATTTTTATATAACCTTATTTTCTACTGTAGTAGTTTTATTATTTTTTTTAACAATAATATATAGATAGAGAGAAATTAAATGTTTGACTGATGGAGAATTTTTTTTTACAAAATTCATCCTTTTATTCGTCATTTTTTGTGCAAAGACCAGCTATATATTGATTCCCATTTCTAGTCTTTTATACGAGTATTAAAATTTTTTATTTCAATAAACGTCAATAACTTCGCTTTATTATTATTTTCGAATTCTTCTGAAACATTAAATTTTTCCATAGTTTCAGAATGATTTCTGGCAAAAATTTGGAAATAAATAAAAATAAAGCCAACTGAACTATCTAGTAGTATGTATTAAAACCTATTGAAAATTAAATAAAACATTGAAATATAATTTTTAATTTGAAAGTATTTTATGTTCTATTTTGTAAATTATAGAGAACTACCAAAAACGATATACGAAAAGTATATTAACTCTTTTGCGGCATCACTAATTTTATTAGAATTCTGATTGTCAGGTCCAAGTTAATTTTTTCGAAAAAGATATTAAATAAAGCTTTGAAAATTAATTAATTAATGAAACCAAATATATATACATTACAATCATATTAATATTCAATTTTATTTCGATAAAATTTATTATTATCAATCAAAAATATTATGATAAACATTGTGAAAATTTTATTTCTCTATTAAGTTTTAATATATAAAACAAAAAATTGAATTTTGCTTTTTTTTTTATTAAAATTGCAATCAAATTAATTTTAATTAATTGCATTAAAAATATAATATCGTTAGTAATGAATATTGACATCGAAATGTATATACAAAATTATTAATATAAGTTAAAACTACCATTATTCTTCTCCCATTTCTTTCATTTAAATGCTATATAAAATCAAATCAATGATAATTCTGAATTGTGTGTCTACGTTGCTGGAACATTTCTTTCAATATAATAAAAATAATATATATTATAATTTAATGACAACGTAAACATACTATTTATATATATATGTATACTACATATATATATATATATATATATATATATGTATAATTATTCAGAAAAAGGAATATTGAAAAAACACGGATATGGTTTGGTATTAGGTGATCAAATGAAAGATAAATGGGGTGAAGATGGTCATTCTGATAATCTAGAATTAATTGCACAACAAGATGGTACACTGGCTGGTGGTAGTGGAACAGCAGCATCTGAAGTTGAGCGTACATTGAAAAGTTTAAATGGTTATCATGAAGATATTTTAGAAGCATTACGTAATGCTGCATCTCATCGTGGCACAGGTACAGGAAATACACCTGTTGGAAGTGGTAGCTTAAGTGAAGAAATGTTACGAAAAACATTACAAGAATGTGCAACAGCTTCATTAAATTATAGTGATTATAAACGTGGTTCTAAATCAAGTTCCAAAGAAAATATATGTGATATTCAACAATCGCATATATTAATTGATAGCGGTGGTCTTGGTAGTGGCGGTGGTGGTGGCGTTAATTTAGGTCAAACTAGTTCATTGTTACATGATCATCGACATAGTCGTCAACATCAACCGACGTGTCAAGAAGATGATGAAGCACCATCTACTGGTCCATTACGTATAAGAAATTTAGAAGATTTAATTAGACAATTAGAACATCATTCTTCGAGACATATGAGTCCAAGTGGTTCTGAAGACATTCGAATGTCAGAAACAGAAGCAGATCGTCATTATAGATTAGATAGTTCAGCAGCTTGTAGTGAATCCTCGCAAGGGTTTGTTTTAATTTTTTTCATATTTATAATAAAAATAAAAAAAAACATAAAACGAAAGAGCTGATCTGTTTGTAATTAATAATAATATTCTAATCAAATCTTTTATAAAAAGTTTGAAGAAGAGAAAATAATGATGTTGAAAACAACATCAAATAATTTCTTAAATATCGGGAGCCAAGCTTGAGAAAATTTCTATTATTTCTGTAATATCAAACATTAAATAATATTATTAGGGTTCGTATGGTTCTTATTCAGTTCGTTTTATATTATTTTAATGGATAATTGTTTACAATATGATTAAACTTTTTCTATATACTATTTTTTAATTAAAATCTGAAAAGTTTATAAAATATTTTATTTGTATTCGAAAATAATCCCAAAAACTAACATATATAATATTTATTTTTATTGTAAAATTTATTTCAGTTTTTTTTAAATATATATTATGGATAATAATTGGGAACCTGAATCTAAATATTACAGATCAGCTCCTGAAGTAAATTTCAGTAATTTGTTTTTTTTTAGCTTTTCTGCAAAATTCATAGATAAATAATCGAAATAATAAAATTTCAAATGCTTTAAAATGTAGAAAAATTAATCCCTACGTTATAAAAATTTTCTGTATATTTAAAAATTAATAGAAAATACTGGAAAATCCAAAGTCTTTAAATCCAGCTGCTCAAATGCATTAGAATATTATATAATACTTATATACATTATAAATATATTATACATATATATTTTTAGATTAAATTAGAAAGTGAAGCTTGATATAGAAACGCAAAGTTTTAGTAGTGAAATGTGACGTCATCTGAAGTATTTCATTTAAATTCAAAACATTTTGATAACTACATAATTATTAATTGTTGCTTGTTTGAAAAAAAAAAATTTAAAAATTGATTCTTTAATTTAATTTATTTTGTATTATGTTTTTACTTTTAATACTTCAGCTGGCATGAATTTCAGATGTCAGAATATGCGGCGAGCTTTATTCAAAGAGGCTTTGGTATAGCTACTCATATTGATTATTATGAAGGTCAGTGGAAATATATATAAATTATTATAAATCAATTGCTTCAAATAATATTTGAGATATTATTTCATTAAAAATCTGATTTATATCAAGCAATCTTCGTTAATTAAAAAAAAAAAATTTCATTCGCAAAATAACTTTTGGTAACTTAAAGTATATAATGAAGTGATATGATATATTTTAAAAACTAATGATATTCACTTCATTTCATACAAAAATTTTATAATTTATATTAAACAAAGTAAAAAAAAAATTAATCAAAATTGTAAAATTCCTATATTTGTAGATCAAATCAACAAATAGCACAATCACAAAAAACAGCTACAATACATCCGTCTTATAGTAGTCGATGTCGGCCTAGATCGGATGATGAAAGTCGTTTTGTATCTTATGGAAGGTATAGACATCAACCACCTCCTACAACAAGTAGACATCATCAACATCAATCACATTCACCTCATGCATTCGGTCATCATACGCATCATTCGCACGGTCATCATGGACCACATTCATCACATCATTCTTCGCATACGCATTTACACCAAGATGATGAAGGCATATATGAAAGTGCCGATCATCATGATGGTCGTACAATAGACCCACGAATAGATCGTGAAACACCTGATAGTGAGAGGTAGGTGTTCAAAAATTTTGTTCACTTATCAAAAATTAGACGAAAAAAAAAAACAAAAGATTATTATACCAAAATTACTTATCCTTAGATGGAAGAGTATCTATATAAATAGTTTATGAAAATATATACATATATATAAAATTTTAGTTGTTGTTAGCCACATATAACATTTTATGTTATGAATTTTCTTATTTTGAAACGGAGCAATGTGACAATTTTCTCCTTAAAAAATATATTCCTCTTTCAAACAGTTTATCGCATATATTTGTTAAACTAACATTAACTTTAAAGAATCGTATTATTATTCAAGAAAAGTTCAGTTTTGAAAAAATTAATCATTATTTAAATCTTTTAAATATTATCTTCAAGTAATTATTCAAATTATTTTAAAGCCAATTATTAATTACAACCCCACGCAAAAAATACCTCTTAATAAATATTTTTCTGACACATTTCTTACAAATTTTTTTTAAGTAAATACTTATGCAACCCGAAAACAATTATTTATATTCACACAGGAACTTTGAATCCTTTTGCTTCTTTATTATTTGACAAAACTTAAGAATGGAGGCCTCGCTCAAATCCTCCCAAAACTTCAGCTTTCTTTATTTAAGTTCCTAACGTCATTATTGCTCTGTTAAAAATAGGATATTTTCTAACTAAAATGAAAAAAAAAAAGTTGTTGATGTTTATTACAAAAACTTAGAAGTTGTTGATTGTAAATCCAAATTTTTTTTTTTTTCATTTATTTTTCCACCTATATAATTTTATTATTTAACTTCCTTTTAATTAACTTTTTCTTTTTTGTTTTTAAATTGGTGTGCATCTGGAAATATATATTATATATACAATACATATATGTATATATAAATATAATATGATTTTATGATATTGTAGCTGATTTGATTTCGTTTCTAACCGTGGTTATATTAAGTTTATTGCTTTTTAAATGGAATATTTTTTTTTTTTTTATATAATTTTCAAATAAAATAACTTATATTATAATTTTATTATTTACGTTCGTATGAAAATGGTTTTTATAACTCTTTTGCTTAATTTTAAGTGAATATTCTATTTCTTTTCTCATGTATTTATTCAGTTATTTAACTTTTATTGCTAACCATTTGTGTGTGTATCTATAAATAAGATTTAGAAAAAGCACTATCCATTTGAAAAACGAATTTGAATATTCTCCAATTCATAATTTTCACTTAGTAGTACAATCAACTTCAATTTTTCTTTCTATTCTATTTAAAAAAAATATAAACATAGGAATATTATATTCTAGACTTTACTTAGTTTTTTCGAAAGAAGGCGCCGCATTTATTAAATTCAAACAAACCTGAAAGCTTTATTAGTTACAATGATCAATCAAATAATATAATAAAATTCCAGATCAAGATCAAATTTATTCATAAAACATGAAAGTAGGATTATGAATCATTCGAATCAAAGACTTTATTTTCTAGAAAAATGGTTCTGCTCAGCTTCTTAAACTTACTTAAGGTCGTTGTTTAATGGTTTTTTTCTTCAAAAATCCATAAAAAAAAAAACTATTGCATTTGATATTAATTAAATCCTGAAACGAAATGCAGTTATACTCAAGTACCAAGGCAAAAAATACTCTTAATTCTAATAATGATTAAATTTAATTAATTTTCAATTTCTAATGATTTTTAATAAATCTATAAATAATTTGATAAAACATCAGATTAATATTATTTCTTTTATAAATCATATATCATTCTAAAACTAATTCTCATTTTATACCATCAAACATTTTATATCAATTTCAACTTTATCGTCCATAAAAATCATTCAACATTTCGGTTTATATTAAATCGCAGATTTTTACAAACATTTTTGATAATAACTAAGATTATTAACATTTTTAGAGGACGGTATGAAAATTTATAGAGTCATCTTCTTCAATTATTGATCTAAAAGTGTATATTAATGAAAACGTATTGTACAAAAATAATTTATTTATTATAAGAAATAAAAAATATTTAAATTTAAAAATAATATTATTTTTAAAAATCTCATAATTTTTATAGATCACAGAAAGTCAGTACTTTATGTTTTTTTGTGGTACTGGTCAAAAGGTAATAGTTCGATAGATTTAAAAAAAAAAACATTATTTGACACTAAGTAGTTCTAGTTAGGATGAATCTTACACATAATGTATTCAAAATAATTAAATCATGTGTATACAAAACTAGATATTAGAATATTCTAATGTCAGGATATTTTAGTTAAAAAAAAATATATTTTTACATAAAAGTTTCATATAAAAAATAATAGCGCAAAATTTTATTCACTCATCATCTTCTACGTTCGTATAAATAAAATTAAAGATTTATTTATTTAGAACCAAATATTTTAAAGAATAACAAAATTAATTTCTACTTACTTTTTAGTATAAATCTATCCTATTTAAAAATTTCAAATCGTATCTTGAAAACTTTTGCAACTGGAATGAGGTCAACTTTATAAACACTTATTATTAACCGAATATAGATTTAGAAATAAATAAATTAGAATAATTTATAGACTAGCATAGACTAACAAAGCACACAAACTTTGATAAAAGTGCACAAAAACTTCTTTTTTTTTTTTATTTAATACGCCTTATACTAAATTTTTCTGAAATTTATATAAAATGATAATTTCATTAACTTCACTTTACATAAAATAATTGTTTCTATCATTATTTCTCTTCAATTAAAGTTCACAGGTACTTTGCTCAAAATCTTCGACATTTAAACATGAATTGCAAGGATATGATAATTCAAGCTTTTTTTTTTAATATTTTTATATTTTTTTCGTAATAATGTGATTTCATTATTTTTTCATCTTTTATATTAATTTAAAAAAAAATGTTTTTCATTGAATTGATAAATTCAACAAGTACTTAACAAAAAAATTTAATTGAAAATAGTGAATAATTTTGTTATTATTAAGTAACTATTAATTTCATTTTCCTGACGCAATTATTTCTTATCGTATCGAAAAAAAATTTAAATAATCATCTTCAATCAAGTTGTTAATAATGTAACTATAGTATAATATATAGTATAAAAGTACATTATTAAAGTTCGTTCCAATTTGTTAAATTATTATTAAACTTACTTTCATGGTCAAAATTTTTTTCATACTCATCGTTAACTCAATTAAAAAAAAAGCTTGAATTATAAATTAGATCCGATATATGAAGAAAATAAAACGAACAGAAAATGGTTAGTTTCTTTAGTTTTTCTTCATTTATTTTAAAATATGCTTTGAACTACTGGTTTATGTGATTCATTTTGGTTTTTGTAATTGTGTTTTTTATTTCAAAATTTATTTTTTTTTTATATTTATTTTCTTTTAATTATTTTTAATTATTATAGTTTTATTATTTTCCGTATATCGTGTTTTTTCTTGTTATGATTATTATTTTCTAGTGATGACTTTATTCAAGCTCAACAACAATTAGCCCGATGGGCGAGTGAGGACGTAGTGTCCGTGGTGGTATTAGATCAACAACAACAACAGCAAAATACAGCTACGATATCTCCGGGGGCTCACAGTCACCACAGTACAGCTGGCTTAATTGGTCACCAACACATACATCAACAGCAAAACAAAGACATCAACAGTGGAAATATTACAACAACAACCACTACGAATCAACAATACGATCCAACAATAACTATGCAATCCCATCAGATATCGCAACAACAACAATCGGGTATTGTACACCATCACGGCGTAACAAACAACAACAACAACAATATACAACAAAGTGGAGAACATCAACAATCAATCAACAATACTATGACTGGTCCACTAACAATAAATACGAATGGTATAAATGTAAATCAGAGGGATTACTACCCGTCACCAGCATCAACAGAAACGGAAAGCAGTGGAAGTGTTATACAACCGGTTTCGACATTAACCCGACGAAATCATATATTAGTAGATACAACAATTCAACAACAAAATCAACAAGGGGAAGGACAATTAATGGAGAATGGGCGTTATCCCGAATATAAGCACTGATAATAACTATATATTGGGGATATGTTAATAATAAATTATATAGAAATAAATATAAAAAAAAATTACATTTATATTGTATTAGGTATTTATTTAAAATTATAAAATAAACAAAAAAAAAGAATTTATATTAAATATGAATTTTTATGTATATTTTAAGAATTTGTTGATTAAAAAATTGGAAAATTACAATTAAGAAAAGTATGAACACTCAAAAAAATATAATATTATAATATAATATTTACTTACACGTTTATTATAGTGTCATTTTCATATATATTACAATACAGTGAACTATTAGAGAATTTAGTATTGCAATAATAGTGTTGCAGTGATATTAACGTTTAAGTTAACAATTTAATTCCATTCTAAAATATAATAAATCGTCAATATTATTTAAAACAAACAAATCCAATCAAAAATTTACCCCTATTATATATCTGCAATGTATTCAAAATTCAACTAAACTCAATTAACAAGTTGAATATCAATTTCAAGGACGATATATCTGACAAATTTTCCTGACAAATTTCTTTCATATTAATAAAAGAAAATAATAATATTTTCAATTGAGTGACCAACAACATACTTTTCTTTTTTTATCTTGAACTGAAAACTAAACTAAAATCCAATCAACAATACTAGATATGTGAAATTAGATAATATTAAATAAATTATTTAAAATAAAATTTAGAATATTTAAAAATTAAAAAAAAAAAAAATTAAAAATTAAAAAATCGAATTTTTGTATAAAAAGAAAAAAATTAGATAACATATATTTTTATTTAAAAAAAAGAAAAATTATAATTAAAAAAAAATATTTTAACTAAATTTAAGATACAAAAATAAAAAACTAGAAAATTGTATACTTTTTTTATACAAAATTTTATTTAAAAAAAAAAAAAAACAATTTTTTTTGTATTAAAAATATGTAAATTAAAGTAAAACAAAAAAAAAATACAATACCAGTCTATGGAATTATAATTGAAATAAAATATAATTCCCGTGAAACTAAATATAGTTAATAACAAAAAAAATAAATAAAACGCGAAAGAAACGAGATAAAAAATAATTATAAGTAGGTATTTCTCAATTTTGAAAATAAAATCAAAAAATTTAATAAAATTTAATAAAAAAAAAAAAACAAAAAATTCCAAAAATTAAAATTTTTGTAAAAAAAGAAAATGTATAAGAAAATTCATACATAATAAATATTATGCGATTTAATTTTGTTAAGTTTATATTAAATATAAATTTAACTATATATACTTATATATATAAAAAACATATAAATTAAAAATTATCGCAACTTATAATATTCTGAAAATAAAAAAAATTAAAAACAAAATAAAATAAAAGAATTTTTATTGAATAATAAATAAAAAACTAAATAATTTTCATCAGAAAATCATTATTTTAATTACATAAAATTATTTGTTTTTTTTTTTTTTTTGATTTTTTAACAACAATTTGTTCTAACATTCAAATCACTGCAATTGGTTCTTTTACAAAAGAAATAATGTATATTCGATCATTTTTATTTACTTCACTCAATGCGAAATACAAAAATAATATTGCTATAAATTGAAAATGGCTAAATGAAATCTTAAGCTATCAAAATAAAGTATGTATCAAAGTTATATATTTAGCGCTGAATTATTTTACTTTTTATCAAAAAAAAAAAAAGGTATAATCAAAAAAAGAATGGGAAAAAAGTCTTGAAAACATTCTACGAATTATTTTTCTATGGTTGGATTTGTTTAAGCCTAGATAATATGATGAAAATTTTCTTACTTGCCACTTTTGTAGAGTTGGCTACTCATTAGTAAATATTATAATTCTTTCAACAGTTCTTAAGCCTAAGGTTATGGTATGTGTGTTCTGCGCTAAAAGTTTCGAAAAAAAAAAATTGATGACAAAAAGCAAAATCAAAGAAAGAAAACAATTATAACAAACAACTTCCAATGAAAAAACCTTAAGAAATAAGGACAATGCAACCAAATAACGAAATAAAGGGTTTTTTACACAATTCCTTTTTTTTTTAGTATATTTTCTCATTTTCAAGTTGTTAATCTTATCCGAAAAAAAAAAGAATTTATTCAGAATTCATTCATGTTATCAATATATTTAAAATTATTCAATACTTAAATAAAGCGAAATTTGAATATTTGTTCGATAAATATATTCATCTCTCATCCCTGACGTAAGTCTTGTTAGAAACGTTTCGAATACTTCTAGTATTAATAACAAAGGTATAAATATCAAAACAAATTAAAGACAAATTAAATATTTAATCAACCACTTCGTGAACTTCAAGTACTTTTCGTTTAAAAAGTTTGATAACATTGTGTCAGTGTAAAATTAGACTTCTTCAATATTGCTTTATTAAACTATTCTCAATAATCTAATTCACAAAACATTAACTATATTCAATTTATTTCTTTACATTATAATTACGTAATATATATTTATATTTTTAATAATTGAGAGATTATCTGATGGAAAAAAAAAAGAATAGTCAATTTTTATAATTAACAAAATAAAAACAAGAAAATATAATGTTAAAAATATAGGAAAAAAATAATATTAAAATCTTATATACCTACTATATAAAAATTACCAAAAAAAAAATTGATTCTAAAAACTAAAAAAAAAAATTTAATTGTTAAAATAAAAAATACAACACATAAATTTATTTTTTAGGAAAACACGATAGTTTAGAAATTGAATAAATATGGGATATAAAAAAAAATTTATTGAATAACTTAACTAGTACATTGAACAACTAAAACTTAAATTTAATTTTAAGCCGAGTAATAATTATTTGGCTTAAATTTATAATTTTTAAGTCGTAAATAGAGCTTGATAGAATCCGGCTTCTCGGAATTTTCTTTTTTTCTTTTTCAATCTGAAGAAAAAAACTCATACTAACAAAATCTGCCAATTATTGAATAAATAATATTATATACATTTAATAATAATTATTTTTATTTTATTAAGTATATTTTTGGGTATATAAAAAATAATATTATTCCGTCACCCTAATTTTTAAAAATATGCACTAATTTTAAGATTTGAAGAGCTGTCCTGAAATAACATTTTAGAATTTTGTAATAATATGAAAGAAAGATTCCTATAATAATTTTATTTTTTTTTTTGTTAATATTACACAGATTACATAATAATAGTTAATTATAACGTTTGCCATAATTGTGGAACAAAATTGTTATATAGATTATGCTTTGTTTAAAAAAGCCAAATATCATTGTATTGATAGTGAACAATTTTCAATATAACTTATAGATATATAACATCATCCTGGAACTTTTTCAATTCAATTTTTTCTATATATAAATGATTAGAAATTTGTTTGTTTCTGATATATTGATAGTGTATGTAGCTCTATCAAAATATGAAATATCATTAAAAGTATAATATTCTCATCAATTGGGTTCTATTTTGTGCTTCCTAAATTATAAAGAAATGTTCAAGTTTTAAATTAAGTTCGCGTCAATATTACTCACATTATTCCATGAACACAATTTTTAATTTTTTTTTTTTTTTGTAAAACTCAAAGATATTTTTTAATAAATTTGTTTGTAATACACTTCGCCACACTTAAATTCATATTTCCACAAAAATAAATTTCAAACGTTGTCTCGAGTCTTTCAGTTTTCAGCATTCAGTTAATTCGTGTCTATAAAGTATTATACCGAGAATTAAAAATTTATTTAAATTTCAAGAATTGATCATTTAATTTACTTCAGCGCATGGTTGATTTTCCACTATGGGTACATTATAGTCGCTTGATCAACTATTATGTCATTTCAATTTTCTTCTATAGTTGTGTCTTCATCCACTGTGATCACAAACAACTGTCGGTAGTATGAAACTTAAATATATAACGTTTTATGAACCCTATTTATCTGTTACGCTATCTTCTTCTAAACTTTATTTTTGTTTAATTCTCATTTTCGAAATATGTATATATATTCTAATATATATTCATTTTCCAAATATACGAATATCAATAATTCATAGGCAAAAGTTTGAGATGAAGTTCTTATTAAAGTTATGCATGTAAAATACAAATTAGTTCGAAGCATTTGAAGCAAATTATAAAGTTGACAGACTTGAATTAAAATATTTATTTTGGTTTGACACATCATATTAGATCTTTTGAACAAAATTTTATAAAAAATTTGATTGAAATTAAAGTTGTCACATTTTTTTTTTGCACCCGACAATTGATTACGGTCACGCAGTAACACTAAAAAACTAGGGCATGTTAAGACAAAACGCAATTTTTATCTTCGTTATAAATATGAATTTTTCCTAACTCAGTTTTAAATAATTATCTACATATTTCTATAATTTTAACAAACATTTTCATATCAAATTATACGAGTTATATTTAAATACATATATAATTAAAGTTTTATTATATGATTAAAAATAAAAATTTTTCACCAAGTTTTATACCATTATTTGTTGATTTATGTGAAATAACTAATGATTTGTTTAATTTTTTTAATTCATGGTTCATAGAAATTGAATTGAGGCTTTTTACAGAAGAATTTTTTAATTTAATTTTATCAAAGTTTTTTTTAACTTTTAATTTTTTTTTTATAATTTCATAATTTGAGAATCTTTGAGAATAATATTTTTTTGAAGTAAAATCACCTTATTTTTTTTTGGCTCTGAATCCAAAAATATGCAGTAGTAATAGAAAAAAGATTAATTTTTTTGTTTAATATGCAGAGATTTTAAAAATAAAATTGCTCCAATTTTTATATGAAAATCCGTCTTTTTCTAGTGAAAATCAATCAGTTTTCAAAAAAATAATATTGGTGCTATTTTAGAGTTAAATAAATTGAATTTCTTTTTTACATTAAGTATTAAACATCGGAGTAAAAAATTTTTTTTATCATTTTATATTTTTTAATATAATATTATAATTTTGTGCTTCTGATTTAACTAATTTTTTTTTTTATTAATACTATAAAATTATAATTAAAAAGAAACTATATATTATAAAATCGCGTCATTAGGAAAATCAAATTATCTCTATTATAGCTAAACTTACATATAATGTAAATAGGTTGAAAATGAAATTATTAAAGTAAAAAAATAATTAAATAAAAATATAATGATGATAACAAATTCTAGATATGTTATTTAAAAAAAAATGTCTTCAATTGAAGAATTACAGGAATACTAAAACCATTTTATATAAAATTATTATATAGTTAATAATATTATGTGAAACAAACAAAAAAATTAAAAATAAAAAGTAAAAAAAAAAAAAAACAGGAAAAAATTTACTATAAAATAAAAATAAAAAAATAATTAAAAAGAATTTGTAATAAAATAATAAAAATAAGTTCTGTTTTAATATAAAAAAAAACAAATTAAAAAAAACAAAACAAAATAATTATAATAACAACAAAATTAAACCAAAAATTGATTTAGATGTTATATATATTACATATAATATATGTATAAACATATATATATAATACAGAAAATGAATAAAAATAATTGAAGAAAATAATAACTATAATCAAATTTACATACACTTATATAATATTATAGAAAATAGACAATTTTTCATAGTGAAAGCCAAAAGAAAAGAAAAAATAAAATAAAAATAAATTTAAATAAAACATTTAAAAAAAAAAACAAAAACGGATATTATTAACTATAAAATATTACAACCCCATACCTAAATATATAATTAAAAATCAAATACGTATTTAACATACAAAAATTACTAAATAAATTTTTTTTTTACAGAAAATCAGTTAATCGTTATAATTGCTTTTTAACTTACATTTACTTACATTAACTTCAAGTTTACTGCTAATTTTTTTTTTTAATATTCTAGAAAAATTCAAAATCCACTTATTATTCCACTATCACTATTATATTTATGATGAACAATAATTACAATGTTACATTTCTAACTAAACCTTAATAATTTTTTGTTATCAAAATCATAGATATGCCAAATAAAAAGATCCCAAAAAAAATAATTTTCTTTCTATATAATGTGCGAAATTTAAAGTTCGTAATTATTATTATAGCTTTATAGCCTAATAAATTTTATCACTTTTAAATTATAATTAATTCTTACTTTCAATAGGGCTTCCACTAAATTTTTGTACTTTTGGTACTTTCATTCTAAGATCTCGAAATGATTTTTTATTTTTTTTTTTCAAGATATTTAATTTCATGTCTTCCACCAATTTTTTTTTTGTTTTTTTTTTTCTAATACAAGTCATCCGCAAATATAAAGTGAAAATTGTAATTAAATTAAAAAAAAAATTAAAAAAATCAATTTTTATCTTTATAATTTCATTTCATAAAAATTCATAAAAATTATCAGTATCTCAAAAAAAAATACCAAATTATCTCCAGATTGATATTATGTATTAATTTTTTGACATAAAAAAAATTTGTCATTATTGTAAATTATTTATATTGCAAATAATTGCCTACATTTAAGTTTTTAGATACTTTTATCTGAAAACATTTACAACAGTATACTATCTATATAATTATAGTAAAGTACTGAGGTACTATATATATATGTTTACACCATTATCAGTTGTATTGAAAATTTTGATTTTAATATTTATTAAAAAAATAAAGGTTTTTGTATTAATTGAAAATTAATGTTATTTTATTCTTAATTTTACCCGGATTCATATTATTATATTTTAAATTTGATTAATATCCAAAAACATAATAATTAAAAAAAAAAACACACATAACAAAAAAGTGAAAAACAAAAAAAACTAAAAATATGAAAATCGTTATTCTAAATAAAATTAATATTTTAATGTAATTAAAACAAAAAAAAAATTAAAAAATTAAATTATTAGCATAAATTACATTAATATTAAAAAAAAATAAATAAATAAATATAATTTAAAAATAACAAATTTATTGTAAATAGGTAGTATTAAATTTATATGAAATGAAAACAAACAAAAAATAAATAAAAAAAGAAAAATGAAAAAAATATTTTGTAAATATCTAGAATAAATAAATTGAAAAAAAAAGAAGAAAATTGTTCATTTTTAACTTTATGAAAAATAATTTTATTAAAAAAATTGTTATTTGGTTAAAAAAAATATTTTAAATAATGTTTTTCATTTGTATGATGTACAAAACAAAACAAAAAATAAAAAAATATATAAAAAATCGATCACCTAACATTTTGATTTAGTTTTAATTTAATGAAAATAAAAAAAAAAAATAAAAAATTAGCGAATTTAGAAAAACAAAAATAAAAATTTTAATTATATTTAAATTTTTTATACAGTTCGTAAAAAATCATAATTTATCAAGTGAAACAAAACAATGTCTAAAAATTATTATATATTAAATTATAATTTCCCTTATTTTTAAAATTAATATTTTTTATTATTGTATTTAATGTACATGTCAGTTAAATGATTTTTATTTTTTAAATATATTTATAAATATATATATTGTATATTCGTTAACACAACAGAACATAATTAAAACTAACTATATATACTTACATTTATATACAAATAAAAATAAAACTAGATTTTGATCTTCAAAAACTCTGACATGTTTGAATATATAATTATTATATTGATAAAACACGAATGGCCAGATAACAAAAAAAAACAAAGTTTTGCTATTTATGACAGAAGAATACTCTATTTATATAGTATATACCCAGGTTAATTTGATGAATGCGACAAATCTTTATATGTGTTAGATAGAATATTATGAAAACCCTGTCATAGTAATCAAAATTGAAATCTTAAAACAGAAAAAATAAAAATAAAATAAAACCAAAAAGTATCGATAAAACAATTTCGAAATAAGTTTATTCATTTGAATCAATTGATTGATGGCATTGCATATTTTTTTTTTTTTTAACATAAAACCTTAATGAAAAATGATACCGCATTCTGTTTCAACATTAATGCAAATAGATTCTTTCATTTTTTTTTTTTTTTTTGTTTAATTAATTATTTACCGAATGTTGATTGTCGATAATTTTTAGACATATGACTTTGTCAAATTTAAATTTAAATTATTAAATGTTTCCTTTTTATGACAAATTTAAAAATATATAGGTATATAAAAACATATGTACATATAAATTTAATTATAAAAATATGCAATGTTTTTCATTAATTTTGAATTTTCAACAATTTCATATAATTTTATTATACTTATAATTAAAATTTTAATATAACTACTAGTGGTTTCAAAATGTAAAATAAATATCAAAATAAAATTAATTTTTTTTCCTGTATTTTTTTTAAATCATATTATTTTAATTTTTTTTCTTAAGTTAGAAATCAAAAAATAAAAATTATTCAGAAACTGCCATTAACGTAAAATTTTTGTCATTAAAATGGATTATAAATAAAATTGGAAGAAAATTAATTTTAGTTTTCCTAAAAATTATGAAAAAAACCAAAAAAACATTTTATAAAACTTGTTCACATAAAAAAAAAAAATTCAAAAACGATAAGCAAAACATACATACCTATTAAATTAAAAAAAAAAATCATACGAATAAGCGATTTTTTTCCACATCAAAAATCGAAACATTAAAAAACTTGTTCCAAAAAATAATTTTTTCAAAAAATTAATAAATCAAATCAAAAACCAAAAAAAAAATTAAATTTTTTTTTTTGAAGAAAAGAAATATTCAAGAAAACAAAACACACATTAAACTTTTTAGAGCACATTTCATCTTGTAAATATAAATTTATTATAAAGAAAAAAAAAATGACACAAAGATAAATTTTAAATAAAAATTAATCAAAAAAATTAAAAAAAAAAACTTTCTTCTTTAACAATTTTTTTTCAGGCTTTTAGATCATTTATGCAATGCAAATAAAGTAAGAAATACCATAGTGTGAAAAAACTATCCTATCTTCGTTAAAATGTTCTAACTAATAAACCCATTTCAATTCTTTCCATGCAAAATATGCATTTTTACATTGTCTTCTGAAGAATGAGATTCAACAATTGAGAGTTACAAGCTCTGAACCAGCCAAAGTTTTAGTTAAATAATTTTCATATACCTACAATTTATATATTTAAAATTTTTCTTCAATTGTTTTAATGAATTCCGATGAATAATTTTGTATGCTGTCGATTAGAGGAAGCTTAAAAAAATGGTAAGACTCCGATTGTTTCAAAGGATTCTGATGACTGCAGGCTGGATTTCCATAAAAATTGTTATATCAGTATAATATATAAATTGTAGTAGATTATATGATATTGATATACGATTTTGAGGGAAACTAAAGAATATGTTATGATTGTATCTTATCAAAGTAAATTATCTTAAATGGAATATCGAAAACAGGCCCTATACTTAATTTATAAAGTATTGTATATATAAGAAACTACATTTTTATAACTTAACAGAAGCTATATTTCGAGGATAGTTAAAATAAAAATTGAAATTGACAGAATTAATATTCTGCTGACTAAAAAAAAAAAAACGTAAATTCTATTTTACCGAATAATTTTAATTTTTGTATCTACCAATTAGGGATTGCAAAAAAAGCAAAAAAAATCAATACCGGTATTTCGGTATTGACCTTTACTGATACCGGGATCCCGGTTTTAATACCGGTATTCCAAAAAATAATATTTCTCAAAATAATAAATACCTATAATAATTATTATAAAAATGAAACAAAAATTATTTAATTAATAAAAAACATACCCACTGCTAATTGCAACCTCCAATAATTTAAAAAAAATACTTTCACACTAAATCAGCAGAATTGTTAAAATATTTAAGTAAATACAAATGCAACTACACACAACAAACTATTAAGAACTCTCAGTGCGGAAAATGGGTCTTGGTTTTGCTTTGATTCTAGAGTTAATACAATCTCGACTGATGTGATTTTTTGATATGTTAGAGAGTATATAACTGGCTCCAGGGTAGGCGAGGCGAATTTTTTGAGTTTTTTGGCCCAAATCAGCCTTTAAAATACTTGAACATATTTGCTTGGATTCTGAAGTAAAGCAAAAAGATAATAAAAAATCTCAAACGCAGAAATAAAGCTAAAATACCACTCTCCAGGGCTGGTGACGTGAAATTTTGAATTTCTTTCATTTTCTAAACAATTTTTAATTAATTTCATTTATTTCCAACAAATTTTTAATTTTTTTGATAAATTACAGTTTCTGCACAGAAATAACAAATATAGTTTTGTGATTTTCTGGTAGAGGTGTTTTTCGTACAATTTTTGTCGCATTTTTCACGGCCGTTTATTTTCTATAAAATAAAACAAAAAAAACTGCAAAAATAGAAAACAGAATTTCACGTCGAGGGCTCTTAAAACTTTTATTTTTTTAGTAACCGCACTTGTTTGTAATTATAAAAAACAATCTACTAAAAATATCAAAAAATAGTGAATAATAAATACTCAGAAAAAAATTTAAATACCGAAATACCGGTTTTGACAAATATAATACCGGTATTGATTTTCATTGGTTTTTTCCCGAAATACCGGGATCCCGGTATCCCGGGATCCCGGTATTGCGATCCCTACTACCAATATAATGTACCAGGTACCTACGTACAGAGGGCGAAGTCGTTTGATTTTTGGTCAGCAGCGGCTTGCGGTAAAAATAGCCAGCAGCGGCTCGACTCAGTCGATAAATTCCGGTCTTAGCGACCAGCTCGACTTGATCGACTTAGTCGACTAAATCCGCATTTTTTCTAAAAAAAAAAAAAATAAAAAATAAAAAAAAAAATAAAAAAAATAAAAAAAAAAAAAAAAAAAAAAACAAAAAAAAAAGGATTTTAGTCGACTAAGTCGAATAAAAGTTCAGCAGCAGCTAGTCGACCTGAGTCGATAAAAAAGAACCAGCAGCGGCGACTCGAAAATTGTGCCGACTAGCTCGACTAAGTCGATGCGAGTCGACACGACTTCGCTCTCTGCCTACGTACATATTTAAGTTTTGGTATTTGGAAGACGTACAAATGTTAATGTACATTATGATAACATTGAAACGAACAACATTAAGATAGACAAAAAGCAAAATTATCCACAGAAGTTAAGAGCAAATATTTAATTTAAAGTAATGTGATGCCAAAAATTCAAATATTCCAAAATTTGTAAAGACATCAATTTGAATAATTTAAGCAATTTTAGTTCTTTTAGAGTTTAAGACGTTCTTTGCTGTGCCTATTTTTATACAATTATATAAAATTGTCACTCCTAAAAGTATGCTATATAATTTTAAACTATATAATTTTCTATTCTTTTCTTTAAATTCAAATAAAAAACCTAATTTTTTTATATATTATAAAAATATTTAGTAAAATCTGGAAAATTTGAAGCATCCTCCGAGTGGTCGTCTCATTTTTATTTATTTAAAATTGACGTGACGTCACATTTACATTCTTCTTAAAAAGTTTTAATATTAACATCCTTGATTTTATTTTTTGACATTTATTTTGTTATTGAATTTTTTTGAGTGAATTTCTTTCTTTTGAGTTTTATATTTTTGTTTTTTTACTTTTATTATTTTTCTTTAAAAAAATTACAAAAAAAAAAAGAAACGAACAATCAAAGAAAACATTCGGGGCTATTTGCATTTTATTATTTATTTATTTTTTTTTTAACATATTTTATTTAATCTTGCTTTGAGGTGGACAAAATTTGCATTAATTGAACAAAAAAAAAATGAATGAGGGTTCAAATAATTTGCCAACAATTCAACCATTGATGCGGTCTACAAGACCAAAAGGTAAGTTTCTCTGATGTGTCAAAAATAAAATCGAAAGATAAAAAAAAAACACTGAATTCTCAATCATCGTAGAGGTGAAAACACAATTGAGGCGACAGCGTAACGACAGCGATAGCGACTGTCAAAAACCATATATTTGTATGAGAATGAAACAATTGAGGCGATTTTTTTATATGAAAAATCGCTGTCGCCGTCGTCGTCGCCCCAATTGTGTTTTCACCTCAGCACAGCAAGATAGTGGTCCTGTGTTGCATTTTTGATAAAGATTTTTCTTGGTTGCAGCTTGAATGAAATTTTTAAAAGACTATTTTTCTTTGTTTAGAAAAATTAACAATTTTTTCCTTCTATAATTTAACTTTCTTTTAAAAGATCAAGATTTGCCAGGATGGAATGATCCACCACCATTGAAAAGCTATCAGACCACAAGTACTGGAGTGAAACCGAAATTAGATTTGAAGAAGAGAATAGCATTTCCATTAAATAGTAATAATACACCAAAACCAATAGCTGTTATTCCTCCTCAAATTTCATCTGATCAAGTTATGTCAATTGCTCCGATAGCAATGATTCCACCTATGTCACAAGATTTTAATGTTTCAAATGAATTTTCGGAACCAATCAATGCATTTCAACAAAATATTCAAAGAGTTCCACCTATGTTGAGAGATGAAAGTTCTGAGCACGAAGATCTACGAGAATATTGTATTAGAATATTAAAAGAGCAATTAATACAATTGTCAATATCACAAGCTTTAAATTTAACAGAAACAGATGCAGCATTGAATATGATATTTGAGAATTGGATAACATTCAATGGATCAGTTCACAGAAAATTATTTGACATTGCAGAAGGTAAATTTATAGAATTTATTTAAATTATTGTTAGTATCAACCTATTCAGTATAAAAACAGAAGACAAAAGTAAAAGAAAAGCAACTCAGTTTTTTTATTATTTATTTAACTGAAATACCTAATAATTTTAATCTCTAACTACTAAGTAGTTAGATTGATTTAGACAATGTTCTTTTTCAACTTAACCCATGTTTAATATGTAAATCATAATGTCTGCAACTCCGGTATTTTTATTTTATACCTGAATTTTCTCTTTTAGCTTTGAAAAAGAAAAATTTTGATGATGCTATTTCTGTTCACAATCGATTGACTTCTGATCATTTCGATGTATGTGCATCGTGGGAAAAATCATTGAAAGACATAATTTTAATGGGAAAGCAACAAACGGGCTCATGGAATACTCAACATTCAACAGTAATGTAAGAGGGCCACATTTACGAAACAAAAGAAAGATTCAGGAAATCTTTATTTTAATGGTTTAAATTTAAATTATGTATATTACTTCTTATAAACTTCACTGTTTTAAATTTATAATGATTTTTTACACCAATGAATAGTAAAATTTAATTTTTTTTATTAATTTTATATTTTTTTACGATTAGCTTAAAATATATATATATATATATATGCGATTTAGATAAATCTTGAACAAATGAAGGTGAAAATTATTTTTTTCAATTAACGAAAACATATAAGTGATAGTTTTTACGAATCTAGGGCGAGTTCTAATGATAATCATATTAAAATACTATAACTAAATATTATCGTCGAACATAAATATGTAATTTAAAATGAAAAGGTTTGTGTTAATTAAATTGTGTTATTCAAAAGTTTTCGTAGTTTCACTGGATATATTTAAAAAATATTGTATTATTCACTCATCAGTCTTCTATAAAATATATAAATATAGGACCACAAAACATGATAAATTCCATAATTACAAACTCAAGTTGAAAAAAAAAATCTACAAAAAAAGTTTGATTAAATTCTTGGATTGTAAATTTCTATTTTTCTTTAATTAGAATTTATTGAATTCAAAATATTCCTACTCATTACAATCAACATCGAATAATGCAATTGTTAGTTTTTGTATTAGGATAAGCATTACTTCAACAAAATGAATTAGATCTGTTTAAGACTTAATTAGTTTAATTAAACTCTTTTATTAATAAAATTTTGATATACGGTACACATTACAAAAAATTAGTTGAAAATATTTAAAATATTAAATTATTTTTTCGTAAATGTCTTCAATATTTTTAATACTGAGGTATGTTCTTAAACTCTAAAAGTTTCTATTTCTATTTATAACCGTAGATACAGAATCAAGAGATATTATTTCTTCAAAATTCTTTGGGTGCAAACATACATAGGCATAATATAACCCATTTTTACTAAATTTCAAAAATTTGATCTTAATATCAGAAATAAAACTAATGTTATATTTATATTAACAATTATTATATTATATTTTTTATTTTAATTAACTAAAAAATGAAAAATTTGAAGATAAAAAAAAAACTTCACCAAGGCAACTGTTTCCCATCATATTGTATAAATGTTCCATTATGGTTTGAGGTTAATTTCCCCAAAGTTTGTATCATATTTTCACAGCTATTTTCAATATTCATTGGAGCTTTAGGACCTCCTGTGAATAACAAGAAACTATTTATTAAAATCAAAATTATAAATTTTTACAAAAACATTATAATATGAGAATTCAGCTCACCCATATCAGTTTTCACCCAACCTGGGTGCATACAGACACACAAAATATTATGGTCTTTCAAATCAATGCTTAAAGATTTCGTTGCAGCATTTAATGCGGCCTAATAAAAATATTAAACTGTTAATAACAAAAAATAAAAAGTGAGGTCAAAAATGTTTAAGCCAAAATTTACGTACCTTCGACGTTCTATAAGCGTACATTCCTCCTTCTACATTCGCTGCAACTGATCCAAGGCTACAAAAAATACATCTTTTAATAAAGACCTTATCTATATAATATAATTTTCAATCGTTACTCACTATGAAGTCATATTAATAATAGCTGCTCTTCTCGTACTCATTTCAGTTTGATCATTTTTCTGTGAAGCTTTTTTCAACAAAGGAAGGCAAGCCTAAAAAATTAAATAATTTAATCATGGTAATTTTTGATCCTAATTCTAATTTGTACTTTAGACATCATAATTGGCGCAATCGTATTGATTTTAAATATTTCGCTCAAATCAGATTCTTGAACAAAATTAATTCTTGTCGACTTTGGCGCTAAAAGAAAATATTTTATTTATTTTACATGTAATAAAAACCTAGGTATTTAGTATTGACTAGTAATATTTATATATTACTCAATGGTATTAGATATATAGAAGATAATATAAATGAAATTAAATTGTTGATCTTACCGGCTCCTGCATTGTTAAATAAAACATTTAAACCATCATCTTTCACTAAAGTTTCAACATTTTTAACAAATTCATCATATTTATCAAAGTTTTTCAAATCTAAGTAGAAACAATTTTCAACAGGATTAGCACATTACTTACAAAAAAAATCTATATTATAAATAAAAAATTAAAATTTAAAAATGTGCGTTTCTTTACTTTAATCGCGTGGTATCCGCATACCTACCCGAATTTACACTGGAAATTCAAATATAGAAAGAATATAGTGCAGACCCGGACTAGGGTGAATTCAACTTAAGAATTAGTTTCTCATCCAAGTTTTTTTTTTTAAATAAATATTAAAAAAATAAGTTAAAAACGAGTTTTCCAAAAAACTGAGGCCAGGCCGCATGAAAAAGTAGAAAATAACTTTTTCTTCACACACAGAGGTGGACTCAGATTTTTTGATTGGGACGTAAGTGATTTGATTCATGAAGAGAAAGAATATTCAAGAGAAATGTCCCAATCAAAAAAGCTGAGTCCACCTCTGTGTGTGAAGAAAAAGTTATTTTCTACTTTTTCATGCGGCCTGGCCTCAGTTTTTTGGAAAACTCGTTTTTAACTTATTTTTATTTTCTGCCTTTTTCACGTTAACTAAATTGTTATTATGTGCTGCATGGATGTTTGAAAACAATTTTTTGACTAATCATATCGATGAAAATTTTTCCGATGATTTTTCCGCTTTTTCGGGTTTTCCATGGAGTTTTCTGCAAAAGCAACTTTATGCAACTCATTTCGCTCTACAACTTTGTCTCAGGTTGCAAAACTCTCAAACGCTTCCTTGGTCGGAAAAACTCCGGAAAAGCGTTTTACATGAATTTTCTTCGATTTTTTCTGCAAGTTTCACCATTGTCGGAGAGAAAGTAATGATGCCAGTTGAAAAATTCCGGAAAATTTTCCGGAAAAGTCGGAAAATTCCGGAGTTTTTTCGGAAAAATCAGGAAACTTTGCATTTTTCCTAAAACGGATTTATCACTACCCGAATTCGTACCAAATTTTCAAATGATTTTTCCCGATTTTCCGGGTTTTCCATGGAAATTTCCGCTTCAAATTTTGATAGCTTCAATTGTCACGCGACATGAATCTGTGTGCCAAATTTCAGCTCGCTGTGATGACGAGAAGTGGGTCTACGAGAGTGTCGAAAATAGTAAAGAAATATACAGACAAATTACTTTACGAGTTAATAAAGAATTGTGTCCTCAAAAATAAAAATTTAGTTCAGTATTTACCTATTTCCAATATACGAATATTTTTATTTACTTCTGCCAATTTTCTCAATTCCTGAAAAAAATATTGTTAATCATTTTTATTAAAATTGTACGTAAATTTAATAGGTATGTATATAAATTAGTTCTTCTGCGCCTGCAAATATGCAATTTTTATTTACTGCCAGAATATTGAATATATAAACCTACATTTGAGTTTTTTCATGAAGCAGTTCCAGAGG
This sequence comes from Hybos culiciformis, assembly GCA_964007475.1. NCBI lineage: Eukaryota > Metazoa > Arthropoda > Insecta > Diptera > Hybotidae > Hybos > Hybos culiciformis. The sequence goes on along the minus strand of OZ023275.1, from coordinate 34,526,711 downwards.
TTTCTTTAATTTATCGTTTGCACAAAAAAAATAGTTTTCTGAATAAAAAAATTATTTGACTTCAACAAACTGATTTGAATCATTTGAATGGTTAGGTATTTTCATATGATAATAATAACGTTTTCAAACTGTTTTAAATAACGTCATGGTGTCCAAAATTAGAAACAAAATTTACTTCCGTAAAGTTTCCGCACTTTCCTTTCCAAGCATCTCGTCTTATTATACATATATGATGGACCATCCATATGGAATAAATGATTATTAGTTCACCAATTATTTTAAAATTTATAAAATCGTGAATTTTCTCTTTCTGTTAAATTTAGAGTCTGTTCACTTATTAGTGATTATTGAAAAAATTAAAATCGGATTTAATATTCCAGGTTTTTTAATTTGTGAACGACACGATTTTACTGCTGTTATTTAAAAAAATTTAATAATTTTGTCCTAAAGCCGTTCACAAATTCAATTTTACTTTTTTAAATTCTGCAAAGGGAAATTTTACATTTCCCATAACAAACTAAATTTGTAGGTCTACTTTTAAGTGAATTCAAAAACTAAAATTGTATAGAGAAGAAAAAAGCGGCAAAAATGGGTAAGAAAATTCGGTCGGTCACGTATTATTATAAGTATTTGATTTCAGTCGGCCAAATATTATTTTATAAGTAGTTGATTTTAGCAGATTATACAGAATGCAGAAAATTACGTCCTCAATTTATAAATTGTGACATTTGTTTTACAGAAAAGGGAGATTTCTTTTTTTTCAATCGTTTAATAAGTGAACAGACTCTTAATAATAATTTGGATTTTTTAATGGTCATCTTTACTTAACCCTTGTCTGCTACTACATTTTAAAGCAGATAGTTAGCTATATTGCTTTTTTTTCCTTTTAATTTTCAATACAAGAAAATCATTTCTTCATATTTTATGACGTATACAATAGTATTAAACATGGTATATAAGCAATGGTTAAAAAAATAAAAAGTTACTGGCTTTTCCGAATAAATAATTAAATAATTTGCGCAACAGCAGTATATTAATGTACAACACCTCCCAACATTCCCATACACTATTCAAACGCAAAGTATCCGTTACAAATACCTTACACAAGGGTCGGCAACATACAGCCCGCGGGCCAGTTACGGCCCATTCGGTGTTCTTTTTTGGCCCTCCAAGATTTTTATTGCCGCCTTGTTATTCGGCCTGATTTATTCTTCTAGGCCTTTTTATAATTTTTTAACTTTTTTACAGCAAAAAAAATTAAAACTATCAAAAATTCCATTCAGAACCTCATATTTATATAATTCAGCCTTTAAAAAAATTCTATTACTACAACTTTTTGCATTATTCAATAAATGTTGCATTAAAAATATTGTTTTCTGCCAAATTTTCTGAAGGGCTGCTATTGTTGTAGCATTACGAATTGTAAATTAAGTAAATGAAAGAATTAATCCCACAAAAAAATTGAAAAATCTGCATCTGACCCAGTTGATGAAAGTCTTGCCGACGCTTGCCTTACAATGTAAAACTGGTGCTTGGGTATGTATATTGGTTTATAAATTCAATATAAATAACGTTCAAAAGAACGGATCACTTAAGTTTATGTATACACTATGCATATATCATTTTACTACCAAATACTATAAAATAAATCAACATTATGGCTTAATCAACTGTGCTTTTGCTGTCAAAGAGAAATAGAGTTTGAATTTTGCCTTCACCTCACCTCACTCAGTTCAGTTGAAAAAAATTTCATTAAATTTTAAGTTTTTTCCCAACACTCATTCAAAGTTCTTTGGATTTTAAACATCGATTTTATTTTTCTTAAAATTAATTTAATATAATTTTCCAATTTATAAAATTTTTCAAAAAAAAAAAAAAATGGCTCCAATCCTTGATCAAAAACGTAAGTTTTTATTATTTTATTTAAAATTGAAATAAAAGAAGACTGGAAAATTTTAGAAACAATTTTTTTTAACTCAAAAAAAAGAAAAAAAATTTAAATAAATAACACTCAATACTCACGTCGGCTTTTTCCAAATTTCTGCAAGTAGCAATTATTAATTTAGGTTTTTCAAGTGAATTATTTAGAGCTTTAATTAAACCGAGTCCTAGACCACGATTACAACCAGTAATTAAATAATTCATTTTTTTTTTTGCTTTATTTTTGAATTTCGCAACTCACAATCACAAATCTAATTAATTTATTTTTCCGCCTTCTCAACAATCTTCCGCTAATGGAAAGAATTTTTTAATTTCAATTTTTAATCGAAATTTGAAAGAGGGGGAAGGGGAATTGAAAAAAATAATAATGAAAAAATGACAAATCAGGCTGTCAAACAAGTTTTTATACGAATGACGTCATTGTTAACATAACCTTTTATTTTATTATTAAAAAAAAATATTTGAAAAGATTTTGATAAAAAAGTTGTAATTTCTAATTGTAGTTTTATTATTTTTTTTAACTGTTTAAATTAATTGAAAAAAAAATATAAAAATACTGATAAAGTGATTATTAAGAGAATTATAAAAATCAAGTGATAATTTTTTTTAACTTTAAGATTACACAAATCTAAATTAAGACCGTAATCAAAAAAAAAATAACCACTGAATTTGACCAAATCTTCTTTTTTAAAATAAAAAATTTTAAATTATTTTATCCTCCTCCTCCGTTTCTCTGTTCTTATTGGAATTTTTTTTTAATAACCTTGACATTGTCGCTAATCACAAAATCAGAATTACGAAACAGGAAATCGAAAATTATAAATTTATAATATAATCTAGGTAGGGGTAGGCCTACCTTCACCTAAACCTAAAGTCAGTTAAAACTTGTTATGTTCAAGTTATGGGTACCTACATACGATTAAACAAAGTCTGATGGTATAATTTTTTCCCGATCGTTGAAACAAAAAAAAGGAGAAAAGGAGTTCAAATAGATAGGTTCCTACTAACTTCTAAAAAACAGGGTTACGAATTGGTTTTTCTTGATCTGAAGTTTCTTAAAAGTAATTTTTTCATTTTCAAATAGACAATATCAATAATTTCAATTCTTAATTTCACATTTTTGAAGAAATGTTAAGTATTTGTCATACAAATTTTATTTCAACCATGACTTGACCATTTTAATTTGGATTCCCGGACAGTTGCCCAAATGACATTTGACAATCTGAATTTACCCACGGACATTTGACCAGTTTTTTGGTTTAACAAAACTTATACCTAGTCAGCTTAAAAAAAAACTTTTTTTGAAATAATTTTACCTATAAAGTTGGAAATAAATATGTTTCAATTTGGAAAAGGAACGGGGGACTCAAATATCGGATTGGCAAATGTCATTTGGGCAACTGTCTGCCCCCTCTTAATTTGATAAAATTGAGCATGAGTGTATTTATTGGAGTTGAAGATATAAAATTATTTTATTAGCAATTTCCTTATAGTTAATTGAATAAATAAATAATTGTTTTTTTAAGGATTCAAAGACATAATTAGTTATTTAACTTAATAAATTAGGTACATCTTCTTTTGATTAAAAACAGAAACCCTATCGCTTACATAATTTTACCATCGAAAATATTTATTTATTTTTATGTGCCTGTGAATTTACAAAGCTCTAGGTATATAATAATACTGGAAGTTAATGATTCGAGCTATTTTTTTTATGCTTATGGTTTTTTTGAAAACAAAAAGGGGTAATTATTGATTAATTTTTCAGTTGTTAGGTAAATATTAAAATTATAGACATGAAAAAGAACTGAATGTTTTTGAAATAAGCATTATAATATGATTTTAGTAACCAAATGTATGTACCACCCATAATTTATATTCTTAGGAATCTATTATTTTCCGCCAATAATTTTCATGGATAAAATTCCAAAAATATATAAATATTTAGGTAGGTCGATAATTTATTTACAATTCAAATGCAAAATATAAAATTATTTACTATAAAATTAGAAATCAAAACATAAAAAAAATAAATAAAAAAAAAACAGATTATTATTATCTCTAGAATTTCAGATAACATTATAAAAATACTTTAAAAAATAATTCTGTTTCATGAAAGTGAAAATTAAAAATGTTAACAATTTGGAATAAAAGTTATTCAATTAAATTAGTTAAACAATTTTCTAAAAATGATGTTAATTTATTTTCCAATATTAATAAATTTAAGAAAATTCATGGAACTTATAAAAGAAGATATTTTGGCAATGCAGCAAAAACAACTCGTAAGTTTAAAAAGAAAAACAAATTTCGCGATAGTTGTAGGTCAATCGCTGCACATATTTTATACTAATAATACTTATGTAATTAATTAACTAGCTTTGACGTTTAGTAATAATTGTTTATTCAATAATTATTATAGAATACCCTATATACACATTTACATTAAGTAAAATAAAAATAATTTTCTTAAAAAATTTTGTTAAGTAAACAGTAGTCAATATAGATTATTTTCCATAACAAAGAATTAAGAAAATAATTTATTTGTTTCGTCATTCTCTTCTCACTAATCCAAGAATTAATTAATTAAATTCTTAGCATTTTTTATTCATTGAAAATCAAAACTCATCTCTTAAATTTAATACTTATTATATAATAATAATTTATGTTATGTGTTATTAAATACCTAGTGTATTCTATTATTCATCTATGAAATTAAATCAAATGAATTAAATTACGTAATTAAAGTTTTGTCTTCAATTCCTATCTGCGGTTGATTTGATGAACACCGGATTTCAAAATATAAAATATATTTTTATAAAATAATTTTTATAATATTGTTAGTAAGTGTAGTACGCAGTTTTGGAAGATTTTTTTTTTATAAACCTATTGAGGTAATAATGCACGTATTCTCCAATATTATTGATAATATAAATGATTCGAAAATCCGAAACAGAACCAAAAATAGGGAAAATTTTTAACTGTTTTAAATTTAATTTTAAAAACTTTATTATTATTAAGTTAACCGATGATTTATTACGTAGATAATGTTCTATGATTGAATATCATATAGGTGGGAACATTTATAATTTTTTAACCAGTGTTTTTTTTTTTGTAATCACTCAACTGACTAATAAAAAATATAATAAAATAATTATGATAATTTATATATGTACATTTGTATTATATACGTTATGTATAATCATTGTTTAGTATATTCTTAATCAATGGTATAATAATATATCTAAAGAATTATTTTACCTACCTAAGTATTGTATTCTATTCTCATTTATAAAGTTTCAAAGCTGTAATAAAATAATTGTAGGATAAAAATAAAATCATTCTTAAGTAATTAATGCTACATTTTTGTTAGAATTAAACAGAACATATTATAATTTAAAATATAATTTTTAATAATAAAATAAAGACTACATTTTCTGCATTCAATTTTATACTGGATTTGTTTTTTCAATTGTTTTTCACTATCAAAAAATTAAGTACACTTAAGTTTTATCATTAAATTTTTACTTATTCCATAGAATTTAAAAAAGGCACTCTTTGAAGAATAATTATTAATATCTAAATTAAGTAGAAATTATAAATTTTTACGCTTCAATTTTTCCACAATCTCAGAGTTATAAATTACCAGTTTTATTAAATTCTATAAAAAATAAAAAAGGTTTTAAATGATTTCAGACTCTTTTGAATATGATTTAATTGTTCTTGGTGGTGGTTCCGGAGGTCTTGCTTGTGCTAAAGAAGCAGTTCAAAATGGTGCTAAAGTCGCATGTTTAGATTTCGTGACACCAACTCCAATTGGTACTAAATGGGGTATTGGTGGTACATGTGTTAATGTAGGATGTATACCGAAAAAGTTAATGCATCAAGCTGCATTACTAGGCGAATCAGTTAAGGTATGTATTCTTGAAATATTTGATTCAATGGTTAAAATAGATATTTATAATTTTGTTGTTATTTTATTTTTTATCTTATTTTAGGAAGCTGCTACTTATGGCTGGCAAATAGATAGTCTCGATAAAATTAAACCAAAATGGTCGAAATTAGTTGAAAGCGTTCAAAACCATGTTAAATCGGTTAATTGGGTGACTCGAGTTGATTTGAGAGACAAGTAAGCTTGCGATTGTTTTATCTATTTTTTTTAAGATTTTACTAAAAAAGTGAATATTAAGAAAATCGAATTTTGGTTCGGATGATATGTGTTAAAGTTCATTTGATGAAAATTATCCTTTTTTTTTTTTTTTTTTTAGAAAAGTTGAATATATCAACGGATTAGGCCGTTTTAAAGACGCTAATACAATCGTAGCCAAAATGAAGAATAATACTGAAAAAGAAATAACTGGGAAAAATATTGTGATAGCTGTTGGTGGCCGTCCTCGTTATCCGGAAATACCAGGAGCTGAGCTTGGAATAACTAGTGATGATATTTTTAGTTTAGATAAGGAACCCGGAAAAACATTAATAGTCGGTGCTGGATGTAAGTTTACAAAAAATATTATTTATTTCCTTTCTCTTTGTCCCTCTTCCTTTGTTTTGCTTGCAATGCTATACAACTATGATTTTGTTTTTTAGACATTGGCCTGGAATGTGCAGGTTTTCTTCATGGATTGGGTTATGATGCAACTGTTATGGTACGTTCTATAATTTTACGCGGCTTCGATCAACAAATGGCAAATATAGTTGGCGATGCTATGGTTGAACGTGGTGTTCATTTCTTACATAAATGCATACCTACTTCAGTTGAAAAACAAGCTAATGGAAAATTATCAGTAAAATGGAAAAATGTTGACACTCAAGAAGAAAGCTGTGACGTTTTTGACACTGTTCTATGGGCTATTGGAAGAAAAGGTTTAGTTGAAGACCTGCATTTAGAAAATGCTGGTGTTGAATCATATGCTGATAAAATAAAAGTCAATGAATTTGAACAAACCAACGTACAAAATATATTTGCAGTAGGTGACATTATTCATGGAAAACCAGAACTAACACCAGTAGCAATACATGCTGGACGTTTACTCGCCAAACGATTATTTGCTGGATCAACCCAAATAATGGATTATAAGAATGTTGCAACAACTGTATTCTCTCCATTAGAATACGGTTGTGTTGGCTTGAGTGAAGAAGACGCCATTAAAAACCTGGGTGAAGATGGAGTAGAAGTATATCATGGCTTTTACAAACCAACTGAATTCTTTATCCCACAAAAAAGTGTACGTTACTGTTATCTAAAGGCCGTCGCCGAACGTACCGGTGATCAAAAGGTACTTGGCCTTCACTATGTTGGGCCAGTTGCTGGTGAAATAATTCAAGGATTTTCTGTTGCAATGAAGTAATTTTTTATTATGCATATTTTTTTTTGAGTAACAATCTAATCAATTTGCTTCTGATTGATTGTATTTGAAGGAAAAAATTAAATACAATTTAATGCAGTAATTAATTATTTGATTTGAATAATTTACTTTTATCTTTTTCAGAGCTGGCTTAACAATAAATACTCTTTTAAACACCATTGGTATTCATCCAACTACCGCTGAGGAGTTTACTCGTAAGTTTTTTTTTATATGTAATTTCTTAATACTCGTACAAAAATTTTATCGGCGCTGCAGAATAATTTACAAATCACTTCATTGAAAATTTCACAAAATTGATTAGTTCGTTCGTAGAAATTATAAATAAAGGATTCAAAAACATGTGTATCATTTATACGAATTAATAGCTTTGAAATTTTCATCTCTATTCGCCAAATGGTTTAAATTAATTGGAACTGAAAATAAACTTAGTAAATGTTCACAAAACGTGTGCATTTAGTTTTTTTTTTATTTATAAATTTTTTTAATCACGTTTAAAATTTTTTTTACATTGTTTTCCATCTTTCTAGGATTATCAATCACCAAGCGGTCTGGTTTAGATCCTACACCAGCAACATGTTGCAGTTAAATAAAGAATGCATGGGATTCAATACAACAAATTTTAGTAATTAAAATATCAAAATGAATTTACTTAATTAAGATTTAAATTATATTTTTCAAAAATAAAACAATAATAAATTCACTAAGGAGGGAAAATTATACTTTTTATTTTTATTTTTTAACTATACATATTTTTATATACCTATAAGTAAGATTGGAACCGTCATTTAAAAAAGTGTACATTTATTAATAAAAAAGTTATATTGAAATCAAAGCACCGCTTGCCAATCCGAGAAGAAGAAATAACAACCTCGTCCTGCATCAATATATTCACCAAAGTTTAGATTTGGACGCATCTAAATTCTCAAGAGCTATCATGTCTGCATACGATCTCAAAGTAAAAGGATGAATACTATTCGAAGTGGACAGGCTCTGAACTTATAACACTTAGAAAGAAAAGAGAATTTAATTTATTTTAAAAGGGCCAAAAACAGTGATCTACATCAATTCTGAGAAGTGTCTTAATTTTTCCACTTTTTAATTATTTTCCTTCGTTTTATTATATTTTATTCGAAAAATCGAAATAGAAGATGTAACATTTTTTAATTATCATTCAACACTTCAACTGCAAGTCCAGTCAAGTCAGCTTAATAAAAACCAGGTACACTGTTTTTGTACTGTTCTAATAATTTTTTAAAGTACTTCTATTGCATCATTTGGGATGCATCGAATTCCGTTTCATTTGCGCCTAACTAAACAAAAAAAAATCTTTATAATTGATAAAACTTACAGATACATAAAGAGTGAAATGTTGAAGAATATATTAATGAAGTTGAGATGATGTAAATTTTTTCTCGAATTTTTTTTATGTACAAATTTAAATCAATATTTTATTTCTTATCAATGTTTTCAAATTTTTTATTTAATTAAATCAAAATTTTTTTTATATTATATTTTTGAAATTTATTACTTTCGAGTAATGTCAAATCAAAATGCATTTTCTGGAATAATAATTGATTCGTTTAATGATGATAAAATCAAGATCTGTCCACATTCTGAGAGTTATAAATTTAAATTTTCATAAAACTCTATATAAATGATTAAATGATTTCAGATACTTTTGAATATGATTTAATTGTTATTGGTGGCGGTTCCGGCGGTCTTGCTTGCGCTAAGGAAGCGGTTCAAAATGGTGCTAAAGTAGCAATATTAAATTTTGTGACACCAACACCAATTGGTTCTAAATGGGGTATTGGTGGAACATGTGTTAATGTAGGATGTATACCGAAAAAGTTAATGCATCAAGCTGCATTATTAGGCGAATCAATTCAGGTATGTTCTGATCCAAAATTCAATTTGGTTGATTGCGAATTGAAAAATTTTCGACCTTTGAAGAAATTAATTTTAAAATCTTTTTTCGCAGTTGAAACCACGACTGCGGGTGCCAGACTTTTTGCGTGTGGGACTGTAGGGACTGCAATCTCCTTTTTCGCATAAAGATTTTTTTTAACTAAATTTTCATAAATTCTAAAAGGGACGTGCTATTTCATTAAGGGAAAAAGATTAAAGACAATTAAGGCGACAAAATTAATACCTATAAAGAATTTAAAAAGTAATACATTTATCTTAAAAACATAATATTAACTACCATTAGTAAATTTAAGTATTAAGATACAGACGAGTTATATAAATATTTAAATTCATTTTGTAGCAATAATCATTTTCTGATTTCTCGCAAACATATTCTAAAATTTTTATGTTAAATTCAGTACACACTGCTTTAATCCTAAAATGATTTATTTAATTTACGTAATTGAATAGGCTATATATAAATAGCTGAAATGTTTCCACATTAATAGTAGTTAAAAATTATAAATCGTTTGGCACTAAGCCTCCTGATCGAAAATATTGAGATATACCTAAATGTAATTTAGGTAGGTACTCTTCTTTACTTGCACACAATAATTTTTTTTAGAATTCAGATGTGATTTAATTTATCTAAAGTACATATTTTGTTCTTTCGTGTTGTGGGTTCCCCAATTTCGACCTTCCAATATTTTGTTTTCAGGATTTTCAGAAATTTGAAAATAAAATCTGAATTTTGTTCCTTCGGGATTTTATCTTTCGGGTTTCAGACTCGCTTTTTTAATTTTTTTTTTTTATCTTATTTTAGGAAGCTGTTTCTTACGGCTGGCAAATAGATGGTATCGAGAAAATTAAACCACATTGGTCGAAATTAGTTCAAAGCGTTCAAAAACATATTAAATCAGTTAATTGGGTAACTCGAGTTGATTTGAAAGACAAGTAAGCTATAAGGATTATTTTAACAAATTTTTTTACTCATTTTCTAAAAAAAACGGATATGAAGAAAAGCACCTTTTGGTTTATATTTGCCTCAAAGGGAAACTCGAAAAAGCTTATAGCGGTTGTAATACTTTCAGCCGCCCTGGAAGATATAAAAAATTATTTAATGAAAATTATTCTTTTTTTTTTTTTAGAAAAATTGAATATATCAACGGATTTGGCCGTTTTAAAGATCGTAATACAATCATAGCCAAAATGAAGAATAATACTGAAAAAGAAATAACTGGGGAAAATATTGTTATAGCTGTTGGTGGCCGTCCTCGTTATCCAGAAATACCAGGAGCTGAGCTTGGAATAACTAGTGATGATATTTTTAGTTTAGATAAGGAACCCGGAAAAATATTAATAGTCGGTGCTGGTTGTAAGTTCACAAAAAATATTATTCCTTCCCTTCTTTGTGTACAAGTCTATTCTTCCTTTGTTTTTTCTGCAATATTATACAACTATGATTTTCCTTTTTAGACATTGGAATGGAATGTGCAGGTTTTCTTCAAGGATTAGGTTATGATGCAACTGTTTTGGCGCGTACGACAATTTTAAACTATTTCGATCGACAAATAGCAAATATTATTGAGGATTCTATGGTTAAACGTGGTATTCATATCTTACATAAATGGATAACAACTTCAATTGACAAACTAGCTAATGGAAAATTAGCAGTAAGCTTGAAAAATCTTGACACCCAAGAAGAACGGTGTGATTTTTTTGACACTGTTCTATGGGCTATCGGACGAAAAGGTGTACTTGAAGACCTGCATTTAGAATATGCTGGTGTTGAATCATATGGTGATAAAATAAAAGTCGATGAATTGCAGCAAACCAACGTACATAATATATTTGCAATAGGTGACATAATCCATGGAAAACCAGAATTAGCACCAGTAGCAATACAGGCTGGACGCCTACTCGCCAAACGATTATTTGCTGGGTCCTGCCAAATAATGGATTTTAATGATGTTGCAACAACTGTTTTTGCTCCATTAGAATACGCTTGCGTTGGTTTTAGTGAAGAAAAATCTATTGAAAAACTGGGTGAAGATGAAGTAGAAATATACCATGCTTTTTACAAACCAACTGAATTCTTTATACCACAAAAAAGTGTACGTCACTGTTACTTGAAGGCGATCGCCGAACGTACTGGTGATCAAAAAGTACTTGGTCTTCACTATGTTGGGCCAGTTGCTGGTGAAATAATTCAGGGATTTGCTGTTGCAATGAAGTAATTTTGTAATACCAACAAATAAAATAATTAATAACACATAATTATTAATATTTAATTTGACTAATCTATTTTGTTTCTTTTTTTTTTTTCAGAGCCGGCTTAACAATAAATACTCTTTTAAACACTGTTGGTGTCCATCCAACTACCGCTGAGGAGTTTACTCGTAAGATTTTTTTATATTCTATCCAATTATTGTTTCGAAATTTTATATAGATAGGTACCATGATTTTTTAATTTCGGGTTTTAAATACTAGCATTACTAGGTAGGTATACCAAGTTTTCTAATTTCGTGATTTTCGCTGCCAGGGTTATGATACACCTAGGTACCTACTCAACACAAATTATTTAAAAAAAAAATTATTATCAATTGAAACTGAAAAAAAAAACTTATTAGTATTTAAAAAAAAAAACCTAAATTATTTTGCAACTATTTCTAGGATTATCAATCACCAAACGCTCTGGGATAGATCCTACACCATCATGTTGCAGTTAAATAAAAAATGCCATGGGATTCAATACATCAAATTTTAGTAATTAAAAAATTTAAATTGTAAATTGACTTAATTAAGATTAAAATTATATTTTCGAAAAATAAAACAAAAACTATTCACAAGTAATTTTTATTTTATTTTTTTCGGACATTTTAAGCAAAATAAAAATGTAAAATTCTTCGAGTTCGGACAACCGGCGAAGGGTCTAAATTGAATATAAAATTCATATAGGTATTATTTTTAATTTTATCAGATGATGTAATATGGGAAGATAGATATCGATAAAAGAAAAATTTAAAAAAATGAAAAGACACCCGATTGCGTCCAAGGACTCAGACTTGGGGCTGAAAATGGATTTCCCTGAAAATTGGGTTATAAAAATCGATTCATTTTTAAGAGAGATAGAAGAACATTTCTTCGAACTTCGAACAACGAACAGTCTTTTTCACCAAGTGGCCTCTTAACAATTCTTTGTTCTTCTTTCATTGTGTCGCCGACCACAATTTGCAGCTTATATTTTCCGATGGGTTAAAAATTGATAACATTGCTAAAATTAATGTCGCTTTAATTTGCAGAGTTGGGACGTAATGATGATTACAAAACCCTCGTGTTGTGTTTTTGTTTATTTATTTTGATTTCATTTCACTTTTAATTTCATTTTTATTAATTTTTGTAAATTCTTATTAAACCGACGACCGGACAAAAGGACAATTTACATTATTCTATTTTTTAATGTTCTTTGAGAACGTTTTTTTATTTACTGCAGATTGAAAAAAAATATGTAAAATAGCCAAATTAAAATTATCAATTTTTTATTAAAAGTTTTTATTTCATTTCTTCTCTAATACCAAAAACAACCGCAAAACATAAGAAAAAAAGATGGAAAATTTAGTTGAAGTTATTGTTGGAACTTATGAAGAATTCGTTCTTGGGTTTAAAATTAAAATGGAAGAGGTAAGAATTTTTTTTTCTTGTCTCCCAAAAAATTGCATTATCTATACTTTAATATCTCTTTTGATTGAGCTACCTACCTAACCACATTATTTCTCACATTCACTTCACATCAACTATTCGTAGCACCCTCGGTAGCACCTAACCTGCCTACCTATATATTTTTTTTTATTTAACGTAACTAAATATGCTTACATTTTTATTTTAAGAATGAAAAGCATACATTGATTCCAACTTTTTCAACTCGATCACATATTGGATCAGTTCGAACGATTGCAATTGGAGGAAAATTTCTTGCTACAGGTGGTACAGATGACAAAATTTTTGTTTATGATATGAAAGAACGGAAAGAAATTCGTATTTTAATTGAACATGACGGAACAGTCAACACTTTGGCCTTTACTCCGGACGGAAGTCATATTATGTCCGGTGGAGCTGATGGAAAAATTTATGTTTATCGAGTTTCGAATTGGGAAATAGGAGCTGAATGGAAAAAGGCTCATGGTGGTTCTGCAGTTGATCATGTTGCTTGTCATCCATCAAATAAATTGGCAATGTCATTGGGAAGTGATTTGACATTGCGAACATGGAATTTAATTACTGGGCATTGTGCATTTATTACCAATTTAAAAACACGAAAACAATTAGATAATACAGCCGATTATTTAGAATACTCACCAAATGGGAATTATTTTGCATTATCTGGTCTCAAAATTATTGAAATATGGTGCATTGAATCAGCTAAAGTTTTAAAAGAAATTAATTTCAATTCGAAACCAACTTCAATTTGTTGGTTAAATGATGAATTTTTCGTTGTGGGTTGTGAAAATGGAAAAATGGGACTTGTTTCTGTTAATGATGATAAAGGAAATGATGTAGGTTTTTTTTTTTTTTTAAATAATTTTTTTTATTTTATTTACTTTCAAATTTTTCTTAGGTGAAATATTTCGAAATAAGTGAGAAACGAGTAAAAGGCATAAGTTATCTGAATAAGATTCTAGCAACTGCATCCAGGTATTTGTAAAATAAAATATAATTTTTTTCTGTAAATATATTAATTTACATTTTATGGTTGTATAAAACTTTCTGTTTTACCGTGATGATAAAAATTTTCTGCGTTTTATAAATGTAAAACTTTATGAAGATCATTCCAAATTTTTTATTTTTTTTAGTTTATTGATTGAAATTTTCAATGCAAAACATTTAAAATTCATGTTTGAATAGTAAAATTCTATTTTATTTTTTAGCTCTGGCGATATAGCACTATGGACAGTCAATTTGGATTTAAAAACAATTAAAAAATTAGCAACAACTAATATTGGTTGTCGTCCAACATGTATTGCATTGTTAAATATAAAACAATTTGATGAAAATTATGTATTAAATAAAATAATAACAGATTCTGAATCAGAAATTGATAATAAAGAGGAATCAATTCCGAATTTAAACACAAAGAAACAAAAGATTGGCAAAGTAATTGAGGAATATGATGTAGTCGATTTATTATCATCATCATCAAATGACGAAAACATTTTAAAATTAAAAAAATCTGAAATTAAAAAAAAAGAAGTTACAAGATCTAAAAAAAAAAAACTTGTAGTAGAAAGTTCTAGTGATGAAGAACCATTGGCTAAAGTATTAACTAGTTCTAAAAAGAAAATTAAAAAATCTCCAAAGAAAAAGTAAACTTATTTTTTGTCAATCTATCCATCTCTTTTTATATTGGAAAAGACATTTTTTTTTATATTAATTATATTTTCTATAGCGATATTTAGTTCAAATGTATAATTTATAAAATTGATTTAAATAACATGCGTTTGTTGTTTAAAAAACAAAAAAATTTATAAAATCACATGTTAATAAGCAATTTCGTAAATTTTACAAAATTGAGTCGAACACCATTTATGTTTAAAAAATAATTTTTATGCTTATAAAAATAATTCTAAATTATTTTATCTTCATCAGAAATCTTGTACTTGTACTGTTTGTTATTTTAGGTTAGATTATATTAGATTTTTTATTAGATATCTTTTAATTTACAATTTTCTACATTATTTCATTTTTATTATAAGAACTGGAAAGTAGACGTTTAAAAAGTGGAAAATATTTATGCAAAGTACAAGACTTACACTTACAAATATTCTGTTATTTAACTCGAAAACTTTGTTTATCATGTTACATTTTAGAATATGTTAATAAAAATATCAAATAATGTCCACTATCAACGGCAGTATATTAGTAAAGATCATTCATATAGTATACTCTCGTATATTATTTATTACATTATAAGCATTTTTCATTCAGACAGAAACACATTTGAGTGTTTTTTTTTAATTTGGTTTTATAAAGATCGAATATATACAAAATAATGAAATAATGAAAAATGAATTAGATAGTAGCTGGCAAAAAATCGTTTGTCATTAAACTTAATGATAATTTTGTTCATAACTTGATTGACCTAGAAAATAATTTGTGTAATTATTTTGTGCAGCTTAAGTCCAGTACTAATTTTATTTCGTAAAGATATTAAATTTGATTTGTCTAATTTTTATATTTAATAAAGTTATTAAAACAAATTTGTATTTTTATTTATTTTTATTTTTATAAAAAAAACAATTATCAAATTATTTCTTTTTTTACAGCTTAAATAATTATTATATTTGTTATTGATTAAAATAAAAAAGTGTCATATTATGGACATTGTTGTAAAAAAAATTATAATTCAAATTAAAAAATTTCTTTTTATCGTTCAAATTTTTAACTCTATTGTAAAAAAAAAAATAAGTTCTGTCCTCTCAATTTTTAATCGTTATTCCTAATGTTGATTTCAATTATTTGTTGATGATGAATAGCTTTATGCACAATAATTTAAAATACAATCATTTATTTATAAATTAAAATAATAAAAAATAAATAATAAATGTGATTATGATTTGTTGGTAAAATTTTTTTAAAATTTAATAACATCTGTTAAAATATTTTCCATTTCCCACTTTTTTTTTGTACCCATACTTAAACGAAAATTTAGAACTTTTGTGTTAGAATTCTGATGATTTCTACAAAATTGAATTACAATGATTTTGAAAAATATAAATAGAATGTACTAGAAATAATAAAAAACAAACAAAAATTTGGATTTTTTCCTAATATCAATTGGGAAAAATTCAAATAAATGACAGAATTTTTTAATGAGAAACGTTAGACAATATAATGAAATGAATATTTACAATAAATGTTTTCAAATTTATTTACTAATCTTCATCACTATATTGGTACGTATTTTGTGATCTTTGTCGATTATTAGTTGAATAACGATTCGTATCATATTTCCAGCCAATATTAGGACTTCTTTGCATGTTCTGTCCTTGTTTCCATCCTATATTTGTTTGATATCTTGAATTAATTATTTTATTATTGTAATGATCATTATTGGATATTCTATCATTTAAGGATCTTTTGCTGATTTCCGTGTTTCTTTTTTCTAGAGATCTCCTATTTGTCGATGAGATTTTATTTCTGTCGAATAATGATGTTGAGCGTTCTCTTCTACATTGATTGGTTGTGTATTCTATTTCGTCAGACTCTGCGTTTTCTTCTTCATCTTCACTAAGGTGTTCATCTTCATTCTCACTCTTGTCATCTTCACTACTTTCAGTAAGATCATTTTTCGAATTTTCATAATCAAACACCTCATCCTCCCATACATGATTTTCACCTTAAATTTTTTTTTGTTTTTTACAATAATATTTGGCTTATTATTATTACACTTTGAATTTATTTGTTTAAATTTTTAAATATTTTAGGGAACATAGTTTAAGTAAGAATCCAATCCTCAGAGGGCCAAGGCACGAAAATGGGATATAGCGTGATTGAAGAAGAATTACCCAATCCTGAGATTTATTATGTGAAAATTTGAGTTAATCTCAAAAATTCAGATTTTGATGTATATTTGGATTTTAAAATTTATATTTTTATTTTAATAAAAGTTTAGATTTTTTAATCGCTTTTTTTTAGTACTTATGAACCTTTTTATTACTTACCTTCCATAAAAGACGCAAACCGTTTCGGATCTTTTAATTTTGTCATTACTCTCCACGATTTGCACTCTGGACTGGAACAGTAATCTCGGAGCTCTGTAAGAGCTTTTTTTGTTTCAATAATTCCTTCAGCTTCAAATTCTTCCTTAGTAAGAAATCGCCTTTTTTGTGGAAACCATTTTCTATAACTTTTTTTGAATTTTGAAAACCAGGTTATTGGACAATAATACAAGAAAATCATTACAGCAATAACAGCGTATACAAATTCTTCAATTTGACTTGAAAAGTAGATAAGTAATAAAGAAGCAGCTTGAAGTGACCATTTTACCAAATCTTTACTACGCTGATTTTTTGGTGGACCAAGTCGATAACAAATTATAAAACTTATAAAACCTGAAATTAATAAAATAAATTTAAATTAAATTTAAAAAAAAAACCTATATAATATCGTAAAATTCTATTAAATTGTTTGAGTACCTACGTACTCAATTGCAAAATTATTTTAAAAAGAAATTCCCTGAAATATTACATATAATATGACATACAATATTACAATAACGATGTCAGCCAAGTATATTTATTCTTTTTAATACAAAATGATATATGTAATTCGCTTAGGTTTGAAAAATGGTCACATATCATTGAACTTAAAAATTTTAACGCTGATTAAAACTGTTTTCGAAAATGTTACCGAAATTAAAAATTTAATCAATATTTTCAGATTTTTTAGGTTGGGCTAACATTTTTAAAAATGTTACCGAAACTAAAAATATTTTGTCAGACAACCTAAGCCAAATAAAAAAACGGCATTTTTCAATCCTAGGTTTAATGACCAGACAACCTATAAAATAATCTAAGAAACGTTTATTTTGTAGGCAATAAATATTTTACCTGTTATTAATATATACCATAAAACATACGTTCTATATGTTACCAATATTACTTGTATATTGTCCCAAATTAAATTTATTAAATAATAAGCAATTGTCCAGCCACCAATTAAAACACCATACATCACTGTTTTTCGCGGAAATATTTTTCCAGTAAAATAGATAAATATTAAAAATGATGCCGATACTCCTAAACCAATTCCGCTCAAGTAATAAAACACTGAATTTTTACTTAATGTTGCGGCAAAAAAAAATATTATTAAGCCAGCAAATAGAAGTGATAATTTCAATAAATCAATTCGAATTAAATTTAATCGAATATTATAATTCTGGTGTGTTTCAATTCCAATACAAGTTTGATTAAACGGATTCAATTTCAATCGAGTTTTTTTATAATTAAAAAAATTAAATGAAAATAATGATCGCTGTTCTTCATAGTGTTCTTTAACAATTTCTGGACTATAGCCCTCATATTGGGTGAAATCATCATTATCAATGTCCAATTGCAGATAAATAGTTTGAAAATAATATTGCAGATTTTTTTCAGATCCTTTGTAACAATAAATTTGAAAACTGGCAGGTGCAAATTTTGATCGATTTGGATCTTGGGAAAATTTAATTACATGTCCATGTTCAAGATAATTGGCTAAAAAGAAAATTTTAATTAAAATAAAAAATTAACCTGTTTGATATTATTAATAAAAAAAAAATCTTGGAATTGAATCTTATAGTTACCTCTGTTGGAGCCAAAAAATTGTCCAAAAATTGTTGGTAGCGAAATAATTGAACAAAATAAAAAAGAAAATAAAATTTTCAAGTTCATTTTTAATTTACTTTTAATTATAATGAAATTTATGTAACGCCAATTTCAGCTTCTCATTATTTCACCAAATGAAATTTTAATTTCAAAATTTATCGAAAACAAAAAGATTTTGGTTTTTCGATGCTTTGATTCTAAAATTTCATCAACAACACAACACGTATAGTAAGTATAAATGCCGCAAAAAGTAGTACCTATAAATATTTTTTAAAAAATTATGTAAACAACTTGAAACAATGACGCACTGCTTATTTCCAAGATAAATTAACATAAAAGGTGAATCTAAGCCAGCGTCAATGTCAATTTGTGGCGACGGCGCCGTAACTCGAAACTATAAAATATTCGAACATTAATGTAGTAAACACAATTGGGGCGACAGCGACAATGATAGACAGCGATAGCGACTATAAAAAAAAAATAGAAACCATTTGTATGAGAATGAACACAACTGAGAGGACTGGCGACAAACGACATTGTTAGAAATGTTTCTATTTTGTCGACAACGACAATATATATATTTGGGCGACAACGACAACCATATATTTTTTTTATATATTTTTCTATTTGTTTATTTTTTTCTTGTTTATTTATTTCGTCGCCGTAATTGTGTTCACTCCAGTGACATCGCTGTCGTCGTTGTAGTCGTCGTTGTCGCCGTCGTTGTCGTTGTAGTCGTCGTTGTCGCCGTCGTTGTCGTTGTAGTCGTCGTTGTCGCCGTCGTTGTCGTTGTAGTCGTCGTTGTCGCCGTCGTTGTCGTTGTAGACGTCGTTGTCGCCGTCGTTGTCGCCCCAATTGTGTTTACTCCTTCACATTTATTTTTTAATTAATTTAATAATAATCGAAAAGTTGAAGAAAAAATAAAATTATTTCGATTATTATTTTGATATTCAAAAGACCTTTGCATTTTAAATATTCAAAACAATAAAAAAAAAAGTTTGTAAAAAAAAATTAAAATCTCGCTAATGAGAACCACATTCTTAAGTCACACACAATATTGAACGGCGCGGCGGCGCAGCTTTAAATAAAATAAAAAATTTACAAAGTACCTGGCAATAATAAAAAATTTGTAAACAAATAAAATGATGACGTCAAGACAAAACGTCAGTTATTAAAAAGTGGCTAATATAATATTTATTATTACCTTTATAGTTTTTTAGAAAGTCTATTTATTTTCTCAATCTAGAATAATAAAGTGGGAAACTGGGAAAATTAAACTAATTTTCCCGTATTTTGAATTTTATTTTTATTTAATAAATAAATTAAATTCAATCCTATAAATCGGTAAAATGGGATTTCGGAAAAGTTCATGGTTTTCAATTTTAATGCTATGTTTAGCATGGTATAGTAAGTAATATTTTTATATTTATTTATACCTACCTACCTACCTAGACCCACATTTCAAAAAAAAAATCTTAAAATAAAAACCCCCTTTAAAATTTTATAAATCATTTTATCAAATTTTTTAATACCTTGGTTTCAAAAAAAGAGAAATACCTACATATCTATGATGTTTTGTTTCCAGGTTTTTATTTATATACCTACCTATCTAAGTTAGGTACCACAAATCGCCGCTATACAAAACTTTCTAATGACGTTTCTTTAAATCATTACTAAATTTATGAATTGAAGGACACCAATTTATTTAGATTTGATTTTGTTGAAAATATTGTAGATATCGCTTATCGTTTTATTTGAATTAGGTACCCATATACTATTGAGTTGTTCACCACATCCTGTCAGGTGGCTTAGTTTTTATAATTTTTGTTTTTATAAACATTCAAACTTATTCAATGTGTATATTATTATTTTAAAGAATTAAAATAGTAGTCATATTAACTAGAGTTTGTGGAATGACATTGTAAAGTAGTAATTCATGATTCTTAAAAAGTAGCCCTCTATTAAGGTGGTGAAAATATGGAAAAATATGGGTTGTCGACATGACGCTGCTTTATAAAATTGTCTTGGTACCCTAGCTATCATCGTATTATTTTTTTTTACATTATGTTATTGCCCAAAATGACAATTAGATAAAAATATGTAATTTTTTTTTATTTCAGTTACCTCATCATCAAATAATGTTATTGGTAAAATGGTTTTAAATAGTTTTCCATATCCACTAACGGTAAGTTGTACCTTTCATTAATTTATAAATCTTTCATAAAACAGTTTTTATTTGAAAACGGAATTTAAAGAATTAGAAAATATTAAAAATAGGTAGGTAGTTAATTGTTGTAATCAATAATTGCAGGTGACAATGGTACAATTAATGTCCATAACATTTTATAGTGGTCCGTTTTTCAATTTATGGGGTGTTCGGAAGTATTCAGATATTCCATGGCCATATTATTTAAAATTAATTGTTCCATTAGCTCTTGGAAAATTTTTAGCATCAGTTACTAGCCATATATCTATATATAAAGTTCCAGTATCTTATGCTCATACAGGTAGGTTTTCTTAAATAAATTAGATTATTTGCAGAAGAAAAAATTAGTTCTAACAAAATTCGATCATGTTTGGAAATAAATATAATGTACCGCACCAACATGCTGAATTGCTATCATTCATGTTTCTAAATACGATTTCAATTAATATTACTCTTTCTCTTTTCTATCAACAATATTTTCCTTTTACTTCTGAAATTCAGAGACATATTAAATTGCATTCATATTTATAACAAAAAATCTTAAAATTTATTTAAAATATCTATTTTATTTGATACATAAAAATCTTTAACCTTACATAGCAGAAAAACAAAATATTTCAATGTTTGTGCATACAATTCTTACGATCTTTAAAATATTTTTTATCCAACAACTTTCTCATACATGTATTAATTTTTAGGAAAATCAGTTTCAATTTTTAGTGCTTTAATAATTTATTCATTCAATTCTACTATATTAGAAAAAATCACGATTGTACTTTAAAAATACAATTGAATCAAAGAAAAAAAAATATCTTAGGCTTATTTCCGAGATATCAATTTTACTTGACTCTTAATTCTGATACTCTCAGGAACTAAAAATTATTTAAATTCATTGAAATTAATATTTTTAAGTAACATTTATAGGTATTTTAATTTCGAACTTAAAGTTAAAAAAACATATTATTATTTACTACTTTCACCAAATTGATTAATATTTATGATACGGAAATAATACCAATGTAATGTTTAAAGCTTTTAAAAATAGTTATGCTCAAAAAGATTTGTATTTTTAAAAATATTTTCTATAATTCGATTAACTAATTTATTGGGATCAAAAGTTTATTTAAATTAAATACGAGAAAGTTGTTTCTTCTACTAGTTTAATAAATATTTGATAGGAATCGCGATATATTAACGATTTAATAATTGCACCCTTTTTGAACATAATGACAATTTACAGCCGAACAAAGTTGAAATAATTCTATTGCAAATTTATTTTAAGCTCTTTATAGTACTTGTTCTGTATTAATTTATTTATTTTTTTTAATTCTTTGAAAATTATTTTTTTTATTCACTTTGGTCTTGCTTTCCCTGCACTTAATTAAATGGAAATAATAATAAATTCTACTAATTTAAAAATCTTATTGACATTTTTTGTTCAACATCAGTGCGTTCGAGTGCCTTACAGAAATCCTCAAAAGAGATTTTTCCTTGGCAACATTGATCTGCTTCCATAATTGTACGTTCAGCAATGCTAATTAATTGCTCTTGAGATATATTTGCACCGACCATCATATGCAAAATATTTAATAATTCATCTCGGCTTATAACACCATCATCATCCAAATCATACATCTTAAAGGCAAATTTTAATTTCTCTTCACGATTATTCAATTTATTTTCTTTGCCTCTTTTGATTGGTCGAAAACGTGCCAATACTTGCATAAATTGTCGAAAATTAACACGATCATCACTGGAATCAGCAAAGAAGGCATGTACAATTCGATCACAAAGTGGATTAATGGCCAATTCTTAAAATAATTAGAAAAAAAGTTTAATTTTTATTTACTTTTTTATTTTAATAATTTGTGTGTACCTACTGTGTATGGATTTATTGTATGAACCTACACCAGGATTAGAATAAGGATGAAAATTCTAAGCTTAATTTAGAGATTCTCACTGCTAGTGAGAAAAATATCTGTCAAGTTACCTAGGTTGGACATATCATATTAATTTATTTGAAACCAATAATTACCGATTAAATTGGCATTAAGCAATTAGGTACTTATAAATTTGCTTTGGGCAATTAATAATTTTTTTTTTTCAACATTTTTTTTTTTGTTTACGACGAAATTTTCTAATTTGATGGTTAATATAGGTATATATATATGTAGTTATATAGGTAGGTATATAACTACATTAATATAAAATTACTAAATCAGTTTCCAAGGTTAATTTTGTGTGAAAAAAAAATTACCAAAACTTATAAGTAAAATAGGAAAAAAAACATTAAAAACACTTCAGATAATTTTTTTTTTAAATTAAAAACAAAATTAAATAATAAAAATGCATTAAAATTAAAATATTAAACTTTTCACCTGGAATTCTCAAAAAATCATCACGTGACAAAGTTCCACAATCCATTGACCGATCGAGTGATGTGAACCTGGAATATAGCCTTTCAATTTGATTTGGTGTAAAACCAGTTTCTTCTTGAATTTGAGCGATTTCCTCTTCGTGCAAAAGTAATGAAGATTTATTACCCATTTTTTTTAATATTTATTTATTTTTTTTTTTCAAATTTCAATAAAAATTATTAATTATAATTAAAAAATCGACGTTCTCTATGTACGTAGCAATGAGAAAAATATCAGCTGGAATTTTTTTTTATATTAAATGGAAATGAATGACAAAAATTATGACTTAAAAAATTTTTATTTGTTTTGATTTTTTGTGTGTAGTATTTAGAAATAAATAATGACGTCATAAAAATGTAAACAAAAATTAAGGTCAGTGATATTTTCAGCTGTGGTTCATTCAATTTTATTATCACAGTGTTTTTTGTTTTCAACAAGAACAAATAAGCAATATAACAGAAATTTGTTTTAACTGTACTTTCCGAAATTGAGCTAATCTTTAAAAATCTCCAATTCAAGCTAGTACAAAAACTTCTTACAATAAAATAAATACATAATAATAAATATTAAATTCAAAACATAATAGTTTATTGAAAAGACGCCTAAATAAAAACTAAAGATTATTTTCAAATAAAAAATAAAACTAAAGATTAGTGTAATCTATAATGAAAGGAAAACATAAGGTACCTTACCTACCTAATTTTATATATTTTTTTTTCAGTGAAAGCTACAATGCCTCTGTTCACGGTGTTATTAACGCGAATAATTTTCAAAGAAAAACAAACATATTTAGTTTATCTAAGTTTAATACCAATTATATCTGGTGTTGTAATAGCAACAATCACCGAATTGAGTTTTGATGTAATTGGATTATTAATGGCTCTAATATCAACAATGGGATTCTCTCTTCAAAATATAGTGTCAAAAAAGGTTATAATCATTATTATTATTTAATTTTCTTTGTATTATTCATATTTAAATTTATTATAATAATTCTAAATTTTAGGTACTTAAAGACACGGCGATACATCATCTGCGTTTATTACATATTTTGGGTCGACTAGCACTGATTTTATTCACACCAATTTGGATATTTTTTGATGCCTTTTCAGTTATAAATCATCCTGTTATTGTAAGTTAATGAAACACTTTAAAAATAGAGTACTGAAATTTGAAATATTTACTTTATAAACTTTCTAATCAGTTGAATACAAAATTTTAAAAGTGTAATTTATCTACAAACACTGTATAAAAAAAAAGGTGGAGGCTTAGCCAAGCTATAAGTTCTACGTTAAATATTTTCTACTTAAAGTTATACTTTATTAAAAATTAAAACTAATAATATAATTGATTATTTTTGTTTCATCTTACTATTCTATTTTTTTTCAAAATATTTTTAGATTAATTTGGATTATAGAGTTTTAGCATTATTATTCACCGATGGGGTTTTAAGTTGGTTGCAAAATATTATAGCATTTAGCGTTCTATCACTGGTCACACCATTAACTTACAGTGTTGCATCAGCATCTAAAAGAATTTTCGTAATAGCAAGTTCCCTTATAATACTTGGCAATCCTGTGACAGCTATGAATGTATTTGGTATGGTTTTAGCTATTTTAGGGGTTTTATGTTATAATAGAGCAAAGCATTTATCAAAATATTCAGAAGACAAAGCGTTACCAACTATTAATAAATGGATTCAGTATTCACCACTGCAGAATCAGCCCAATGATTCGAAGTATGCAAACAATCAAACAAATGTTATTAACGGGATTTCAAAAACAAATATTTTATTGAGTGATAATAACAACACCATGGCACCATCAAAATTACTATTTGTATAATAAAATTCATTATAAATAGTAATTAGATAAAGCTTAGTTAAAATAGTTAGACGAATTTCAATTTATTTATAAAAAAATATAACGATAAACATAACAATTAAGATCTAATTCTATAATATTTTTTGTGAGCCTGTCGCATCGTCCTGACAATTTTTTTTTTGTAGTTCATCACATAACTCGAGAAACTGTCTTGGAGGTTAAACTAATAGTAGTTAAAAACTTTTTAATTTATATACGAAATCAATATTGTATGAGTTTGAGTTTGATTTAATCATGTGCTTGATTTTGATTTTCCGAAATTATTCTAAATAGAAACAAATTAAAAAACAATTTGTTAAAATTTTCTATTCGTAAATGGCAATTTAAAAAATAAAATTGTGCTGAAACTAACTCAACAGATTTACATTTTTAATTGTTTTAATTTTCTATTCATAACTGTGAGTTTAAAAAATAGATTGAAGGATGTTTTGAAAAATTAAATTTTATTTAAAAAATGTTTACTTAAAATTTCTTTAATGCAACCAAACAGATATTTTCCTACATGAAAATGAAATTCATAAAATTTATATACCTTTCTTATTAGATGTATCTACTATAAAATATTTTATTCCAATTTTTCTCGTTTACAAAAAAGAGATTATGTTTTTTTTTTATTTTTCAAATAACATCAATTTTTGTTTTTCGTGTAAAAAAAATTTATGTAATTTTGTTCTAAAAAAAATATTATAATTATGTAGGTATATTAAATTTTAAAAAAATTTCAAACCTTAATTTCTAAAATAATTTTGGAACCTCGATCTAAAACCGCTTTGTTTTATAGTTTATTTCATAAACTTTGACATGTCATGTTATTGATTAAGGGGTTATCCTACGTTGAAGGTGCTTTTTTTTACATATTTTCGAAAAGCAAAAAGCATATTTAAATATATTTTTTTGTACATTTTTTATTTTTATTTGAAAATATTATATTTTAACTTAATTTTAAAATTACAATCAAATCGTCTTTCAAAAATCGTCATTTATCTTTTTAGTATCTTCGCCGGGGATATCTTCCTTCACCAATTATTATTTGAAATTAAAGAAAATTTAGTACAACCAGATTTCCAAAAATTGATCTATTTTTTTAATTTTTTTTAAATAAAATTCTTCTTTTAAACTTCGAAAAAATCCAACGTACATATGTGGAATAATGTATTTTATACAATTAGTTTAAATGTGTTCAAAAATGAATTAGAAATGCTCGAGAAAAATTAAAATAGTGTTTAGAGAAAATCGCGTTTAAAGTTTTATTAAAGTTCAAGGTTAAGTATTAATTATGTAAAAATATTTATTTGCCCGCTTGGATATTTTTTGTGATAATTTATCTGTTACCTGAAGTTTTATTTTTTTAATTATTCCGAAAAATAATTTTTTTTCTTAACTTAAAACCAAAAAAAATCAGGGTTAAGTTTTTTTTTTTTAATATAGTTTTTTTAACTTTAAATGCACATCTAATAATATGCATTTACGTCTTTCGATTCTTCCGGAGGATAGCCCCGACAAATGGTCCCTACTCTAAGCCCTTAACTTAAAAACTAAAATGATGCCATAATCAATTCGATGCCATATTCAATTCGATGCCAAATAATTCAATCATGATGCCTTATAATTCAATAAGTTGCCATATAATTGATTTCATCTAATGCCATCATCATCTTTTGAGTACCAGCTGCACTACTGAGCAAAGAAAATCTATGGCTCTGCAACAGCCAACGCCCCATTCACCCAGCCCTTCTCACCTCCAAAATGATATTAAAAAATTATAATGGAATACATAATAAATCTGTAATAAATAATAAAATTTTGGAGTAACTCTGGAAGTGAGTTTGTTGTGCCTCCAATGCAGAGGAACAAAATTCCCGACTCGGCAAGCTGGTACTACGCATCGCAGTGCCATTGAAGATCAATAAGCGGCTGTATATGTGATCGTGATTTCTTTCCACACACCAATGGAGAAAATTACACCAACATCATGGCGTCCACCGCATATGTGTAATCGAAACCCGGTCGGCTATTGATCTTCGCACACTTGTGAATGAACAGAAGGTGCCGATTCATGCTGAAACTCTCAATGCATAAAATATTAAGTAATTTAATCAAATGGTTAAATTACCAAAATTATAATTATACTAAGCAATTTCACGAAGTTTGTATGAAATTCGATGATCTTGATTTTGTACATAAACATTTTTTTCGTGTCATTCAGTTTTCGAGCCTAATGTTTTCAACATTGCTAAACCTTCATTAACGATGCATGACGATATATTTGCAGCATTGTAAACACTTTTGGAACCTGATGGAAAAATTTAGCTGATTGAGTGAACCTTTCATTATTATTTTATTTCAATTTTTAATTTTTAACTCGATAATTAACTCTGAAAAAGAAAAAAACCGGTTTCCTAACATTATATGATCCAAAAAATTATTTAAAAGGAATTTAATTTTTTTTCAATTACATGTACCTTTTTTTTCATACAAAACCCACAAAAATATCAATATTATCACCAGAAAAAGCACATCGAAAAATAGGTAAACAAACCCCTTCAAAAATACTAAAAAGTTAATGTGAATATACCAAAGATAATGATTTCAAAATTATGGGAAGTTAAGAAGTGAAGAATTTTAAATATGAATTTTTGTTTGAGGTTTTTCCTTTTTTTTCTTTTTTTTTTGTTGTCGTTGGTTCATTAGTATTATCTTTGTGTAAGCCATTCAATGCTACATAAAGAAAGTTTAAAAAGAAATGGTTTGATTTTTTTATTCTAAGGATGAATTAAAATTGTAGAATAAACTACTTTTAGGAAAACGTTTCAGGGAAATCTGTTTTAATGAAAAAATATTTTTCGATCATTGAAGTAAAAAAATTAAGTTTCGTAATTGAAGTAAAAGGAGTAAAACAGAATAAACAATGTATTCTAGTATTGTTTTTCAAAAAATTTAAAATTTAATAGAAGAAGCGAAAATTAAATTTAAATCCAATTTTCCGTCCGAAAACTAAGTGATTCTAATACAAATTAGATACTAAACATTATAATATTTATTTTATAATACAAAATATACTTTAAGTAGTTTTATTCTTAAATAATATTGACATCACTTAAATGACCACAGAAAAAGCTCCTATTGGGTTGTTTATTAAACATTAGAAGGCACGAAATAAATTCAGATAAATAAACTCTTCAAAAATAAATTATTTCTTCTCGGAGCAAAAAGGTTGCTATTATTTAAAAATTTTAAGTTTTCTATTCGTATTTTTCCTTTAGGTTTCAACATAAATAAAATCAAATTATGAATAAGATTTAAATTAAAAATTGAAGCTTAAATCTGATATTTTTAAATGTAAAACTTATTTATATTAGCACAGAAATTTGTATACGAAGTAGTTTTGCTTTCCTTTTTAATTCAAATTTCATTCATTTTTCAATGAGGCTTTTAATATTGTTTAATAACTATTAATTTTGTAAATAAACAGACAAAAAAAATTTTTTAATAAAAAAAAATATTTATGAATTTAAAATTACATAGTAAATAAGTATGTAGAATAAAAATATCGATTACAATTTTTTTTATATATAAATTTGATAAATGTAAATATATATACTTAATAAATGTATGTAAAAAAGTATTTTTTTATACAAACGAGAATTGTGGAATAGCTCTAATTTGATAATACTTATAAATTGCAGTTCTTAAATCTTTTTATTCTTTATCTACTAACTTACTAGATTCATGGAGAAATAAATTTTGAAAAAGATAAACACACTATTGATTTTAATTCAACTCTATGTACTTCTAAACATGACTGGGCATAATATAATGTATATCTTGAATATGTTTAAATCCAATTTTCTGCATAACAGATTCTGATACATAATTTCCATGAACTATGTTCAAAGCCACATCTAAATCGTACCTCTTAACCAAACGATAACATTCGGCTTTAATAATTGTAGTACCATAACCTTTGTTTCTTTCATCTTCAGTAGTATGCAAAAATCTACAATAATAAAAAGAAAATTTTACGAACTAAGTGCAAGCAGCATTAATATTATACATATTATATACTTTAAAAAATAACAAACCCAGGACAGAAATTTTCATTTTGTAATATCCATGCAATTAATTTTCCATTTTTCACTAAGCCGGTCCCGCCATTTAATTTTATTAAAGTTTGTATAGCAATCAGTGATCCAGAATATTTATGGGGCCAGAAATCATTAATAATGTTCGCATCATCTAATGTCAGCTCTCGAAGTGAAATACCCTCTTTTAATCTGAAAAATGGATTATTTTTTTTCTAGAAAACTTAAGAAATAAATCAAAATCATGAGTACATAAATAATGATACTTATTATATCTTATGACATAAATTTCTTTACTTGAAGATGTTTATATATTACTTATGATAATCGTTTTTACACCTGGAAACTTACAAATATTCGAAATTAATTTCAAATGTCATTGCCAATTCTTTATTTAAAAAAAAGATTCCTTCAGTATTTTCGAATTCCCAATTTTTATGCTTATGCAACAAAATTTCCTTAATTTTTTCAAAATGAACTTCATCAACTGCAATGAACAAATTTTGTAATGACCAATTAATTAAATTTGTGTGTTCAACGCATTGAGCTAATTCTTCTCCTGATTTTTCTGATGAATTCATAAAAACCAAACAATCCTTTAAAAATATAGAGAATTGAAATTTACAATCCTTTAAAAATATAGAGAATTGAAATTTTTAATTAAAAATTATCTATTAATTGTAACAAATATTTTTTCTGATATAATGTGAGAGTTTTTGTATATCTTAAAGAACATTACAATTAAAATGAATATAAAAGTTAGTAAAATTAAAATTTGAAAGAAGTAATAATTTAATTTTTTCCATATTATGTTATCTTGAAAGTAAATACCTACATAGTAAACATTATATTATAAGTATGTTTATACTTTAATTCTCCCTTAAAGGAAGTAAGCCAATTCGTACGTATAATTGTGCGTTACCGAGTTACACAAATGAAGTTAATAATAGTTTAATAATTATTTCATAAACTTTCTAAATTTCTAAATTTTGAGACTATATTTTGAAAGTTCTGAAATAGATTCAAAACAATATAATTTGGGGCCGATACAAATATGTGAAGATGTGTAAATACCGTCCTAAGAAAATATTAAAAAATAAGTGTAATTAAAGAAGAAAAAACTAACTTCATCTGAACTAACTCCAATGAAAGTACAATTATTTAAATTTCCTTTTGAATATCCATAAATTTTGACTTTACATCTTCCCGAAAAATTATTTTTTCTTGAATTTTTTTGAATTTCTTCATAATTTTTCAAATAGTGAAATAAATAATGATGTCCTCGTATACTGTCTGGTAAATTTTCTTTTAGTTTTATTAACAATAAACTTAATTCATAGCAGTCTAAATATTTTAGTACATCAGAGGACATTTAATTATTATTACTATTCGTAATTTTGAAGTTTTATTACTTTAAAGCCTAAATGATTTTTTTTTAATTTTTTTTTTATTACTTTCAAAGTCGATCCATTGATTAATTTTTAGAGTACTGCTGGAATTTTTATTTTTTGCTCAAGTTCAAGAATAAATCTGAATATTGTTTATAATTTGAAGCGGGATGAATAGATAATCTAGTTTGCAAAAATTTGAGAAATTTTTATTCAATTCGAAATTATTTCTAAATACTTACGAGTCGTCGGTGACTTTAGCGACAGGCGACAGAAAACAAGATTTCTTACAGATTCATCGTCTATCTACACCGTTTCAGTTTGCATAGTGTTTCCATTAATTTTTGACGACACTGATAAATTAATTCATTTGTCCACAATTAACATAACAGATGTAACAAATTAAATGTTACGAGTCTTCAGAATTAAACGAATTTATAAAATTTTCAAAGCATCGGAGGATACTGCTGATATCGTTCAAATTTATCTTCAATCACATATATATTTTTTTTTATTTGGAACTATAATGAAAAATATTCTATTCAGCATACATTAAGAAAAGGCTGCCATATTTATAGTAAGTTATATATTTTCTATCTAATACAATGATTACATAACATATTACATAGGTAATAGAATTAACAAAAAACATAGATTACTTTAAATTTTAACTATATTATATTAATATTTTCTATTATATGAAAATATAAAAAAAAATTATAATTAATATTATGTGTACGTTTGTTTCAAGAAAAAAAAAATTAATTACAGTTTCATCTAAGTTCAAGATTCCATAATTAATATATATTTTTGTATTAATTATTATTTTTGTATTTATTATTATTTAATGCAGTTAAAAAAAAATTGTTTATTAATAATTTTAGCGAAACTTTGAATATGTAGTAACTAATAATATTTTGATAACCTACACTTAAAATTTTAAGATGTTTTATTTGACAAATTAGACCATGGAATGTTAGAAATAAGAATAAAAATTACTCGATATAAGAATATTTCACAAATTATGATGTGTCACAAGAGAATAAATGAGAAAAAAGCATACTTTCTATTTTGAAATGATAAATTTAAAAATCAAATTGTCTGAAATAACTAATTTATTTTATTGAACCAAATTTCGTAATAGATTGATTCATTTCATTGTTTTTTGTTCGCAATATATAAATATAATTACATAAATTGTACTTAGTTTTTATTTTATTTATTTCTGTAAAAACATGAAATATCTAAATATATACCCTTTTTATATTCTATAAATATTAGGACGTCATCTTTTTTAGAAAAACTTTATGTTACAAAAATAATTATTATATTTTCCTTTTCAACAATTCTTCCTTAAGTCAACTTCAAATTATTCATTTTGTTTATAAACAATAAAAAGAAAGCATATAAAAATTAAAAAATTAAATAAATATCAATTTATATCGAGGCGAATTGACTGCTCCTCTTGAGTTCCGTAAGACCAAACTAAATCACAATTAAATTTACTTCGGTGGGCTAAATTTTTAAACTTATGTAAAATTGGATTATCAACATAGTCTTCGCAACCATAACACCATACCGACAAGTCGCTATAGCTTAAAGCTAATGGGTGATCAGTTTGAGCGTAATGTTGTAATTGATGTTCATTAATGTATCGGCCACAATTCACTGTAAAACAAATTAAACATTGCCAATTTTCCTGAGATGACTGACATTCAGAACAAACTGAATTTACATTTATTGCTAAAATAAAAAGTTCATTATTAACAGAAACTAATCTACCTAAAGATAAATTAACTCACATTCTGGAGCATCCTCAGGTTTCAAAAGTGCTAAGTGTGGACAAGATTTTAATGGGATTACAGCAAACATTTCTTCGTTTTGTAATGCCTGTCAAATAAAAAAATTAAATTTGGTATTGGTGTTGTTAAAAATTATATTATATTAATTTATACCTGTTGATTTTCCATTAGAAATTCTGTAAGAGTTTTTTTCGGTTCAGATGAACTACAAGAGGGCTTACTGCAACCAGCAGCTTCTTTGTTATTATAATCGGGTTTCTTATTATTAGAATCCTTATTGTCATCTCCAATATTTTTTATTCGCATGTCCTTGAATTTTCCGCATAAACTTTCTGGACTCTCACTAGATCTATAATTTTTTGGCAGCTTCTTATTAAACTTAAGAGATTTCCAATAATTTTCTTGAACAGATAAAACATTTTTTATAGTTTCTAAACAACTCTGAAAAGCTACAGTTTTATTTTGAGCAATTTGTATCATTGGCAAAGGATCCCCCATTAATGACTTAGTGCACATTGTCATAGCGTATGAAATCGAATTAACATTGTATCCTCCTTCTAATGCAAGAATTATTTTTCCACTAGCTAAACCACTTAACCAATGTGTGAAATAACCATAAGTCTCGGGATTGACCTTACAGCCCCCAAGTGGATCTCCAATTGCAGCATCAAAACCTGCTGACACTATAACTAATTCCGGATTAAATTCATAGGCAATCGGCATTATGATTTGTTGGAAACAAATTAAATATTCTAGGTCGCCCATTCCTTTCTAAGAAAAAAAATGAAATAAAATAACTGAATGAAGTCAACCAATACAATTAAAAAATTAATTTACCTTATTCCACGGAATGTTAACATTAAAGCCTTTACCAGCACCTTGTCCTACCATGTTATAATTTCCATCGGTACTCTTTGGAAAGAAGGTTCCTAAGCATTAGAAAAGGAAAAAAAATATTATGTTCAGTTATTAGTTGGAATTATATTTAATTACCAATTTTTACTAATTAATTAAATTTTTAAATTATTTTTTTGTCACTAACTAAGAACGTCAGTATGTAGAATGTAGATCTGTCAATGTAATGTAAATGAACCAGTATAGAAAATAAAAATATACCATTATCATATCTGTGTAAACTGATGTAAAGAACTTTGGGATTAGATTCAAAAATATGTTGAGTCCCGTTTCCATGATGTACGTCCCAATCAATTACTAATATCCTAAAAATATTTTGTATTTTGATTAATTTCGATATAAGCTTATATTGTAAAAATGTCTATTACCTTTCCAGCCCATGAGCTTTGATAGCATACTGAGCCGCAACTGCAACATTATTGAAAATACAAAATCCATGGGCTAAATCATTTTCTAGAAATAAAAGTAATCTATGTTACTTTTCTTCAAGCTACGTGTGAAAATTTTTAATGAACCAAATTAAATACTTAGGATGTGGAATATGGAAAATAATTTTCAGTGCAATGGAAATAAAATAAATTTATATACCTGCATGATGACCAGGTGGTCTTATGATTGCAACACCACTTCTGCAAGAATTATTTAAAACCGAATCCACTAGTTGAAGAAGTGATCCAGTCGCCAGCAATGCACAATCAAATGTTTTAGGATGAAAATAAACTGAATTGTAAGAATCACCAATTGCTCTTAATTCAATTCCTTCAGTACAACATCGTCGTATAGTATTTATATGATTTCTAGTGTGTGCCAAGGAAATCTCATCCAAAGTAGCTGTTCGACTTTTAAATTTTTCCATTCTTTCAAGCAATCCGTACTCTTTCAATCTGAGATATATTTTTTTTATTCTATCAGGATGTTCGGGATGATCTTCAAAAAGATTTTTATGTTCCATCATCAACTCATCGTAAACATAGCCCACTCGTATTTTTGGAAATGTTAGTTTTGTCACTACAAATAAGATTTTTTTTAATTACGAATTGTTGTTGTTTTTTTTTTTAAATAAAAAAACTGACCTAATTTCAATTGTCTGAGTCGAGATTCCAAAGATCTTATTAAAACTGGGTTTTGAACTGGATAGCAACCACGAGTTGGAAATTTTTCAGGCACAGAGCCAGAATATTTGAATTGTTGAACAACTTTATGTAAATTTGGTTGTGGATTGCAATTATTTAATTCTTCTAAAGTATAAGTGCTTTGTAACTGTAAGCATTTCCAATAAGGTCTATGGGCGTAAATACAATTCAAAATTGTCTCCTGAACTGATTCACATGGTTCTTCCAAACGACTATGTAACTGAGGACATGGATCGCCTAATAATGCACGTAATGTTAACGCTGCACCCTCTGATAACGATGCTAAACAATATCCGCCTTCTAATATCACAGCAACTTTTGATTGGGCGAAACACAGAAGTGGATTAATAAGATGTGGATAAAACCCAGGATGTATTTCCATTTCTCCCTAAAATTTAAGATGAAATAAAATTTAAAAATACCAAATTTCTATAATAATTGCGCTGTACATAATTTTTTTTAAATAATAAACCTTGATTTTCTTAAATTTTACATAATTCAAGTGAAAATTATTTAAATACAAACATACTTCTGGGCATCCTAAAGCAGCATCATATCCAGCACTTACAATGATCAGTTCTGGTTGAAACTAAAATAAAAAAATTAAGATCGATAAAGATAAATAAACAAACAACACTAAATAACATTGTAACATTGTAGTTCTACTTTCCTCATGGTTTCTTATATAAATAATAATTACCTCTAAAAGAACTGGAATCAGTATTTGCTGAAAAATAGCCATATAATCTGAATTTTTCATGCCAACCGCGTTTAGTGGTAAATTAAAATTATAACCTTTTCCTGCTTCGACACCAATATAATCAAAATCTGATTCTCTTAAATTCGGCCAGAATTCTCCATGTTCATAACGATGAATAGAAAAATATAAGACTCTTTAAGAAATAAATTTACTTTTATTTTATGAAAACAAAATTAAAAAATTCATAAATTCAATTTACCTTGGATCATTGTAAAATAATTTTTGAGTCCCCTGTCCGTGATGAACATCATAGTCGAGTATTAAAATTCTTGACAGTTTTAAAACATCTAAAGCATACTGAGCACCAATGGCCACATTATTAAAAAAACAATACCTAA
Organism: Hybos culiciformis; assembly: GCA_964007475.1. Lineage (NCBI taxonomy): Eukaryota > Metazoa > Arthropoda > Insecta > Diptera > Hybotidae > Hybos > Hybos culiciformis. Next base: position 34,491,210 of record OZ023275.1, on the reverse strand, counting down.
AGGAGAAATAAAAAAAAAAAACAAAATAACTTACTCAAACAAGGATAAAAAGTATAGAAAAAATCATAATTATATCTCAGTAAAGATATTATCTTACCCATTAAATTCAGATTTCATTGCATGATGTCCCGGAGGTCGAATAATTGCCATACCATTCTGAACTTTATTTGAACATATATTTTCAATTAAAGCTATAGTTGATCCAGCAGAAAGTAAAGATAGATCAAATGTTGACTAAAAACATAAAACATTACTAAATAATATTTTTATTGAACATTTTTTTTTACCGGATGGAAATATATTGAATCAAAATTGGAGCTTAAGTTTTCTAATTCGTCTGTTTTGATGCCTGTCGTAGATTGCAACAAATTATAATGTTCTTCAGAATGTTTCAAGAGAATTTCCTCTTTTGTTGCTATCCGTGCTGGTATTCTTGTACATCGTTGAATTAATTTTAATTCTGTGCATCTAAGAATAAATACTAGGTAATTATTTTTTAAAAATAAATAAATTAAAAATGCATTTAGGGTAATCAACAGAACCAATTTAGATTTAATCTCAACACAACCTATTCGGTACATATTTATTAAAAATTCATTTATGCAATCACACGTTACAAATTTACCTCTAAAAAAATTTAATTTTACCTCTCTATAACTCGAACAAATCTTTCTGGTCGTTCAGGATGGTTTTCGTCCCACAAACATTTGTGTTTTGACATGCTTTCATCATAAATGATACCAGTTTCTCCGTGCTTTAAATTCTTAGCGTCCATTGCCTTAAAAATTTTAGTTAAATGTATAAAAAAAATAATATAAGTTTTAACGATGGAGTTAAATGGACGCATAAAAATAATTTGCATTAAATTTGAACAAAGTTTGTCGGTTATACTGTTAGTTTTTTTTAATAAACAATAAGAATTCTTCAAAATTTTGCTTAATTTTTTTAACATTTTTTTAAGCAATTTCCGAAATTTACTTTTTCCAATTCTTAGTTATACCTTTTGAAAAATATCCTTAATTAAAATATTATTTTCAGATTCATTTGTCTTTTCAGCTGACATTTTTGCTTTAGCTTTTCTTTTGGCTTCTAATAAAGCTGAATTTGGCTTCCTTGAATTTACTGTAGTTATATTTGATTTATTTTTTGTACTTTCACTAGAAGATTTATTGTTCGTTGCACTTTCTTGTACCTTTGTTCCACTTCTTGTGTTTACTGATTTCTAAAATAAGAAATACAAATATAAATTTTATTACAAAATAATAATCAAACTTTGATAAGATATTATATTAAAAAAAAAACCTTTTTTAAGATAAGAATAAGCCGCACAATTAATGTGTACATATTAACTCTAAATTTTATTTTGCGTGAAATTAGGGCATTCATTCATTTGGTCTCTAAAAAAGACAATAGTTACTGTCTCTCATTTTGCCTCGATCTCTATTTTACTTTTTTTCATTTTTCAATCTTTTTCTATTGGTTTCTTTTTTTTTATAATTGTACGGATAAAAAATTTTAAAATCGAGCTAATAAAATCCTTATTGCAATTTTCTTTTTTCATGGAAAATTAAAGGTTTGGAAAGTTTTTTTTTTTTTGAAAAGCTCACTTTTCAGGATCAAGAATTATGGAAGCCCTATTTGAAACTAGTGTTTGTAAGTTATTTTGTAAACTTAATTTTATTAAGTAGATATTGATATATATAATTTAAATTAATTCTGTGTTTAATACCTGAAGCTTTCGCTACGATAAGTAATTGAATTCGCCTATAAGATAATACGCGTTTTTCATTAATTAAAGTTTTCATGCCTCATAAAGAGGGCAAACGTAATGACGAACAGATCTATTTTTTTTTTTAACTTTTGTATTTAATATTTTTGGCAAATTAAGTATATACACCATGACACTTTCAATGTATTTCCTTGGCAAAAACACAAAATCAATTTCTATCAGATATTAAAATTACAACAATTTCATACCTATAACGTTAATAGATACCTACGTCATTTTATATTTCCTTAAAATAATATTCATGTATTTAAATAACTTTTAAAACATTGTTCGTTCTTCTAATCAAAATAATAGTAATAACAAGTGTAATTTAAATAAGTAATTTATGAATAATATGAAGTACACCTATATCTAGGAATATAAGTAAGTATTATGACTTTGTAATTGATGAATATTATTGATTTTTTGTCATCAAAAAATTTATATATGTACTTACACATATTAGTCATTAAATTTTTGATATTTTAAGTATATAAGTATCGAAGCATTAAGTATAAAAACCACCAAGGTTTCAATTAAAAACAAATATAGGTATACCGAGAGGTATAGGTAACTTTTGTCCTTGACATTTAAATTTTTTTTAACACATTTATTTCATTTAATTTAAATTTGAAAAATTTAATATGTATAGGTAATTGTATTATCAGTATTGTAATATGGTAAAAAAAATATATCGCTGAAGTAGGTACATAGGTCCTGAAGTATTACTAACTAAGTAAAACGTCTTGGTTTTAAATAAACTGAACTAGACAACATTTTACCATAATTTTTATTATTGGAGCATCTTTTTAAGTACCTATTATAAAAGCTTGGAAAAACTAATTCAAGAAATTGTATAGTAAGGTGCTGCAATTCAGTTCAATTATAATTAACAAAATTGTAATGTGTTATCAATATTAAAATAGAGTTTGCAAAAAGAATTTCTACATTTTTTCTTTATTAATAGGCAATCAGACTTGCGAATAATATATCTTGATTGAGTAGACTGACTTCTTGGACACAATTTTAGTATCGTGGATTGTTTTTCAAAAAAAAAAAATCTATAAGGTCAATTACGGTTTTCTAATTAAAACAAAAAAAAAAATGTTTTTTCAAATTTTAAAGTTTTATTTTATTTATAAAATGTATAAAAAAAACTTTTAAGTAGGTATTTTATATAAATTAATTAATTAAAAAAAGTTTAGGTACCTACTTAAAATTCTGTTTTCAAGTTTGTTTCGCTTTTTTATTAGTACGCAAACACGATCTAATAATGAAATCACATACACATTTTATAATTTATTAATAAATTCTTAGTTGGTACCTTGATATTGCTTAAGTTCTCTATTTCATTGATTGATTGCGGGCGCATGTTTTAGGTATTAGGTGACGTGACCTAAAGTGATACGACATATTGGCGTTAAGTCCATTTCAATGCGACATGAAGCCATAATTGCCGAAAATATGGTCTTAAGTCTCTGTTGTAAATGGACATAGGTAGGCACCTACATTTTTTTTTTATCCTTTATTAATAACCTCCGGAAAGAGTTAAAACCTATTTTCTCGCAGCTTAACCCACGGCTACGCGAACAAATGACATTTTTTGATTTTGGCCTTTAAATTATTATACATATAGGCATGTATCTTTAAAATGGACCTAAGGCCATAATATGCCTTAATGTCCATTTACAAGAGACTTAAAAACCAAGCCATATTCAAAAATTTCTAAAAATACTAAAATAATACGATACGACCAATATCACTATTATAGGTAGGCCTACACTCTTGTAAAGAAGAATTGTGGATTGAAAGCTTATATAAATGTACCTAGACCACGAACGGGAAACTTATTAATGTAGGTAGAGGTTGTAATTTTTAAGAAAAAAATAACATAAATTTTTCCAAATTTCTTTAATAGTTACGTAGGTTAGGTATATAGGTACTTAGTATCTAATCCACAGCGCAGGGCTTCCCTGGTTATGAATGACACATTGCATCAACAACCAGGTGGAATAATAAAAATCCTTTGAACCCACCAGAATCCCAACCAAGTACAAGTTTACTTAATAATACTTTTTAATATTTTTGACATGAAAAATGAAATTAAAATTAAAAAAAAAAAATAAATAAAACTTAAAAATTCCAGAAAATAGAATTTCTGTTTGAATAATTTAATTTTAACTTACCATTTTTGCGAATTTTTTTTTTTTGTTTCTTGTTAATTTTAGGAAAATCAATTTTTTTTTTTTGTTTTCTATATTTCAAAATTAATGTCTCTCTCAGTTTTGCTGATTTTTATTAAAAATTTTGATCTTGGAAAAATTTATTTATTTAAAAAAACAACTTTCCATATTTAGAAATTTATTTAATTAATTTTTCTTTATTTAATTTTATAAATTATTATTTTTTTTTTATTGTTGTGTTTAATTTGCCTACCACTTTTCTTTCTTTTTTTACATATGCGATTGCGATTACGAAGAAAAAATAATAACAAAAAAAAAAAAAGACACGACACGACCTACACAAAAAAAACTGTTTTTTTCCTTTGAAAACTAGGTATAGGTTTTTTTGTAAGGTATATGCCTAAATTCAAATGTTTTTTTCAAATCTACAATCAAAAGGTATACGGTATCTATCTACACTTGAGTTTTAAAAATAAAAAAATGGTACAGGCTGGATAACGAAGTTGTTCTTGAATAGTTCTTGGATTATTGTATAATTTTCATACAAAATTAGATAAGCTTCTGAACTAGCTAATCCAAGGAATTATTTTTCTCATTATAGTTCCTTGAATTAGCTGGTATTGACTATAAATGATCTAAAGTTCCCAGAGTATGCTATTATAGACAATACTATAGGGTTGCCAGAAGTCCCGGTTTTCCGGGATTGTCCCGGTTTTCATGTCGTTTCGTGACGTCCCGAAAAAGGTTCTCGGGACGCTCAATTGTCCCGGTTTAACATTTTTGATCAAAAAAAAATTAATAAATTTATAAAAAATGTGCCACTTTGTTCAGGTTATGTTACGCTTTGCTTTCATTTTTCTAATTCTCGATCTTACATTTCATCCTTCCAGCCTATAAAGATATTGCAGGGTAGTATTTGTTTATTTATACATTTTTGTTTTTGTTTATTTATCTGCAAGACTTGGCTGGAATTTGGCTGGTACCAATTTTTGTTAGTTAGCATCTTTTATTTATAAAATTTGGTTTACTAATTTCATTTTATATATTATTAGATTTATTTTATACCTTAAAGTTCAAGCATGCCAAAGAGAAAGTGCCAATTTCTAGAAAAATGTACTACAGAATTTCCTTTTATTAAAAAAGGCAAAATTGATACGAAAGCGTATTGTAGACATTGCAATTCATGTTTTAGTATAAGTCATGGTTTATCCGACATTAAAAGTCACATTCAAAGTCAGAAATACAAATCTGCAGTTGCTTCGGCAAGTAAATGAAATGAATACACCTAATTCTGTTTTTACACGGTCTTTTTTTACACGGGTTTGATTTAACACGGTCTAGAAAAGAAGCCTTTTCAAAGAAATTTTAAGGAAAAATATTTTTTTTAACCGTAATTGTTTAGAATTTTCATGTCTTTTTTTACACGGTTTTTTTTTTACATGGTTTTTTATGGAACGTATCTACCGTGTAAAAACAGAATTAGGTGTATTAATATTTTTTGTTCCTAATTTGAGTTATTAATTTTAAGATATTATTTAATTACGTACTTGACCTTGTTACCATTATTACGGTCCTTTTTTTTTATATTTATATTAAATAAAATATTTTTTTAATAAATTTTATTAATTTTGTAAAAAAATTCTTTTTGTCCCGATTTGTAGTGGGGAAAATCTGGTAACCCTACAATACAGCATCGTTATTTTTAATTTACTTGCGGGTTACACTTGCTGAAAAAAAAATCATAATCATGATTTTTTTTGAATGTATGTGTGAAATTTTGTGTAAAAAAAAAAAATCAAGAAATAATCATGATGAAAAATCATGCTTAAAAAAAAATCAGAGGGTTGCTTTTTTTCTGTCAAAAGAAAAATTTTTAGCTGCCAAAGAAAAAAGTAAACTCTTGAAAGCGCAAACAACAATAATAAAAGCGGTTTGTTATTACGGGATTTGAATTTGAATGTGAATATTGTAAACAATTGTATTTTATTGGTACAGTGACAGAAAAAAATCAAGATTAAAATCAAAGCCAGTATGATTTTTGACTCATAAAAATTTCCCACATACATTCAAAAAAAATCATAATCATGATTTTTTTTTCAGCAAGTATAACCCGCACGTTAGAAAAATTGGTTTTTGAAATGTCAAAATTTACCTACTCAAAATAGAAGTGTAAAAAATATAAACAAATAAATAATTGAAAATATTTAAAATTTTATTTCCACTGACCTGAAACAATAAATGTTTAAACTCTAGTCATGAAAGAGTTTATTATTTCAATATTATATATATTAAACACTACCAAAGGTTTATCTAATTATCTCTTAAAGTCTCCATGTGGGTGAACTTAACTTAAATCATAATTTTATGACCAAATATAATAATTGATATTGAATCATTATTTTAATGTACTATTATTTATTAATACAAAAATTTTGTTACAATTACATATTATATTAAAAATATAAGATTTATGGAAAGTGCTATGAATTATTATTAAAATGATATAATATTAGCATTAAATCTACAGTTAAATTCTTAAAAAAAATAATTCGAATATTTTTATTTAATGATAAAATAATTGATGTCATAAAATTTTCGATTTGAATTAAACACCTCTTTTTATTTCCTCGCCTCTTATGATTTTATCCAAAACTTGCTCCAAATTTTCAGTTGCTAATGCCAATTCCGTATTATCTAAGTGTCCGTCATCTTCACAAATTTCTTTAACTTTATTCAATACTTCTTTAAAATTATTCATTTCCGTTGAAATTTCACTCACGACAGTTAAATGATTAATTTTTCTTTCAAAATTAGATCCTAAATTTTTATGCTGATGGAGAAATGTGCTTAAATCTCGTATAGAATAGTCTGATTTGTTGTCTTCCAAATATGTTCGATTTATTTCTGCACCATTTACTAAAAAAAAAAGATATAAGATTATGTGTTTAAGAAAACAAAATGTTAAAATTTTGGAGTGAAAAAATATGGTAGGTAGTATTATTTTCGAATTTTCGTTCTTATTAAGATCCTGTTAGTAACTCGTTTATAAAGGATAAGATTCTCCGAGTAAGCCAGTTGAAATAATTAGGCAATTATATATATTTATTTATTTATATTTATTTATATGAGCTTAGATGCAATGAGGGGTTTAATCTAAAATAAGAAGAAATCTTTTTTAATTTAATTTTTAACATTAACTACTAAAATATTTTTAAAAATTTACTTGATTTCGATAAATTTTGACTGCTATTCAATCTAGGGTGAATCAAACTCATTCGTCTGTTCGGAGTAGATGATGTGGGGTACATCATTAAACGGCAATTATTCTAAAAATAAAATATTTAGTTAATAATAATTTAGTTAATAAAATATTAGTTAATAATTAGAATTACCAATAAAATTCTTAATTTTTCAGCAATAAGGTTTAACACATCCTGATGACTTTCCAAAAATTCATACAGATTTTTTTGCTTTGTAACATCTAAACAATTTTTATGATAAATGATTGTTCTAAAAATAATTAAATTAGCACAAAAAAATAGCAATAAAAAAAATACTCACTCGTTTTCTTTTAAAATTTTTTCTACAATACTTTGCAAATTCTCCGATATTGATATTGTTGAATTCGATGAAGCTCCAAATGAAGCTAAAATAACTTTAATTATGATGCAATTTATAACAGTGCAAAATGAATTACTACTTACTCTCTGATTTTTCTTTTTCTTCTGAAACTGTTTCATTTTTTGTGATTACTTGTTCAAATGGTGCAATAGTTGAGTTCTTATCAGATGTGATTAATTCAGTTTCATCGATTCTATTTGAATTTTTTGGTTTAAAAATGCAAATAATTCTTAGTAATTTTAACAAATAATCTGTCCATTTTTTTTGTGGAATTTCCTGAAATATAATTTATTCTAAATTATTTTTTTATTTATTTAATTAATTCATACAAATACAATCAAAGCTGGTAATAAAATGTATATATATGTAGATTAATGTATATATATGTAGGTATATATGTAGATTAAATATATTATAATAAAATATAGGATTCGTTCGACAAAAGGATTTTTGATAAAAAAAAACAAATTTTTACATACCTCAGTATACACTTCACGCATTCGATGACCTGGTAAATGCTTCTTGTTTTCGTAGCCCAATGCAAAACATCTCATACATAAAGTCAGTTCTTTGCATGTTGAACACCTAAAACCTATTCCTTGTACCCTTTCAGTGCCACATGATGCACATCCAAAATTATGAATTAATTTTTCAGCATCTTTCATACGCTTTAATAATGCTAATAAATTTGCATATATTAAAAATTTGGTCTGTGACGTGGTCCACAAACAGTAAAATTGGTACTCATTAATTCCCAATATTCCAGGAGATTCAGCAAAACATTGTTCAGTTAAAATGTTAAGGTCTTGATCACCGTAAGCTTCATGCTCGTCAATATACGACAGTATTTTCATCAATGCTGACATTAAACACTCAAATCGAAACTTTGATATGCATCTGTTGTGGTCGCTTACAAGTTGAAATAATGCAAAAATCATTTCATCCATCGAGCTTACGTCACAAAATATCAGAAGCGTTTCTTTCAGCTCCAACAAGGAAATGGGGTGATTTCGGAACCTAAAACGACGAATCTTTATTTAATACTTAGTATTTGTAATTATTTTATGAAGAATAGATATTGTTAAATGATTCGTGTTAACAGTGTTTTGTACTTTACAATTATTTTATTATGACACTTAATTATAAGATTATTTTATTAGGTAGGTAGGTACTTAATTTCTTAATTTATTTGTGTAACTAGTTAAATAATTATCATATATTAATATTTTTAACTTACGGATCAAAAACATTCCAAATAAAGTTAGACATAACTGCTACAGATTGATCTAAATTAAAATCGGAATCATTTTTGACATAATTAAGTTTTTGCGAATTTGTAAATATTTCATGCAATATTTCACGTAATTTCTTCGGAAAAACTGGCAAACTGTCATCACTATTTAAATTTAAATAGTTTCTTTCCAATATTTGTACAACTAATTTGTACGGAATGTTTGAAGCTGAAAATTAAAAAAAATATAAGTATGTACCTATCTATGTACATTTTATATATATACCTATATAGTCGTATTATTGAGTTACAAGATTAAAGCGGTGCTATAAAAAATTCTGTCCTTATCTTTTCGGTAGGTATACCTATTATTGAGTAAACAATAGCTCCAATTTAGTACTTGAACTTCTTTCTATTTTTCAGTTATTTGATTGATGTACTGTTTAGAACTTATGATATAATTTCCTTCTAGGATTTTATAGAAATTAACGCCAACTAAATAACAAATCCAAAGGTAGATAAATAGTCACTACGGTTAATTGTTCTGTAGTGTTATAATTAGTAGGTAAGTTTTTATATTAAGGATAGGAGGGATAGGTAAGTTTAAGTGGATAATTAGAAACCTTCAACGATCCAACGTAAAAATATTACGAAATTCCTATTATCGTCTCCATTCAAATGAAATTCGTTTAGTAGTATTGTGTAAATTCATTCAGTCTCATCAAAATAAAATTTGAGAATAGGATTTTTGTAAAAATTTTCGTTCCGGTTCGCGATCGACCAATTTTAATTCAAACCCCCTAACTCTATCTGTGTAGTAGGTACCTTTATCTATCAGACCAACTGAAGGTTATTCAATAGTCAACTCAATACCTTGGTCAATACTTTACTTACTATTTAATAAATTTTTCAATGTTGTTATTTTTTGACCTGCTCGATAAATTTTATAATTTTGTGATGAATAATTATGTTTTATAAAATTTATAATTCCCAAAAAATTTGGATTATCTTCTATTGAATTTTTTAACAAATTATCAATTGGATAAATTAAATAACCCTTGTTGTCTTCCATTTTTTTTTATATAAATTTATTTTGTAAATTAAAAATCAATTTTGATCGGACGGACAATAATTAAAATACAACAAAATCACAATTAAAAATTTATTTAGAAAATTAAATATAAAAGCCGTTTTCTTGTTTACAATTCAATTCAATTGTTAAATTTTTTAATAATAAACTATCAGTATAATGTTGGTGTGTGAATCAAAGCTAACTGTACAAAATAATTTAGGGAAATACTGGATTTAAAATGCCCATCAGTTAAAGCTTACATTTTCTTGCCGCCATTATTGTACTTGTTATAATTCGGAAATTTAAAATTCAAAATAATTTTTTTTTTTATTTTTATGCTCTTTCTTTCGCCATTTTCCTTTTTTTTTTATTATTCAAGTGCACATGCATTATGAATCTAATACCTTCTCAGCTAGTGTTCGCTCGCTAACTCAACAATCATTTATGAATATTTGTCTTTTTTTTTATAGAGCAGGTAAAATACATTCATGAATCATGATTACCACTAAAATCAAATAATATGAGTCTCGGCTGACTTGCTTTAATTAGATAATTCTCACGGCAAATGCTTGACTTGCGTTGCGAGTACAAAAAAAAAAAACAATTACATTTGTGGAAAATAATAAATAAAATTTAAATCAAAATTATTTTCGATTTCGCGATTGAAAAGAATTTATTTTTTTTTAAAATTAGCTAAAAATTTAATATAAAATAAATAAGATGAGTTTCAATAATGACAAAAACGAAATGGACGAATGGAAAAAAAATTTGGAACAATTTCCATTTAAACAGTCTCAAATAAATAATTTAATTATGAATTACTTGGTGACAGGTAAAAAATTTCTTCAATCAAGAGTTTTAAATTTGACCCAAATTTTAGTTATCGCCTGATTATTTCGAAAGGTATACCGTGGCTGGTAGCCGTTGATTAGAGAGAACGTCTTTTAAGTTAAAAAAAAAATGTTTGTTATCAAAATAATTTTCTTTTTATTTGTATGTACCGCGCAGCATAACAAAGAAGTTTTTTTCTTTTTTTTTGTGTCAAATGAGAAAAACAAAGATATTTCCGCGACCCAACAACCTCGAGTCAGTAAAATTTCCGATGTTTGTTACCTTGACATTTGTATAGATTTTATATTATTTTTTTTTGTTTCATATCATTTTGTTTAATTTTACAGAAGGTTTCAAAGAAGCGGCAGAAAAATTTCAACAAGAAGCTGGTCTTGAACCAGCAGAACTAAGTTCACTGGACGATAGAATTTTGATTCGTGATCAAATAGTTAATGGAAGAGTTCAAGAGGCTACACATCTGGTTAATCAATTACATCCTGAGCTTTTAGATAATGATCGTTATTTATTTTTCCATTTACAACAGCTACAATTAATTGAACTGATAAGGTTACAAAAATTTTCTAATAATTAATTTTTCTCCAAAAATTATAAAATATACTTTACTTTTAAATGTACATTGGCATTGTTAACAAAATAATATTTTGATTTTAGAGCCGGTAAAATTGAAGAAGCCTTAACATTTGCACAAACTAAATTGTCTGAAGCTGGTGAGAATATACCTGAAGCATTAGGAGAATTAGAGCGTACAATTGCATTACTTGCATTTGAAAATCCACAAAATAGCCCATTTGCTGATTTATTGGAGCAATCACATCGACAAAAAGTAAACAAATTCAACATAACATTAAACACGAATTATAGAAAAAAAAAATTTTTTGTTGCTAGTTATTTAAAAAAAAATTTGTTGATAGTAAGAAAATTTGTCGAACTATATCAATTATTAATGCTCGTTTAACATATTTAAGCATAATTAATTTTTTTTTTAGGTGGCAAGTGAATTGAATGCAGCAATATTGAAAATTGAGCATCAAGAAGAATCATCACCTAAATTAATGTACTTATTAAAGCTAATATTATGGGCTCAATCAAAACTTGACAGTCGGGACCTAGGCTTTCCGAAAATGAAAGATTTAGCAGCTGCATATATTGAACCGAAATAAATCACATTAAACTGTGCAATGTATTAAATATTTTCTTAAAATGCTTTTTTAATTTGTAAAACTTCGTTAACACAATAAAAATTAATGTAAACATTATTGTTATTACATTTTTTAATTGCGTATTTGCATTTTCGATAGATATATCTACCAGATCTTTCAAACATTCAAAAGAATTTCACTATGTTAGATTCAAGTTGATTCACCAACTATAAAATATAAATCTAGAAAGAAATCGTTATTCTCAAAAGTATATAAGTATACGATTTTTTATTTTGTTGGTCTAATTTATTGAATTTATCATCCATAATAATTTTGATAGTAGTTATAGAAAATTATTAATTTTATAATTATATTTTGCTATTTTCTTATTTCACAATTTTACATTAAAAATAAACAGAAATTATCAACTAAACAATATGAAAAAAAAATAAAAAATTAAACATTGTTCAACATTACAAGATTCTTTTTTCTTATAATCATCTTCAACAAATATTTTCTTTAATTTTCTTTTCAAAAATTTGACTAATACCTAATTTTCAAATAATAAATTGACCAGCCTAAAAATTTAAAGTGAGCGAAATAATAAAAATTACTTGATTATTTGATTTTTGTTTAATTAAAAATTATAAATGTCACCAACTCTACCATCCGAATAATAAATCCATTGCCTTATTTACTATGCCTAAAAAAAATTAAAATTAAATTATTACATTAATTTTGGGAAATTCTTTATAATTACCAGAACTTCTTTGCGGAACATTAGGACTTGTCACAACATAACTATCATTTTTCGCACTATTATATGCAACTTGAGATAAAGGGCGAACTCTTGAAACTCTAAAAATAATATATAATTTATTTTTTGATTTTCAGATGAAACTTATTAATGCGTATATCTCAAATATGATTCGAACAATATTCCCGGAAAAATAAATTACTAATTTATTTGAAATTTTTTACATATACTTTCTGCTTTTAATTTATTGTATTCTTCATGTTAAAAAAAACTCATTATTAAACAATTAGTGTTTAGATAATTTATTCTTGTATACTTACTTTTGATCAGTATTTTCGTTAATATTTTCCTTTTCTAGCAATTGAACATTTTTACAATGTGTAACACCAATCATAACATTATTGCCCAAAATTTTTTCATTAAAATTTAATGCTCGATCAGATTCTAAGCGAGATGAAAATTTCAAATGTACCCAATTTCCTCCTTGTTGTGGAAATATTTTATCAATAATTGTTCCACATTGAGAAAAATGTGATATTATCATTGAAGTAGCCGATTCAGGAAATCCATATACAGTTACCCAGAAATCTGAATATTTTTGCAATGGAGCACATTGGTTTTGCTGATACAATTGTTGTGAATAATTCCCTGGAGTTATTGGCGATGCAATCCTGTTAAATTTTTGAATCATATGTATTATTTCAACTGTAGGTCTTAATTTTAAAAAGATCTGAAGAATTATAAAATTGGATAATTCGATATGTGGGTAGGTGCCCCAGAGACTCTAGCATTGAAGTTAGATAGAATTATGCGTTTTTTCAACTGCTTTGAGAAAATTAATAATTTCTATTTGGATAAACATAAAAGAGAATTTTAAATACCTACCTATTATATCTTGATGAATTAAAATTATTGGGCGGCAAATATGAATCATTGAAGGACTGGTTAACAGATTGATTAAAATAATCTGTTGTATTAGCAAACGATGTTCCTAAAACAGATGAATTAGCATTGCAATAATTTCTGGTTGGAGTTTGAATTTTATTTTGTTCTTCTCTAAGAGAATCAAATAAGCCTTGGGTAGGAGGACCACCGCTTGTTGTCGGTGTCCCTGAAAAATTTTGCTGCTGTTGATAGCCAAATAAGGTTTTTTGTCCTAAATTTGTAGATCGATTAAAATCTTGAGAAGTTGATTGCAAATTTGTTGGGCTAGTTGAATTTGGAGATTGAGCTAAAAAAAATGTATAAAAAATTTAGGCTTTAAATTTCGAAGAATTTATAACAGGAACAAGATGACTCTTACAAAACACTAGTGCTCGTCCTGAAATTGGATTTCGTGGAGATTGTGTGTCGCCCATCAAAAACTTGGGTAAATACGGGCTAGCCGGACTTCCTTGTGGACTTCCCAATGCCATTGGCTCCATAATAATCAAATTTTAATTTTAAATTAAATAGAAAAAGAAAATAAGGAAAATAAAATCACAATTTTGAATTTACAATTTTTAATAATACACCTAACATTTGAGGAAGCAAGCAAGCCGCATCGAACTGTCTTGTTAAAACAAAACGTCTACTTTTTTTTAAAATGATGACATTGAAAACTTCGACTCGGATTGTTTTTTAACAATCAGCCAACATGTCGGTGATACAGTGGGTAATTGATGTGTAAGACAAGTGTAAGGTGTGTTTTTTTCCAATTTTCATGTCTTAATTTATATCAATATAATTATATCGACAACGAAAACGACAACGACAACGACACCGACGACGACAACGACAACGACAACGACAACGACAACGACAACGACAACGACAACGACAACGACGACGACAACGACAACGACAGCGATATCACTGAGTGAACACAATTACGGCGACGACAAAAACAAACAACAAAAAAAATTTTAATTTTTCATTTTATATTATGGTTTATTTTTTTTTTGATTTTTGTAATTTGACCCACTTCAAAACTACTGTGGCAGTATGTTATGACAAAATCGCTTCTACGTTTTCTCGCTACGGTATCACAAAAAATTTTTCAAGAAAAGAAATTATTTTTATTCAAATTTATAAAAATTAATTTTAAATAATCAAAAATATTTTTTTGTTAATTATTTAAAAATATTGTTTTAATATTTAATAAAAAAAAAAAAGAATCTAAAGGTAGGTAGATAGGTAGGTAAACATTTTTATTTATAAAAATTAAAAACAATTTTAATAAATGTAAATAAAAATAATTATGTATGAACAATAATTTATTATTATTTACTTTTTGGTTATTTTTTTTTTTTTAACGTCAAAAATTCTTTCAGAAAATGATTTTCAAAAGTATCGAAGCGAGAATATCTTAACATGTTGCCAAAAAATCCACTCGCTTCGATGTTCGATACATCTTCGCTGTTCGAATGACAACTTAACATGCCACCACTGTTGTCGTTGTCGCCCGGCGACAAAATAGAAACATTTCTAATTTGTCGCCAGGCGACAGAGTCGTCTGTCGCCAGTCGTCTCAATTGTGTTCATTCTCATACAAATATATGGTTTCTATTTTTTTTTTATAGTCGCTATCGCTGTCGTTGTTGCTGTCGCCCCAATTGTGTTTAGTTAGTACATTATTCCTAATTCGTATCGTTAATAAAAAATAGATTTTTCGATGGGTATAGGTTGAAAACAGTTCCCTGAAGAAAAACACCCAGTGAACAAGAAAAAAATAACAAGCCGACACATACACACAAAAGCAATTTGACAATTTGTATAAAATAAAAAATTTAAAAGATTTACTGAAAAATAAATGCAAAATATTTTTTTTTATATTTTTTTAAAATAAAATCTTATAAAATAATAAAATTAATAATTTTAAAATAGTGGGACAAAATCAAAGCAATAAAATTTGAAATTAAATTATTCAAACTTTATAATTATAATATTATTTTATTATTATTGAAAATGTTGTGAAATCAAAATAATAAAAAAATAATTTTTTTTTCCTATTTCCCATTTTTTTTTAATTTTTCATTAAAAAATTATAAATAAAAATTATAAAAAAAAATAATTTTAAAATACATAAAAAACCAAGGTATGTAAATTTTATTTCAATTTTTACATGCCTTATTTTAATGAACAAAATAATAAAAAGGATTTTTTTTAATTTTTTGCGTCACTCTGCCGTCCATTGACCTTAGTGCACAGACATTAAGATCTCTGGTTGAGTGCACTGTCAAGCTAATTGTTTTCCTTTTTGTAATTATTAGATCGTTCAAATATATTCCACTAATTAAAAGAAATAACAGAACAAAGGTAGGTAGGTAGGTAGGTAGGTATACCAACTTACCAACCCTAACATAATACACCACCTGTCAATTGTTGGTGGGACACGAAATTAGTTAGTTGTGATTAATTAACTTGATAGATAGGTAGGGACCTACCTTTTTATGTTTTAAAAAAAAACAACGAATATTATAGAATAGAATTATGTGTCTGGGCTGCCTTCTAAGAATATACCTACCTACCTACCTACCTAGTTAGAACTTAGCTATCTACCTAAAAAGATAAAGATTTTAGATTGAATTTATATTTAAGCTTAAAGACCTAGAGCTTGAAAGCTTTGAAAACATTATTACATTCAAATTCTCACTCTTATCCATCATCAAATTGTCCTTAAACATATTTATTTAAGTATATTTATTAAAAAATGCATTAACCCCATTATTATTCGTAATTAAATTAGGTCTCTATCAATAAAAAAAATAAAATGTTTTATCATTTATTTGAAATCTATTTTTAAATTTGTATGTTTTATTTTCAGTTATGTCATCCACCGCAGCTAAACGTAAAGAAATTTATAAATATTTGGCACCGTGGCCTTTATATTCAATGAATTGGAGTGTTCGGCCAGATAAAAGATTTCGATTAGCATTGGGTAGTTTTATTGAAGAATATAATAATAAAGTTCAAATAATTAGCTTAGATGAAGATACAAGTGAATTTAGTGCTAAAAGGTAATTATAAGATAATAAATTATTTAGTTTTTTGATGTATAATCGTCTAGTATCGCTTTCTAAAACTTTGTAAAACATTTTTTGTAATTTTTTAAGCACATTTGACCATCCATATCCAACAACAAAAATAATGTGGATACCAGATTCTAAAGGTATTTGTCCCGATTTACTGGCTACAAGTGGCGACTATTTACGAGTATGGCGTGCAGGAGAACCTGAAACCAGGTTGGAATGTGTTTTGAATAATAACAAAAATAGTGATTTTTGTGCACCTTTAACATCATTTGACTGGAATGAAGTTGATCCTAATTTAGTTGGTACATCATCTATAGATACAACATGTACAATATGGGGTCTAGAAACTGGACAAGTGAGTGATTTGAGTAGCAAAGGTCTTTTTGATTTTATAATATTTCGATGTTTAAATAACTGTTTGTAATATTTTATGTGTTTGTTTTAAAATAAATTATTTTGTCCACATTTCAAGTGGAAGGAAGTTTTAAAATAGGAATTACTATTTTTTTTATTGAAAATTTTAAAATTATATTTCCTATAAGAAGATAATTTTTTTTTTCTGTTTGTTCTTAGTATTTTAAAGAAATTGTTCAAAAAAAAATTCTATTTATTTTAAACAATTTTAGCCACATGGTCGGGTTTATGTAGCTGGACATGTTAAAACACAATTAATAGCTCATGATAAAGAAGTATATGACATTGCATTTTCGAGAGCCGGAGGTGGCCGAGATATGTTCGCATCAGTTGGCGCAGACGGATCAGTTAGAATGTTTGATTTAAGACATTTAGAGCACTCAACTATTATTTACGAGGTGAGTACTAACAAAAAAATTAAATAGAAAAAAAAACAAATAATAATTTTATTTAATTGTTATAATAATTAAAATATAGGATCCGGCACATACGGCTTTGTTGCGTTTAGCTTGGAATAAGCAAGATCCAAATTATTTAGCAACAGTTGCAATGGATTCATGTGAAGTAATAATATTGGATGTACGTGTTCCTTGTACACCAGTAGCAAGACTGAGTAATCATAGGGCGTGCGTTAACGGTATAGCGTGGGCGCCGCACAGGTAAGCAAAAAAGATGATAGATAACAATTGTCAAATTTAATCATTATCGTTTGATGAGGTTCAGGCTTAAAAATTGACAAATTTTGTATATCTTCTACTATAGAAAAGTTAATTTTTTTATTTATGCGTATTATCAGTTTCTTTTAAAAATTGAGTAAATGTAACAGAATGTTATTTTTATACCTAATGTTTTTTTTTGTAACTAGCCATCGTACGGGTTTACATTTGATAGTATTTGTATTAATTTAATAAATAAAAAATAAAATAAATAATATTGTGATGTACATTTGCACCTTTTCTTGCGATGAAGAATATTAAATTATCATTATTTATTCAAATAAAATTTTTAGTTCCTGTCATATTTGCACTGCCGGTGACGATCACCAAGCGTTAATTTGGGATATACAGCAAATGCCGCGTGCTATCGAAGATCCTATTTTGGCTTACACAGCAGCTGAAGGCGAAGTGAATCAAATTCAATGGGGCGCAACTCAACCAGATTGGATAGCAATATGTTATAATAAGGCATGCGAAATATTACGGGTGTAAAATAATATTTCAGTGAATTAAATTTGCTTAAATATAGAATCAAAGTACATATTTTTTATTATATTATTATAAATATTTATATTTAAAAAATGATAAACACGTCTTCATAGAAATAGGCAAAAAAGTAAATAAAATTTTTATTTCATTATGTATTATGTGTATATACATAAATATATATAAACATATATAATGTATATGTATATAAATAATATTAACATTTACTGGATAGAACATTGAAAAAAGGAAGAATTTCTATTCCGTTATTTTTTTTTTTTAATTTATTCAAGCAAATTTTGTTTCAAATTTGCAATTGTTTTTTTCACAATTTTTTAAATTTCAAATATTTCAAAGATTTTTCGCAAACTGTTAAACATTAGTGTAAGAATTTTTCAAATTATAATAATTTTTCTTTAATGTTCTTTCTAGTCAAATGTGGTATTTTAATTATATTATTTTAATGTAATGAACTTGTTATAATTATTTTTTATTTAAAAGTTTAGTGATTCCGATCGCTAATTGAATGTTTGAAAATTTCCCTCAGAGATTTCCTAATTCCAATTTTTGCTAATTTTTTTTTTCCTAGAATAACATTTTATATAATTATATTATATAAAATCATAATTCTTATACGGTAGTTGTCATGAAGTTTAAAAACTAGTAAATTTTTTCAAAACTAACAAAATTCAAATAATGCTCTTTTCATTTTTAAATGTTTATTTAAGAAATGTTTGACGTGAATAAAATATATTAATTGAATTTACAAATGTGCTGGATATCTCTGATTTTCTTCTTAAGAAACATGGTGTAATTAATTTCATTTCTTTTTTCTATGATTCTAAAAACAATTTTCTTTTAATATTAAATGATTAAGATATCAATTAGAAATTATATTAATATTATTACTTTTATCCGTTTTTAATTAAACTTCGAAGCATTTAAAGTTCAAAATTATAAGTTTTCATTCAAGAAGCGTGAAATTAAAAAAAAAAAAAGTTTATTATTTTAACAAAATGTTCACAATATTGTTTTTAAACGTTTCTTTTATTTGAAATTTGTATATCATGGAAGAAAATATTTTTTCTGATTATTTTCTCGATATGATGAGAGTCATTAATTAAATATTTAATGGTTCAAGACCGTGTTGTATCTTAGGTTTATTAATACCATTGTAATCATAATTTTCACTAAGAACTTTTTCAATTTAGATGGAATAAAAATTAAAAGCGATCTTTGCTGAATCTTAAAAAATTAAAAAAAATTATTTTACGCAATAATTCAATAAAAATCTCCAAATTCAAGAAACCATTTAGAAACTTTCATTTCAGGAGCATACTACTCTGATTTTTTTTTTCTCTGGAAGAATATTTAATTTTATGTAAAAAATATAACATTTTTGAAAATAAATATATTTTTGAATAAATTAAAAAAAAAAATCGCGTTCAGTTAAAAATGTGATTTGATTATGTATGTATGAACTGTACATAAACCATGAATTTATTCATTAAGTTGTACAAGTGGCAATAAGTTAGTAATTTTAGGTTATCAATTTGATTTAAACATTTTTAAATAAGCTATTGGACCCAACGAATTTTATTAAGTAAATTAAAAAAGAAAATATAAATTATTTCTCTCAACTAATTTTTATTTTTTTTTTTTGTAATTTTTCTTTAACAAAATGAGATGAAATATTTTGTACATCCTTTTTAATACAAAAAAAAATTACTATTTTTATTTCACGGAGTTTTTTTTTTAATTTTTTAAATATTTTTCAACAAAAATTATAGCTCGATTAGACACTAAGTTTCCGAACTAAAAACAAAAAAAAAAAAAAAAAAAAAAAGTAAAAAGAGAGAGATTACAAGATTGTATTATGAAATTTATGTTTTTGGGTCTTATGTTTTTTACAGCTGAATTTACTGTTGAAAAAAAAAAAAAAATATTTAAAATTATGTTTATACAAAGTTTTTTTTTTTTTTTTTAATAAATCAAATAATATACAAATAAATATAAATTATAAATTTAAACCAAATAGAGAAAACTTTTACATAGAATCATAGTTTTTTACGGAACTGAAGGAATAATTTTTTTATATAATATGAAACTATTTAGCGTTAAGTATCTTGTGCACTGAATATCATTAAAAATCAATAATAATTGGCAGACAAAGTTTTAATCGTAATGAAATCAAATATTAAAATTTTCAATTAAAATTCTCTTCTCTTTTTTAAAATGAATTTTAATTTTCTAACTAAATTAAAAATCGGAAAATTTTAAGTATTTTTCTTTGAAGGCAAGATTTTGAAATTAGAAACATAGAACATGGGAATTTTATACTTTTTATTTTATAAATTCATGTTGTTTTGTTTTTCAAATGCAAAACTTTATTTTTTATTTCTTAACTAATAATTCATTATGATAATTATTAAAATTATTGTCTGCTAACTTTTTGTAATTTTATTTCAATTACATGCAATTCAATTTCAACTTATTAACACTAAAATTCGAATGAATTTTGATTTATACCGAAAATTTTATTTTGTCTCTACTCAAGTATGAAAACAATATTTTTATTCGTCGTGTATTTCAATTCAAGAATTTGTAAATAAATTTTTGTATGAATATCGCATTAGCATTATATTAATATAAAACATAGATTATATTTGTTAAATTTTATCACCGCAATTATATTTCTTTGGTAGGAAAAAAAAAAAAAAAAAAGAAGAAAATTAAAAAAAAAAAATTTAGTAGATTTCTTATAAATTTTATTAATAAAATATGAGTGTGTAATTATAATTATTTATTATTATTATTATTATTATTCTTATAATATTGCTATTATAATTATTATTTAATTATAAAAAAAAAAATATTATTAAATAAAATTGTATGTATTTTAAAAAAAATATATTTCTAAAAATAAGATGGAGTTTTGATTGAATTGAGAGGAGGACGTTCTAAAAAATTTTGTTTTAAAAAAATTTTCAAAAATATTTTTCTGGCTTAAAAATAAAATTTAGGAAGCTCTTCAAAATTAAAATTTATTAAAATAAAAATAAATAAAGATATTTGTATAAATATGTTATGTATGTATATATATAAAAATATATACTATACATAAATATATCAATATATGTATATATATATAATATTTATAATTTAAAAATTACATAAATTCTGTAAATTAAGGATTAAGAATTATTATTTATTAAATTTCTGGGACATCGTATCATTTTTTTTTTCTGAGCATAAAATAAACAATCAATACATAAATTTTTATGCGATTTGATAAAAAAAAATAAATCTAATATGTAATTTTTTCACAAATAAATTTTCAAAAATTCTTTGCGAATAATGTAATAATAATATGTAACTCAATTTTAGAATTATATTCAAATTCTTTCAAGTTGTATATGAAGGTTTTATTAAAATAATCAAAAACCAATTATTACTTTATATGTGACGATAAAAAATTCAGTTAAAAATTATTTTCAAGGCTTTCGTGTACTTAGAAAATCCATTATTTTATTTTAATTTTTTAAACTATGTTCATTATCCAAAACGTGAAAAAAACGATCTAACAGAAACAAATTTTGAGTTCAAGCTGAACCGACCAAGGCAAATTTAAACACAATATTGAAATTTGTTGCATCATTTTTTAATAAATGAACAAAATAATGAAGCAAGATCTAAAATGAAAGCACTGAAAATAATCTTTTTTTAAAAATTGTCTTAAAATTTTTTATTTCTGTAAATTTTATGTTGTAAGTAAATTATTTTATAAGGAAGGAATAAAAAAAAATTTAATAACTTTTCAGAGTTATAATCAAACAGATCATAAAAGAAATAAATTTTATTTAATATTATATTCAATGATTAATTAACTGTAGCAGATTTAGCTGTCAAAATAATATTTGATTTGTTTTCTTTTTAATACTATTAAAAATGCACACAAAATTTAAATGATAAAATTTATTATATTTGTATTTTAGTTAAAATAGTCGCAAATTTTTATTTTATTTTTTTTTGAATTTTTAATTTTTTAACTAATGCAAAAAATGAATATATAATATATATTTTTTTATAATTTTATCAAAATAGGAAACAAATCATAAATTTCACTAACTTCAATACATTTGTAAAAAATAAAATTCGCAAATAGTCATTTTTTAAGTGTAAACCCCAGAATATATAACAAAATGAAAATAAAACATAAAAAAAAAAACAATTTTTTATTCAAAATATTTGTTTTATTTTTTGGTTGTTTTTATTATTTTAGCACAAAAAATATGAAGAACCAAATTACAAAGATATTATCTAAACATTATATACATACAAAGATATTAAGTATACTTTTTAATAAAAACAATATACTTGAACAGTATATTTTAAAACCAAATTTTCAATTTGTAACATTACCTGGAACACAAAAATATTTTCATATTTACATACGTAAATGTTTAGATTATGGGAAAATTTTATTAGAACTTCTGCAATTCGACAACGAATTGTGTCGATTTTTATCAAATTAGGTTTGTATAATGTTGAAGATAGATATAATTTTTAACCAAAATTTTATAAAAAAATAAAAACAATTGACGTAACATTTACCACAAAATTTCTAAATACTTAGTGGATTATTAGAGCTTGAAACAAAAAATTAAGTTCAACTGATAAAAATTCATAATGAAAATTATATTATTAAAAAAAATGTATATAGAAAAAATTGTTTTGTTAAATATCGAATTGTCCAAATTAATATGAATTTTTTTGTGCAGAACAAAGAATTTATCTACATGTTCAGTCCTCGTAGATCTGTTAAAATTCTTCAAACATAATGTAGAAAGGTAGATTCAAGGTACCTACTTACATATTTTCCTACAAAAAATACATATTAATTTTGAATAAGTTGACAGAAAACATGAATTAACTTCATTATCAAAGAAATAAATATACTCGAATGCTCTTTTGTTATCAACGCCATTTAAAAAAAATATATTTAAAATGATTGTAATTCTTACAGTAGGTAATATAACTTCAAAGTTCATAATATTAGATTATTAGCAATATAATAATGATTGATGATAATATATCTTGTTTTGTATGTTGAAAATAAACAAATTGTAAAAGCATGCGCTTATTACTCAAATTTATCATAATAGTTCTCAAATCAACAAAACATTTATTTATTGAGGAGAATTTCTTACCAAAAACCCGAAACAACAAAAAAAAAAAACATATATAAAAAGCTTAACGCGATCTGATAAGTTCAGTTGTATGAAGTAAGCTCAATAGTACACATAATTATTAAGAAAAATATTTAGATTCTAAAAAGTAATAAAATTCAACACAAAAAAAAAATATACAGTGGAAAATTTTTTTAAAAATACATTTTATTATTCAATTTGAATAAGTTTTTAGCAAAATTTTAAGTTAATTTATATAAAAAAAAAAAGAAAAATTCTAAACTAAATAAAATTTATAATTTTCCTTTAAATTCTTAATTATGACTGATTGGGAAAATAACGAAGAGATTAAATTATTTCGTGAATATTTGAGAATTCCAAGTGTTCATCCCGATGTTGATTATGGTGAGTTAAATTGATATTTTTGACATTGAAAATAAGAAAAAATAATTTTTTTTTTATTATTATTATTTTTTTTTTTATTATTATTTACTATTTACTAAGTATCTATTATTTTTGTTAGTGTACTTACTCACTGAAAGTTTTACAAATTCTGGAAAATAATTAACAAGATTTTTTTTTTATAATTTGTTTGAAAATGAAATTTTCTTTCATCACCCACCCAAAGAAAAATTAATTTGATAACTAAATAATTTTGTCTCTATATAAAGGTAATTGAGGATATTGCTTTTGTCTATCGCACACTAAGAAATTTACTTGAAAAAATATTGAATTTTTTTTTTTTCATACAACAATATCATTTTATGAAATTCTAATGTCGGTGATAGTATGTCTCTGATGGTAATTCGAAAATTGATATTTAATTACCATATACTGAAATAGGTACAATTAAAAAGGTATTATTATGATAAAATTGACAAAAAAAAACCTTCTTTTGACTCGTCAATCAATTTTAACATTATTTTCATTGTATATCGTGTAGTTAGAATTGAAAATGGTCGAAAAAAAATTATTATTATTTTTTAAATTAAAATATATTTGTTTAATATTTGAATTGATATTGTATTGCTGCTCTCTTTTTATAAATTTGTTCTAGTTAAATTTTTCGAAAAATTATATTTATAACTGAAAAATTTTATGAGAAGATAATTAATTCACAATACTTTATAATTTTTGAAATTTAAATATAATAAATATTTTTATGATATGGGGATTATTCAAATAATTATAATATACTTTAGTACGATAAGACGAATAAATAAAAATATTGATGATAGCTTTTAAAAGAATAGACAAAAAGAATAAAGAAGGAATATAATGTAAAAGATAAATACTATAATCACAATTCATGCAAAGTATATATAATAATAATATGAGAATATTTTAATTTTGATAAGAAAGAAAATTAAAAGAATTCTATTGTTAAAAAAGATTAAATTTCACTTTTCTTTTTAAATGAATATTATTAACAGATTTTGAATTATGTCTATTTTGTTTGTGGTTCAAATGAGCATTAAAATATAAAGTCGCTAAGTGGGTATCCGGCGTATGTATTCCCAAAATTATTTGTACCCTTTCGTTCTTATAAGCCTATATTTTATAAAAATAATAATTAATTCATTGTAGATAATTTATTTTATTTTCCTTTATATGATCCAAGAAATTTTAGCTATTCTTTCTTAAAGCTTATATTTGAGAAGGTAATAAATAATCAGTATATTGTTGGTGGACTGGATATTAAAAATATGTATTTTGTTCTACATTCATAAAGAATATCGTATGCTCAGTGTAATAATGTTGTATATGATAGTGTTTTAATAAAAGATCTAGTCAGGTAGATTATTATAGTAAAACTAATTTTATTATCACTATAATTGGTTATATATTAACGGGTGTTACCCGAATCGCCGAAAGACATTTCGCAAAAAGACATTTTGCCAATTCCATTTGTCAAAAAAGACACTTCGCAAAAGAACCATTTCGCAAAACGGATAGTTAACAAACGTTCGCTTTAGCCTAATGAGACAGTTAACAACTTTCCAGTTAGCATAAGGACATTTCGCAACTACTACTTTTGGCAAAATATACATTTCGCAACTACCCTTTTTGGCGTAATTCACATTTCGCGCGCGCGCGCGAAATGTGAATTACGCCAAAAAGGGTAGTTGCGAAATGTATATTTAGCATGCACTAAAATATGTTGCATTATCATAAATGCATATTATTAAATTAAACAATTCCAATTATATGCATTTTAATTTTAAGAAATTTTATTGAATTTTTAATATCTTTTTTTTTAATATAGTTGATACAAATCCAGTTTGTAAATATAAGAAATAATATTAAAAAATGAATACTTAATATATATTTTTTTTAATATTCAATACGTACATAACCAGTATGTACATATTAGAAAATTAATATTTTTATTTAAAAAAGTTATTTTAATTTTAAATTCTCGGCAATCAAAAATAATAGTTTGAGTTCCCTATAATCGTCTTTTCTTTTCAAAAAATTTTCAATTTTTTTATCTTTTAAGTAATATTTTGTTTTTTTTTACTGCTGGTGGCCCACCCATTTCAAATTTTTTTATTTTAGCCGTTGCATACAATATTTCTTTTCGGATTTGATCCATGAGCCTATAAAATCCTACATGCTTTTTTTTTACAGTTAAAAAAAACCTTTAATATTCTATTCATCATATTTGTGCAATATAAAAAAATTTGTTAAACTATACTTTTGCGAAGTGTTGTGAAGTCGTATTTTGAGAAATATCTTTTTGCGAAGTGTCGCATTAGGCCAAATGGAATTTTGTTAAAGAGTTTTTTTTGCGAAATGGAGATTTGCGAAACATACAAATTTGATAAGTGGCTTTCGGCCAAATAGACTTTTGCAATATGGAATTTGCAAAGAGGCCCGCTCCCATATTAACAATAATTATTAACCTAATTAAGAGAATATATATGTATACTGAGAGATACATATATATTAAGAGAATATGTATAGCCATGTACTTAGAGTTTATATACTATTAAATTCTCTTAGCTTAGTACATAACTATAACAGATAGTTATACACTGTTATTCAATTACAGCAGCATTGGATCTATTCACTCTTGACTTATGCATACACCAAAGAAAATTAAACCTCATTGCAACTCAAATTGTGTTCGAAAAAATTGTCATATAACGCCTGTTTGCAGAATTAGCTACGATATGTTTGTATTTGCAATTTTGTTCAAACATTTAAAAAAGAATTATTATTACGATACATGATAAAATACTAGATTGTTTAAAAGACACTTTAGAAGACAAGAAGATTGTGTGATTAATAATTATTGTCATGTATGGAAATTAAAACTTATTACAAGTCGATTTAGTATTATTGTTAAGCTTTTTAATTCCTTTACTTAATTTTTTTTTATATTTAATCAAACGCGTATGAAAATATGTACTGCAAATTTAAATGTGGATTTGTAAATATTTGTTTGGTAAATTATCTTAGCTAACTATGTACATTATGTTGATATATAAGTAATGTACAAGAACGTTCCTTAATGTGTACAGATTTTCAGAGAACAGGAAAAAGAAATTTTAAACTGTGGTAGATAAAATATGTTAAGTGTAATTTTCTACTATATCTCCGTGTGATAATAATACTATGTTTTTAGTGAGATATGGAAACAGGTTTAATCTGACCTTTTTTTTTCAAAGCCGAGTCGGTCGAAAATTTCAATAACTGCACTAAATATGTTGTGTCTTCATTGCAAAATAACTTTCAATTTTCAATAAAATTTATTTTATTATTGAAAATAATATTTATGTAAAACCGATTTTTCAATAATTTTTTAATCTCATAAATAGTTAAAATTATATACAATAAACTTAATATTTATTATATGGGTAAAAGAATTTTATTTTTTTTTATGGAATTTTCCTAAAGTAAAATAAAAGAAAATAATATTATGTTTAAAAATCCAGAGTGATTTATAAATTTTATTAACAAGTGGTCAAAAATTCTCATAAATTATATTCAATTGAATTATATACCTAACATTGTAGTTGCTTTTTTGCACTGTAAATATATAAATATATATATTGGAAGCAGTTGAAAAGTTTTTATGTGGGACAATATTTTATTAGTGTGATAATGAGAAAATTGTTTATAAATTAGTTTTTTTTAAGTAACTATATACATTATACTATACATAAATATTCACTTCTGTATGTAATAATAATATAATGCATTAATGAAAATTTTGTTTTGTTTACAAACATTCGTTTCTCTTTTTGCTTGAGTTATGTGTATAAAATATGTGCAATATTATGTACAATATTTTAACATTATAAATTTTTATTGTAGAGAATATGATTTTATTGTTTAATTAAAAATTTTATGGTACTTGGCCTTGTTCTATAATATCAAAATAAAAACAATAATAATGAAAACTTAGAAAATCCACAAGAAAATTATTTAAACATTTTTTTTTACTTGTTTGGAATAAAATAAGTATGTATATATTAATATTCAGAAACAAAATTTAATATATTCCAGAACCATGTGTTGAATTTTTGAAACGACAGGCAACTGATTTGGAATTGCCTGTTAAAATTTATTATCCTGGTGGGCCAAAAAAACCAGGTAAGCTTAATTTTAATCTTCGTTCAAATAATATGATAATTTAAATAAAAAATGAAAATATACCTACATTATACATATATGTTTTCCTGACAGTGGTAATTTTAACATGGATTGGTCAACAACCAGAATTACCAACAATTGTTCTTAATTCCCATATGGATGTTGTTCCAGTTTTCGAAGATAAATGGACCCATCCACCATTTGCTGCTGAAATGGATAATGAAGGAAAAATTTTTGCTCGTGGTGCTCAAGATATGAAATGTGTTGGAATGCAATATCTTGCAGCCATACGTAAATTGAAAAAAGAAGGAACCAAATTGAAACGAACAATTCATATATCTTTTGTTCCAGGTAAATTTTTAAAAATTATTAAAATCAAAATTGAAGAAAAATATTTTAAATATAATCAAAATAAATAAGATAAGATAATAAGAATAATGAATGACTTTAGATTGTTGGAAAACCAAAATTACATTTGGATAGAGAGTATATATATGAATTCGTAAGAAATGAAATAAAAAAATCAAGTTTCTATTGTTGGCGCAGTGAAATAAGGCCGCGGGAAATAAGGCCGCGATAGGTTTTTTGTTGCGGTCTTATTTCATTTTGAAAAATGAAATAAGGCCGCGAAAAAATCCTCGCGGTCTTATTTCATTTTGAAAAATGAAATAAGACCGCATAAAATTCCTCGCGGCCTTATTTCGTTTTGAAAAATCAAATAAGACCGCGACAAAAAAAAAATTAATCGGAGGGCTAATTTCATTTTGAAAAATGAAATAAGGCCGCGAGGATTTTTTCGCGGCCTTATTTCATTTTGAAAAACGAAATAAGACCGCGTAATCTTGTGAGGTGAGCACACAGGGCAGGGGGCAGCAGGGCGGCGGGCGGGCGGTTGGTTGGTGAAATAAGACCGCAACAAAAAAACGTCGCGGCCTTATTTCCTGCGGCCTTATTTCCATCCCCCTCTATTGTTATTTGGTTACCTAGAATGACGATAAAGTAATATTCAATTCAGCACTTGTTGTAAATGCTGATAAAATAATTTATAGGTTTTAGAGGTTCCCAAGTTATTTGTATAAAATTTGTTTAAACATTTATTTCTAAAATTCGATAGGTCGTATATGATTATTTTCTAAATATCATGCACAAATTAAAAAACAATGATTAATTTCGTACGGTTCGTTATTTTTTGATAATGTCAGAAGAATAAACGTTTTATTATTTTTTGATGGTCTTATTAGATAAGATATAAGTTTATAATTATGTATATTCAAATCTTTATTTAAATTACAAAAATAAAATTTATATAAATATGCTTAACATTTTATGTAAGTTGTTATATAGGTATACATTCGGATAAGATCGGATTAGAAAATTAATGTAAAATAAAATATTGGAGAGTTGGGATGAATATAATTTGATTTATGAATTTTAAAATTGTGTAAAGTTTTAGAGCTGCAAAATGTGTGAACTTTTTCAGGGCTAATAATTATGCTACCTATGTACAAACCGATGTGTTTGTTATAAATGAAGTCTAATCAATAGTATCTTCTTTAACATATTTTTAATCGCGATTTTTAAAAAATGTTTTATCTTACACTACATTTGTTATTAAAATCAATATTTTTTAAGTAATATTTTTAATAATAAATTTGAATAATTAAAATATTAATTAAAAATAAAGTTAAATTTACAAGGCAAGTATATTTCAAAAAAATATTTATATACAATTTGAACAAAATTTTGTTTAAATAAAAAGTAATTTTAATTTTCAGAAGAAGAAATTAGTGGTGATGGTATGTCCAAATTTGTTGAAACAACTGATTTTCAAAATATGAACATTGCCTTTACATTGGATGAAGGAATAGCTTCTTCAAATGATATTTTTCCACTATTTTATGGTGAAAGAACTATTTGGCGTATGTAATTTTCTATTTAAATCTTTATCTCTATTTATTATATTTTTTTATAGAAATTAATTTTAAAATTCGGGGGAATCCTGGCCATGGGTCGTTGATGATAAAGAAAACTGCTGGAGAAAAGTTTCGTCACATTTCTGATCGTTTGTATGATTTTCGAAATAGTGAAGAAAAACGATTAGAAAATAATCCAGATTTAACTATTGGTGATGTGACAACATTGAATTTGACCCAATTGCAAGGCGGGATTCAAAGCAATGTTATACCGCCAGAATTTAAAGTATGTTTTGATTTTCGGTTGGCACTTGATATTGATCTTGTTGAGTTCGAATCATTAATAAATAAATGGTGTGATGAAGCTGGCGGTGATATTGAATTAGAATGGATACAAAAATATCCATATTGTGAGCCAACAAAACTTAATATTACAAATAAATTTTGGATTGCGTTTGAAAATGCAATTAAAAGTATGTAAGTGTATAGTTGTGAAATTTTTGAGACATAAATTTTTTGTTTATTCACATTTTCTAATTATTTACAAACTACATAAATTGTATACATTTATTTTATTTAATTTTTTTATTTTTAGGAACTTGAAAATTAAACCGCAAATTTTTCCTGGTGGAACTGATAGTTGGTATATTAGAAAAGTTGGTATTCCAGCAATTGGATTTTCACCAATGAATCATACTCCTGTTTTATTACACGATCACGATGAATTCTTAGAAGCAGAAATTTATTTAAAAGGAATTGAAATATATAGAAGGATATTACTTGAAATCGGGAATTGTTGATATAGAGTTGTGGAAATGGATGTTCTTTTTAGCATACTATTGCAACACGTATAGATCTATTTAAAAGATAATCAGACCTTATAGAACCTAATGGAAAAGCATGAGAACATTGCATTATTATCTTTAATATCATTTTGTTACGCAATAATACATTATGTAAAATAAATCATTTTCATTTCATTAAAAGTCGTTTTCTTTGTAAGTAATAAGACATTGTACATAGACACATTATTAGGTATAATTTCATAAAATTATATAAGCACTTATTCAAAATTTTTTATTGCGTTGAAGCTATATAAGCTATTGAACACTTATTATGGTAATTGGGATCAAAATCAAAGAAAAAAAATGGTAAATTAAGATTTAGGAATATGAACTTAAATTACAACATTTTTACTTAGAGTTCGCTCTAATAAATAATCCCTATTTCATTTAACTATATTGAGCTACAAAAAAAAAAACTTGGCGAAAAGAAAAATAAAAGTTGATAGACCAATAGAAACGAAATATCAGGTTTGGATTTTGTTTATTAGATCATTTATAAATAAAAAAAAATTTGATAATATATAAAAAAATTTGAAGAAAATTGAATAACTAATACTACAATTAAGCGTTCACATTTATGTAGGTTCAAACGCTAAAATGTAAATTTTAGTAGTATTTTTAGAAAACTTTTAGAAAACCAAAATTTTAATCATTGCAAGGAAATATCATTAACATACAATATTTTAAATTTCAAGTTATAATTTATCATATCATTGGTTATCCAGAGTTCTATATCCTATTATCATATCAACTTAATTTAAATGATATCTTTCAAAATTAATCCTAATTCAAAAATAAATAATTTCTTATCTTCAGATGAGGAAATTGGAGGAAAATCTGGAATGAACCAATTCATAGAAACGCAAGAATTCAAAAATTTAAACGTTGGATTCGCTCTTGATGAAGGAATAGCTGCCGAAGATGAAGTCTACCCAGTATATTATGCGGAACGAAGTATTTGGCGTAAGTATTTTCTAGAATTTTTTTTTTTTAATTAAAGCCTTTACCTCACTAACTATACAACAAAATTCTATATAATTTAGATATTTTCTTCAAAATATCCGGCACCCCTGGTCATGGATCTTTGTTATTAAAAAATACTGCCGGAGAGAAACTACGTTATATAATTGATCGCATGTTTGACTATCGTAAGAATCAAGAACAAAAACTGGAGAACAATCCTGATTTAACTGTAGGCGATGTTACTACGATAAATTTAACTCAGTTAAGTGGTGGTGTCCAATCAAATGTTGTGCCACCAGAATTAGTTGCATGTTTTGATATACGCATAGCCATCGATGTTTCACATAAGAATTTTGAGGATCAATTGAAAAAGTGGTGCGAAGAAGCTGGAGGTGGTATAGAATTAGAATATGAGCAAAAAGAACCTTGTATAATTCCTACAAAAATTGATTCATCAAACCTTTACTGGATTGCTTTTAAAAAAACTATTGACGAATTGTAAGTTAATTTTAAGAAAACAACGATGTAATAATTAAAATTTATTGACGATAATTTTTTTTTAAAGGAATCTCAAAATCAAAACACTAGTTTTCCCCGGAGGAACAGATAGTCGTTATATTCGAAGTGTTGGTATACCA
The DNA here is from genome assembly GCA_964007475.1 of Hybos culiciformis. NCBI lineage: Eukaryota > Metazoa > Arthropoda > Insecta > Diptera > Hybotidae > Hybos > Hybos culiciformis. The sequence goes on along the minus strand of OZ023275.1, from coordinate 34,458,808 downwards.
GCTATTGGATTTTCACCCATGAATCATACACCTGTTCTGTTACACGATCACAATGAATTTATTAAGGCTGATACTTATTTGAAAGGAATAGATATTTATAAAAAAATAATTCCAAATGTTGCAAATGTTTAAGATATTTATATTTTATTACCAAAAGATGAATTAGCGTAAGGACTACATTGAAAATAAATTTTAATTGAAATATATATTATATGAAATTATATTTTTATATATGAACATTATGTCGAAAATAATTTATATTGTTATAATAAAAATTTGTTACCAAAATAAAATTGATCTGTTAGTATTTTTAAAATATATAAAAAACATAAAACTATACCTGAATTATATAAATGTAAGTATGTTTATTTGATAACCTTTATAAGCTAGAAAATATTTTTTGTGAAGGAAGGATGTCTCAAGTCGTAAAAGCTAAATAAACCTATATTCAGTATAAAATAATTATTGTATTCTATGATATTTAAAAGAAGGAACTATAAGTGATTATAAGTTTTATTTGTTTACAAAATCAGTGATATATTTTCAGATGAAGAATTAGGTGGCAAATTGGGGATGGAAATATTTGTTCATACAAATGATTTCAAAGCATTAAATGTGGGAATATCTTTGGATGAAGGACTTGCAGGTCCTACGGACATTTATCCGGTGTTTTATGCAGAAAGAAGTGTTTGGCGTATGAAGAAATTAAATCGGAATAATTGAATAAAAATAATGCAACAACTATTTTATTAATTTCAGACGTTTATTTCAAAATTTCGGGAACACCAGGACATGGATCTTTACTTTTAAAAAATACTGCTGGTGAAAAACTAAGATATATTATGGATCGAATGTTTGATTTACGAGAACATGAAGTGCAACGGCTTGAAAATAATCCAGATTATACTATTGGTGATGTGACTACTATAAATTTAGTCATACTTGAAGGCGGGGTTCAAAGTAATGTTGTTCCACCAGAATTAACCGCTTGTTTTGATGTTCGAATCGCTATTGATGTTGATCAAATAAAATTTGAAAATCAATTGAAAAAATGGTGCGAAGAAGCTGGTGGTGGAATTGAATTGGAGTATGATCAAAAAAGGCCACGAGTTGAGCCTACAAAAACAGATGATTCGAATCCTTATTGGGTTGGATTTAAAAAAGCTATTGATGAACTGTAAGTTTTAAGGGCACTGAAATTGTTTTTTATAAAACTTTGCAAGTCGCATGAAAAATTATTATATTATTATTAATATTTATTTTAAAGGGGTTTGAAAATTAAGACACAAGTTTTTACTGGAGGTACTGATAGTCGATATATTCGAGGTGTTGGTATTCCAGCAATTGGTTTTTCACCTATGAATAATACTCCAGTTTTATTACACGATCACGATGAATTCATTAAGGCAGACATTTATTTGAATGGTATTGACATTTATACAAAAATTATTCCGAATATTGCAAATGTATAAAACAAATATGATTATTTCAATGAATTTTTTCAAAATTATATTTTATCAAAGATGTATTAATTTATTATATGATTCCGAAATGCATTTAATTTAATAGAAATAAATATATATTCTAATTAGCATAAAAAATATTGGTTTTTGTTCATCATGTGTCAGATACATGTATATAATATGAATACATCAAAGCTTTACAATTGATATAACTATTACATACAGAAAATATATAACACGGGGGGAGCGAGCCTCTTTGCAAATTCCATATTGCAAAAGTCTATTTGACCGAAAGCCACTTATCAAATTTGTATGTTTCGCAAATCTCCATTTCGCAAAAAAAACTCTTTAACAAAATTCCATTTGGCCTAATGCGACACTTCGCAAAAAGATATTTCTCAAAATACCAATTCACAACATTATATTAATTGAGACACTTCGCAAAAGTATAGTTCAACAAATTTTTTTTTACTGCACAAATATGATGAATAGAATATTAAAGGTTTTTTTTAACAGTAAAAAAAAAGCATGTAGGATTTTATAGGCTCATGGATGAAATCCGAAAAGAAATATTGTACATATGTAACGACTGAAATAAAAAAAATTCAAATGGGTGGGCCACCAGCAGTAAAAAAAAACAAAATATTACTTAAAAGATAAAAAAATTTAAAATATTTTGAAAAGAAAAGACGATTATAGGGAAGTCAAACTATTATTTTTGATTGCCGAGAATTTAAAATTGAAATAATTTTTTTAAATAAAAATATTAATTTTCTAATATGTCCATACTGATTATGTACGTATTGAATATTAAAAAAATATATATTAAGTATTAATTTTTTAATATTATTTCTTATATTTACAAACTGGATTTGTATTAACTATATTAAAAAAACAGATATTAAAAATTCAATAAAATTTCTTAAAATTAAAATGCATATAATTGGAATTGTTTAATTTAATAATATGCATTTATGATAATGCAACATATTTTTGTGAATGCTAAATATACATTTCGCAACTACCCTTTTTGGCGTAATCCACATTTCGCGCGCGCGCGCGGTTAGTTGCGAAATGTATATTTTGCCAAAAGTAGTAGTTGCGAAATATCCTTATGCTAACTGGAAAGTTGTTAACTGTCTCATTAGGCTAAAGCGAACGTTTGTTAACTATCCGTTTTGCGAAATGGTTCTTTTGCGAAGTGTCTTTTTTGCCAAATGGAATTAGGCAAAATGTCTTTTTGCGAAATGTCTTTCGGCGATTCGGGTAACACCCTAACGCGGGAATTTAGCTTTTTCTGAATATAAACGTAGTTTTAATAATAATAAAAAAACAACATCATTATTGCTTTATTATTGATTTCAAAAACATATAAACAATAATATTGTGAATGAATTTTTAGCATAGTCATAAAATATTCTTTTTTCTAACTACTTATATTTATACCTAATTCATTTTGATTTATAATTTAATATTTCAAAAAATATTCTATATATTTTATTTATATGAAATTTTCATAAGTTTTCTTTCTTGAATCATAAATCTAAATTTTCCTAAAATTATTCCGAAAATGTTTTTTTTTTTTTTTTAATAAAATTCAATAATAAAAATTCATTGTATTGCAATTTTGAAAAATGGGAAAATTTCATGAACCTCATAAATAAAATTAGTTCAAATTCAATATTTAAGATTTATTTAATGTTATTCCAATATGAAAAGTCTATATTTTATTTATTTTTTTATTTTTAACAAAATAAATAATATGAAACATTTAAAAAAAAAATCACAAATTTGTTCAATTTATTCTGCTGACTTTTTAATTTTCTATATATATATAGAATTTAGCTTTAATATCCTTGTTTCATAGTCATTTTTTTGATATTTAGCAAGCTAAGTCAGATAAAGTAGTACTTTTCCACTTTCTATTCTTTGGTGAAAACATTCAACTTTCAACAAAGTGTCATCGAAAAAAGAAAAATTAATGATTAGAGAATGTAGATTAGACCTCTGCCTAACTACTTCTCACAAAGTGGTATTGGTGATCACACAGAACAAGGGTTGAAACAGTGAAGGATTGAATGTGCGTAATAATGTATCTCTGAACTACTTTTTTTTAATAAATTTATATTTTTTTTATATATTTAATTTATACCACAAATTTTTTTTTTTTTAATGTTATAAGGTCCGAACTTCTTTCTTTTTTTCCTCTCTCTTCTTTCCTTTTTTTTTTTTTTTTACAATACAAAAAAAAAATTTTTTTCACAAACTTTTATTCTGCATACATCAAGACAAAAAGAAATAAAAAAGCAAAAGTAAAAACACTTACAACAAAAACACTTACACTGAATCACGCATATGCAATAAAGTCTGATGAAACAAATAAGATTAAAACATGGAGAAAAATTTCATACGTAGGGAAAGTTTCAGAAAAGATTGGTAATAAACTTAGAAAAGAAAATATTACACCTGCCTTTTACTGCCCTACCAATCTTAATAAATTATTAAAAACTAGTACTGGATTAGAAAAATAACAACTAAATGATATTTACATTGTGCACTGCGATTCTTGAACTGCTATGTATATTGGACAGACGAGTAGAGCAGTGAAAAAAAGAATTAACGAACATCTAACAAGGGAAGACTCTAACATTTATCAACACCTTAAAAATGAAAACCACACCTGCGATAAATCAAATTTTAAAATACTGCATGTAATTGACAAAGGAAAAAAAATGAACTGTTCGGAAAGACTAGAAATTAATAGATTTTTAAATGACCAAAATGTTTTAATGTTGAATGATGTTTTGTTTAGTGAAGGATCTCCATTATTACACCCTGTATAGATTTGATAAGATATGATTGATAACACAATGACAATGACAATAATTTTTTAGTTGCTTGAAGATGCTCTTATGAGCGAAACGCGTCGTGACTCTGTTGTAAGTGTTTTTACTTTTGCTTTTTTATTTCTTTTTGTCTTGATGTATGCAGAATAAAAGTTTGTGAAAAATTTTTTTTTTTTGTATTGTAAAAAAAAAAAAAAAAAGGAAAGAAGAGAGAGGAAAAAAAGAAAGAAGTTCGGACCTTATAACATTAAAAAAAAAAAAATTTGTGGTATAAATTAAATATATAAAAAAAATATAAATTTATTAAAATGGAATACCACCAAGAAATATCGATGTTTAATGTAAATACTTTTTTTTACTAAAGTATTAATTTAAAAAAAAAATATTATTCGAAATCCTTATGCAAGACTGCTATATATATATGAAGACATTGGTTTCTATGTTTGCAGTTCATAATTAAGGATTAGTTAGTTGTATGCACAGTGATTCTAAAAAATATATTATTTCATTGAATCTTATAACAGTTATAACTATCCTTTTCTTTCTACTCTTCCTCTGATCGCAGACTGGTAAATAATAAAAAGCCTATAAAAAATTGTCCGTAATGTCCTTTTATCTGTTTATGCTAAAAAAAGAAAAATATAAAAGATTATAAAACTAAAAAAAAATAAATAATTGAAAAATTTTCATTGCCACTTCACGAAAAAAAAAAATAATGAAGTGAAGAAATATTTTCAAAAACACATTTTTGCATTTTCCTATTAAATATTTCATTAATATTGTAAGGAATATAAATTCATAGCTTTACAAAAAAAAAGTCGTATAAATTTTATTTCAACATTTTTACAAAAAAAAAAAATTAATTTTGCTTAAAAAATTACATTTTCGTGCTGGATTTATTTTCTATTACGTTTATATAAATTTGGTCAAAAGGACTAATTTTATTATTTATTTTTGTTTTTTCTTTTTTGTTGTTAACTTAATGTTAAATAAGAAAAAAATCCTCTGACTTAGAAAAAGGAAAATTTTCTTATTTAATAATAATGAAAAAAAAGTATATATATATATTTATATATACATAAAATATTAATATAAGCTAAGAATAAAAAATATTTACCAAAAATAATTTCCTAAGAATTTTAGGATTGTTATTAGTATACTACAGTATACTGTTTCTAAAGATTAGTATATAATGCACCCGATATATATATATATTTTTGTTCGTATATTATATTTATACGTTCGGTCCATTGTACACACAGGGATAATTCATATAAATTTATAAACATTTGTTTTGGTTCCATACAACATCTTGTCAACTTTTCAAATAAATATCTTAAAGAAAATTATCTGAAATGTAAGCATATAATGTCAAATGACATTAAAAAAAAAAAGTAAAGGGATATCATTAATTTCATTTCATTTCTTTTTTTTTTAATTTTTTTTTTCAACTTTTATTATTTTTAAAATTTAAAATAGCTAAGCAAAAAATGAAAATAATAATAATAAAAATAAAAATAAAAATAAAACCATTTAATGTTTATTGGAATGAGGTTTATTTTATTTGGAAAAAAAATCACATTAAACAAAATAAATATATATGTACATATGTATATGAGAAGTACATATTTATAATTTAACATCATAAATATTAAAACATTAAAATGATTTTTCTTTTTATTTTTTTTTTTCGGTTGGCAGGCAGACAACAGATAAAATAATAATAATAAAAGGAAGGAAAAGAAAAATCAAAAAGACATATGAAAAAAAAAAATCATAAAAATTCAAATTACTTTGTTCATATGTGTGTGTATGTATTTGAAATAGTGTAATATCAAGTTAAATTAAATGATAAAAATCTATCCGCAATTTTCGTCATTTTCCCAGAAGAATTTTAATAGCAATAAGGAAATAAGAAAAACATTTTTACATATATATTATGTACATAATACTTATAATATTTACATAATAATATACACAATAAATGTAACATAATAGATATTGTCGTCGGCTTAGAATCATATCATTCTAAGTTTGTAAAAAAAAACAAACAAATTTTATACATAAACTTTGATTAATTTATTTTTATAATATAACGATTTTGGTTATAATTAGCTAAGTGTATGCTTTTACATGTACGTATCGTACATAATTATAGTTATGTGTTAAGATTTTTACTTACTTGTTCCTTTGAATATAGAAAATCATCTCAAACTTTTAGGGCACAACAATATTCACATTCCCATAATCTATAAAATCTACATAAATTTTGAAATAAATTAAGATAATTTATAGCTATGAATTTAACATGCGAATACGTTGGTTTAGTTTTCCAAAGGCTTAACAAAGTTGTATAAAATACATGCTTAGTATTTTTATTCAATTTTAAGTATTATCGATTAAATTCTGTATTTTAAATTTTTCCTCCAATAAATTAAAAATCAAAACTATAATATTACGTTTTCATATTTAATCGAAGAATTTTCCATTCAAAACTAAAATTGAAATCTTAATCTTTTGTACAAATATAGTATCTTAAATAATTCATTAAAAGTTATTTTAGTTTTTTTTTTAACTTTCTTTCTGTTTTAAACAGATATTGCAGATAAATGTAAATTTGATATTTTATCCGTTCGTTCGTTTTAAATATAATATCCAGTAGTTTTTATAATATTAAATGCTATTGTATTACAGTTTGTTAAAAAAAAATTAAGTAAATATACAGTTTTTTTTTTAAAGTAATGAATTATTAAATTGAAAAATATTGGTATTTTTTTTATATAAACATGGACTTTAAAGATTTTTGGTAAATATGATATTTTTTAAAGATATGTGAAATATTCTTTGGAACAAGCTTTATTTCGGCTAGAAAAGAATAGATTATTAATAATCTTCTTAGTTATTTACATAATAAACGAAACAATTCTACAAAGTTTATTATAGATTTAGATACCTAGTTAAATTTAAATTCTCATAGCACAAACTCTAGCTTCATTAAATTATGAAATAACAATAATTTGGAAGAACAAAGTTATGATAAATTTTTTGACATATTTAGTATAATAACAGACATGAGAAAATATAGTGTAAGGTAGTAATTAAAAAAAATGTTGGTTGTTTTTATATAGTGCAATCGATAGTACGAATAGTAAGACTCAATAATTTGAATTTCATTAAAAATTGTTAATCAGATATGCTTTACTGAAATAACCATTCTCCTGTTTACTCGTAATTCTTGAAAGAAAAAAAACCAAACATCCTGTATTTTCATTAAATTTCATAAAAAACTACTTACAATCTGAGATGTTTATTATATGTATATAATATATAAAATACAAAATAACAAAAAAAAAAATTACCCTAAAAAAAGAAATTATGAAAAAGAAATTATAATATTGAAACAGTTTAAACAGTAACATCTTTGATAATGTATTCTGGTGGTACTTATCCGTATAGTAGGTACACATTGTTTTTTTTATTTTTTTTATTTTGTTACATAAAAGATGTTTTTTTTATTTTTCACAATCTTATAGTACGAGTGTTACTTAATGTCTGTAAAAGGTAAACTAAAATTTAATAGCTTTACGTTTTTTGTCGTATACTCTTCTTATTCTCAAGTGATTATGGTTTACGATATAAACGTTTCCCTTTATTTTTATTTTTTGTTATTGAATGTAATGAATATGACAAGGATCGTGCATAGAACATTATAAATTACAAGAAGTATAAAAAATAAAGCAAAAAATAAAATGCATTAAATATTGAATATAGAGAAGTAAAAAAAAAAAAAGAAAAAGTAAAATTTTAATATTTATAAATTAAAATTCAAACTTAGATTAGTTATAATTCTCAACTCACATACAGATATAGTTTTTTTTAATTGAAGTTATTCAAAGAAAATTTTTTCGGGCGGACAAAATAACGAAAGATCAATATAAAATTTCTTGAAATTATAAGATTTATAAGCAACTAGCAGTTCCCATATTTTTAACTCTGTGATCTTTATATGTGCAACATAAGAAATAATTGAATGTGATAACAGAAATTTATTGTTAAGAAAAAGAACGATTTTTCTGCTTTGAAACATGAAACATGAAAAAAATTCTTTTTCTCTTTTGATTAAGTTTTCTGCACAGAATAATTTTAACACTTCCATAATTATCCTTGTCCAATAACCATAATTTTCTACTTGTATATATTATGTATGTAAAAAATAAAAGCGGAAACAAAAGGATTAACACATTCAAGCGGGATAAAAATTGTCAACTTAGAATTTAATTTATTTCACCAAAAGAGAAAAAAAAAAAAAACAAATTTATATAAAAAAATAAACAGAATTAGAAAAAAAAAAAACTCTCAAGGGTAATTTATCCTCATATTATATTATCCTTTTCTTATTTTAACAAAGGGAATGAGATGTTAAAAGAATAAATCACTTAAGTAAAGTGGATTTTCATTTTATATTATATATTATCCAGGAACAAAAAAAAAACACCAAAACATTTGGGTACATAATGGCTGGTATTGGTATTTACTTATTTTTATATATAGGTACTATGCATACAAAGAAAACAAAAATAGCAAAATTATTGACAAAGAAATAATATCATCTATCTAATTAGCTTAAATGTTTGTTCATCATATTGTAATTTACCATAAATATTTCGCATTATTTTGCAAAATGTGAGGCATCTATTGGAATTTACATAAAACAATTTGCGAGGATATATATAAATGATTTTCTTTTTCTTTTTCTGTGGTAGCTCTTGAAGATGAGTCTTATCAGAAAAATTGAGCATTATCACAAGAAAATGAGCTGTAGATAAACATGCACACTCATGGTTGTTAACAAGTCGAATAACACAGCATCAGTTCTTGCTTCTTGGTTTTACAGTATATCAACCAATTTAATATCATTCAACTAATAATTATCTCTTATCCTTTGCCATTACTTTTTTGATTATTTTTTTTCCAGTTTTAAAAAGTTTGGTCGGCGGAATAACGCACCCTCCCATAAATGGGAAAGTCGTCGGAAGAGAGTATGTATCAACAAATAGTGGAAATATAATTATTTTCTCATTGTGGAAAATTGCTTGCAGTATTGATAGTTTTATCAGCAATATTGAACTTCAACCTTACCGATATAAGCTCATTAAACAAAGTCATTTTTATTTCCTATTTTAATTAAATTTTATAAATGCGATATAATTCATAAAATAAATAAATTCGATATTTTTATTCTTTATATGTAAACACGTAAAGTATATTACAAGTAGGTACTACAGCTAATATAACATAATTATAACACAGTATTGATGATTTTCAAATGATATATTTTATAAAATATCCTTCAAATTTTCTTTTCACTAATTCATTACTTTTATTATTAATTTAAAAATAAATGAATGGAATAATTGTTGTACTATTATATCGTAGTATTTCCAATATTAAAATTTTCAAAATTCAATAAAATAAAATTATGCATTCTTGATTTTTTGATTTCTGGAAAATTTAGCATAAAAATATAAAATATACGTATGTACAATACAAAAGAAATGTTGAATATTTTCATAGAATAAATTAAATTTTCAATTTCTTTTGTGCAATAGAAAATATTTATGAATTTTGTAATGAAAAATTTAATAAATATTGAAAAATAAAATTTATGATTAAATAAATTTTCTTCTTTTTTTTTTTTGAAAATATTAAACAAGTTATTAAAGAGTCAAATTATAATGGAAAATTAAGTGAAAATTTGAATCTGAATATTCTGAACGATCTAAAATTTTCAAAATTGTGAAAAAAATTAAGTCATAGGGAAAGTTATTCGTGTAACTCTGCTGGCAGTTTGGAATATGTTCTGCTGAACATAATCGTATAAAAAGTTTTAAAAAATTACGTTTTTCGTATATTTAATATTTTTTTTATCAAACGTCTGCTGAACACTTTCAGTTTCTTCCTTTTTTTTGTAAGTTATCAGACTTAAGTGACTAAATCGAAATAAAAAAATATTGAAAAAGAATTTTTAAAGAAAATTTCAAGTCACGTAAATATTGCACAAAGACAAAAAGGAAAATTATTTTCTTTTATTATTTTTTGTTACCGAAAATTTTCAATACAATTTTTTTTATGGTAATTGCAAGGTAAGAAAACAAGATAGAGATTTTTATTACAATTTTCCTTCCAGAAAAGTAAATTTTGCGGTAAATAATGAATAATTGAAAGCTTTTAAAATGTAAACGTATATAAAGATATTGAAAAAAAAAAATAAAAAATACGAAAACGATTTGAAGTTTGGAAATGAAAATCCCTAAATCTGTTTTTACACAGAAGTTTTTTTTTTTGTTATATTAGAACGGTTTATATATTTTTTATATATTTTTATATATTTTCATTTGAAAATAAGATTTGACATAAGAATCAGAATCAGTGGTAATTCTCATTTTTTTTTCTGTTTAATTTGGTAACATTGGTATAGTTAAATTACATATAAAAAAAGGAATGGCACAAAATCTTTTTGTTAAACTTAAAATGAAAGTTATATATTTTATTTTTCGTCGTATACAGATAATCATAATAACAATTTTTAAATTTTATAAAAAGCAGGAAAGTTTCACGAGCGATGTATTTGTTACACTTATATAAATAAATAATCATATTTATAAAAATTACCGTTCTAATATCATTGTTTTAGTTTAACATATGTAACTTATGGCCTATGCGTTAATTTTTTGCAGAAATACAAGTGTTACATTAGTAAATTATTGCGAAATTTTAGTTCTTGAAATGAACTGATACAGAATTTCTTGACATTAAATAAGTAAAAAAAACCATTTTAAAATTTTATTAAGCATTTAAATATCCAACACCTACATTATATTAAAGGAATTTTACATATACATTTTTTATTTTTATTTATTCTTTAACATACTTTTTCTCATGCACAAAATAAACGATAAGTATACCTAAATTTTTCCTTGATGCAGTTTTGTTAAAATCCATGACAAATTTGTATTTTCCAATTGGAAAAAGTACATTAGAGACTTTTTGAGGCATTGGTATTTTTTTACCATACAAAGTTTCGTTTGGCTAAAATAAATGTTATTATTATTATTGTAATTATATTTATTTGGTTCTTCATATTTAATATTACACGTAAAATTACAATAAACTTGATACTAACCAGGGGCCCAGGGGTGAACTATAAAATACTAACCAACCAAGCTTCATATGAAAAAAGTTAAAATAAAAAAATGATAACAAATAATGCTCTTTAAAAAAATCCAAAACAAAAAGTAATATCAAAGAAAAAATGTTAAAAATTAAAATTACTTATATTATGCTAAATTCTCATGTTTTAGAAATTAATATTTTCAACTAGAATCCAAAATTTTCTCATACAGATTTTTCTAATAAAAAATTTTTTAATACAGAATTTTGAAATACAGAATTTTTTTCCATACAGAATTTTGCAATACAGATTTTTGAAACAGTTCCAATTTTATAAAAACAAAAAAATAAATAAATAAAATAAGTACGTAAAGTAGTAAATAATTTTAATGCGCATGGCTTCGGTAAGTTGTATTTACATTCGCAAATTTAGCTAGGTAAATGGTCCATTACATGCATCAATACACATGCAATTATAGAGGAATGTAAATTGTATTTACATTTCCCTGTGATGTAAATTGTATTTACATTGCTCTATATTGTATTTACATTCTTCATTTTGAACTGCGTAATACTATAAACAAAAATAATATAACTCACACTCACAATATTTCAATACAGACAAATACAAAAAAAAAAAAAAAAATTGCAAATGTATACCTCTCACATGCATCATATCAATGTCAAACAAAGCTTAGTTCATAATGCTAAAAATCTATATTTTCCCTCTGAGCTAATCTATATTTTCCCTCTGAGCAAACAAAAAAAAAAAAAAAAAGAACCAATTAAAAAATACGCGGCTATTTTTTTTTCTAAAAAGCGGCTAGTCGATCAGTCGATGAATTTCTTAACATGTGTTTCAATCTACTATTTTTAAAGGATCTTCGAACCTCTACTACTAAATTTTTAAACGAGTGTGGTTGGATTTTAGTACAAAAATTTAAACCACACTTCAAAAATTGCATTTATTTTTATTCAAAAAAACAAATTGAATTAAAATAGAACAATGGTAACCCTGAAAATATCTTTGTTGTCATTATAAAGTTTGCTGTCAATTGTCAAATGTCAAGTAACAATTTTTTTTTCTTTCATCAACAAACGAGGAAAATGGCAGCAACAAGGAGATTATTTATCGTAAATATAAATTATAATTATATAATTATTATTTGATTTTTTTTTTAATTATAAAAAAAAATAATTATAAAATTATTATTAATTTTTTTAATAATTAAAAATAAAATTAAATAAAATTTAAGAAGACCATTAGTTCCTAAAATAATAAAAAAAAAATTAGTAATTTTTCTAAAAAAAAATTATTCGATTTTTTTTTTGCAAAAAAGAAAATGAATAATTTTTTTTTGGAAAAATTACTAATTTTTTTTTAATATTTTAGGAATTAGCTGATCTTAAATCATCCGGTTTGAAATCATTTCGAGAAATAAATTTACTTCCGTATTAATTAAATTTTATTTCCTTGCTTCATTTTGAACTTTTTTGTTTATTTTTTTCATTGTAAATATATTGTTTTCAACTCCCTCTCCCATGCACATTAAAGCAGTATACAATACATGGTAATCAAATTTGTTATACAGCTCGTTGTGTATACACACAAACACATAGACACTCGTCAATATTATATCACTCGACCTTCGGTCTCGTGATATAAATATGACTCGTGTGTATGTGTTTGTGTGTATACACAACTCGCAAGAATAACAAATTTTCATACCATGTATTGTAATCTACTATTAATGTGCATGAGATCGGTAAGTTGTATTTACAATCGTAAATTTAGCTCAGTAAATGGTATATTACATGCGTCAATACACATGTAATTATTTAATTAAGTAAATTTTATTTACATTCTGCGTATTAAGTAAATTTTATTTACTTACTTCATTTTGAACTTTTGTTTATTTTTTGCATTGCAAATGTATTGATTGCAACTATCTCTCACATGCACATTAAAACAGTATACAAAACATGTTAATAAAATTTGTTATTTCTTAATATGTGTTGTAATCTACAATTTTTTATTATACTTACTCCGATTGGGCACGCATGGAAGTTAGTGTGCTTTTTGAATACAGAAGCCATCACATCAAGTAAAACAACATTATTTTTCTTTTCCAGAAAGCTTAAAAAATTACATAAACTATAACTTCTATCGACAACCCAGGGCTTCCAAGTTGCACCAATTTTTTTCAAGAATCTAAATCTAGTCTAAAATAAGAGTTAATCTTTTTTATAAAACTTAACTTCGAATTCTGAAATTAATGTATGTATAATAAAAATGATATAATTTTTGAAGTTACCATAACTTTATTTTCTATTTCGTAATTGTTTATTTTAACGTAAATAGTTGCTTCAAGATTTAATGTCGAAGTGTATTCATTTTCATGGTCAACATAACAACTGTAAGGATTAACTTCCCTCTTATCTGATACAATACATTCCACACCAGAGAATTTAATATATTCTTTGCTTATAAGCTTTGAATGCACTACTATGATATAAGCTTGAACAAAAACGTATTTAACAATACAATTCATATTGATGACTGAGTTAATGTTAATTATATCTTCTGATATAAACGTAATTGTTATTATATATAATAACTTTTTAATAAACCTTTGATTCTAATATCGTAATCATTACATACATGCGTATAGTTACACAGTTATTGGTTCAAATATAATCTTTGTCATAAAATTAAAAAACTTTAAACGATATCTCATTAGAAAAATTAACAAATACCAAAAATTGTCAAAATGAAAACCAAACTTTCTTTTTGCTTCAATATTACAAATGGAGAGAAACGTCAGACTGCATAGTGAGTCCACTATTATTTGCTTTAGTAGTGAACAACCTTATGGAAGAGTTACGAGGAGGATCAGAGTATTTAGTGTTGGAATGTTTTTTTTTATAATAATATTATGGTTGCCAAAGACCTTTCCCAGCAATATTCTAAGATTATATTCTTTTTATTAGATCCTATTTATATACATATATATACGCTTCTAAAATGCCGTTTTAAATATTTTAAGAATTTTGTACCAATATCCAGATTATAGCTATTAGATGTATTATGATAGCTATTATGTATATGTATTGAAAATAAAATGGTATGAAACAAGTTAGCTTATGAAAATGCAATAATTTTCGATAGTTAGTTAGGACGGAAAAATGAGTGGAAAGGTTTTTTTTTGTGTATACTATCCACAAAAGATCTAAAATTGGTCTTAGAAATTTATCAAAATTGGGAGTGTATCAAATGTTACATTATGTAAAGTGAAGAGAGTTCTCTCAAATTTAGAATTGCGATATTTATCTTGGATAATCAAAGCGAGATCAGGTTGAGTTTGTCGTAATGCAAATGACAAAATTCATTAAATAGACAGGTGCCCAATGGGGGATGGAAATAAGGCCGCGGGAAATAAGGCCGCGACGTTTTTTTGTTGCGGTCTTATTTCATTTTGAAAAATGAAATAAGGCCGCGAAGATTTTTTCGCGGCCTTATTTCGTTTTTCAAAATGAAATAAGGCCGCGAAAAAATCCTCGCGGTCTTATTTCATTTTGAAAAATGAAATAAGACCGCAAAAAATTCCTCGCGGCCTTATTTCGTTTTGAAAAATGAAATAAGACCGCGACAAAAAAAAACAATTATTCGGAGGGCTAATTTCATTTTTATAAATGAAATAAGGCCGCGTAATCTTGTGAGGTGAGCACACAGGGCAGGGGGCAGCAGGGCGGCGGGCGGGCGGTTGGTCAGTGGGATTTGCGGCGCTAGCCGCAAATCCCACTGACCAACCGCCCGCCCGCCGCCCTGCTGCCCCCTGCCCTGTGTGCTCACCTCACAAGATTACGCGGCCTTATTTCGTTTTTCAAAATGAAATAAGGCCGCGAAAAAATCCTCGCGGCCTTATTTCATTTTTCAAAATGAAATTAGCCCTCCGATTAATTTTTTTTTTTGTCGCGGTCTTATTTCATCTTTCAAAACGAAATAAGGCCGCGAGGAATTTTATGCGGTCTTATTTCATTTTTCAAAACGAAATAAGACCGCGAGGATTTTTTCGCGGCCTTATTTCATTTTTCAAAATGAAATAAGACCGCAACAAAAAACCTATCGCGGCCTTATTTCCCGCGGCCTTATTTCACTGCGCCGTGCCCAATATTAGTTCAATAAAGAATAGTTTTTATTAAGAAAATTTATCTTACAGATCAAGGCCTGGAGAAAGTCACTTATTGAATAATTTAATTTGCAACATTTATATTATTTTGAATTTCAAACAAGAGAGTAAAATTGATATAATGTTTAGATCCGATCCTGACTAAGAATTCGACTGCAGGGCTAACAATGGATTTTAAGCACGAAATTATTTTTTATTTATCAACTTGAGTGAAATTATCTTATTAAAACAAAATAATTCAGCATTTGATTGATACTTTTACACAGGTGCATATAAGTATAAGTAATTATATTGATGTTTTTATTATATTTTAATATACTTTTTAGCATGATCAAAATAAACAATAAATACACCTAGACTTTTCTTTGATGCTGTTCTGTTAAATTCCATAATAAATTTGTATTTTCCAACTGGAAAAAATGCGTAAGATACTTTTGAAGCAAATGGAACTTTTTTACCATAAAAAGTTTCGTTTGGCTAAAATACAAAAATAATTTTCTATAATAATTTGCTTAATAATAAAATACGAAGAATTTTTTTTAATACACCTACTCCAAGTGGACATCCATGTAAGTTGGTGTACTTTTCAATAACAGGAGCAACGAAATCGAGTAGTACAATATTATTTTTTTTTACAAGAAAACTTAAAAAATCACAGAAATTATAACTTCTATCGACTACCCAGAACTTCCATTGTGTACCAGTCATTTTCCAGAAATTAAATCTTAGCTATAATAAATAAGTTATTGCTTGAATTAAAGACTGGATTATTTTTTTGATACAGTTAAAATAATAATTTGATATTTTTAAATTCGATTCAATATCCACTTACAAAAACTTTATCTTCTAGTTGGAATCCTATTTTGGTATGAAGAATAGCCTCAATGTTTAATGTTGAAGAGAATTCATTTTCGTGATCAATATAACATTTATAGGCATTAACCACTTTATCATCTGCAGTATTGCATTCAACGTCAGAGAATTTAGTATATTCTTTGCTTATAAGCTTTGATTGCACTGTGGTGAAGATAATAATAAAAGCTTGAACGAAAACGTATTTTCGAATGCAAGTCATCATGATGACTGACATAAAAATTATGAATTAACTGCTTATGTTATAATATAAAATAATATAACTATAATATAATGTAGTTTTTAATAACCTCTAAATTTTGATATCATAATTATGTCATGCATTAAGATTAAACACTTAAATATAATGTTATATATATTATTTTTAAATAGCAGTAAGTTATGCAATCTGAAAACTGATTTATATAACACGAAAACCTAACAAATATATTCTGTCTTCATTATTTAAAAATAATTTATTTGAAATAACTGAAAGCTCATTATTTGCTTCATCCTGGCGTCAACTCATCCGAAATGGATTATACAGTTTAATAAATTGTATATAGTTTCTCTCGAATAAAATTTCCAGGAAAGTATTGTTTTGAAAATATTGAAATTTTGAGTTAATGATCTGTTAGAGGTCAATAATATAAAAAGAAATAAAAGTACAATAAGAGCCCCGACATAAAGCCATAGGTCTTAATGCAATAAAAGCGTTATATCTTTTGTAATGGAACATAAAGCCATAATGTGTGTAATTCTCTATTTAATTTTTTAAAATCGATTCAAGTTCCATTTTTGGTATGAAGAATTCCCTCAAGGTTTAATGGTGAAGAGAATTCATTTTTGTGATCAATATAACATGTAAAAGGATTGACTTCTTTATCATCTGCAGTATTGCATTCAAAGTCTTCCAAGCGGTGAAAATGATAGTAATAAAAGCTTGAATCAAAACATATTTTACGATACAAGTCATCCTGATGACTGACGTAAAAGTTATAAATAACTTCTTTTTAAGGAACCGCCGACTTTTGATACGATAATTATGCTGTGCATTATAATAAGTACATAATAATCATAATAAAAAGAATAATAATAATAAAAAGATTTTCAGTTTTAAACAACATTTTTTTTGTAGTTAGTAAAAGAAAATAAAATACATGACATAAAGGTTCGAATAATATTTCCGAAAACATAATATTAATTATTTATTATAAAACTATGAAAACATATTTTATTTGTAATCTACATCATACGTTAATATTTAATATTGCTTAAATTACAACAAAAACTGAAAGATATTTTTACTTAAATATGATTAAATATTGAATTGAAATTGATTTAATTTTCAATTGTTTAATCCGATTTAACATATTTTATTGTATGTTCAAAATATATTACGAATATTCCAAGTTTTTCTTCTGTATCTGTTTTGTTGAATTCCACATAAAAACGATATTTACCGATTGGAAAAAGAATATTGGAAACTTTTTCAGGAAACGGGATATGTCGGCCATAAAAGCTTTCATTTGCCTGAAATAAAAATTTCTTTTAAATTGCTAGATTTTATTGTTTTCTGAGAGTTATTAAAAGTTTGTTAACTTGATGATATTAAGTTTTTTTTAAATATTTTTTTGTCTTGAGATTTGGAGTCACTCAAAATATATTTAAATAATTTCTAATTGATTACATACTAACAATGTATAATGAAATACTTACAGAAATAGGACATTGATGAAAATTACTATATTTCTGAACTATTTCAGCAAACATATCAACAATAACCAACTTGTTTTTTTGGTTTAGAAATGATAAAAGCTGACACAAATCAAATCTTCTATCAACTACCCAGTTTTTCCATGATGTACCTACTCTTTTGAAAAATCTAAATCTTATCTAAAATTAAAATAAATTAAAATATTATTCGAAAAATAGAGTTATCTCATTGTCTTACCATAATCTTATCTTCCATATTAGTGCCTACTTTCATATGTGTAATCCCTTCAAGATTCATTGTTGTAGAGAATTCATTTACGTGGTCAATAAAGCATGCGTGCACTTCAATTTTTTTTGTATATGAATCACACTCAACATTCGTGAATTGAATAAATTCTTTAGTTATTAACTTTTCAGCTAATGTAAAAGAAAAATTAATAAGTGCAATAAAAATAATATCAAAATAAGAATTCATATTTATTACTGAGATAACAAATTTTCTATAAAAATATCCGATAAACAAAATTTTTGGTTTTTTTATTTAAATAAATGATTTAAAAATCACATAGTTATATTTAAACTGTATAATTATAAGAATATTAAGTATATATACTACTTATATATGGTTAAATAATAATTTTCTAGATCTAAGATTAAAAAATAATGCGTATATAATGACTTTAGGTTATTATCTTTTGTCTAATGAGTATATTGTGACTTTATAACTACTACAAAAAAAATTATTTCTAATTGGATAGAAGTTAATTAAGAAAATATAGACAGTATAATACTTATTATTTTATAATAACTCTATTATAAGAATTGTGTACTTGCATAGATACTGGATATTTTTCATTATAATATAGATATTTTTTTTTCTGTCGTAATGATTTAAATAATTTGTATAAAAATATATAAGGAATGGATTATTAACTATATATTTAATATACAGATTGTGATAAAATAAAAAAAAAGAGAAAAAAAAATTAAAATGAATTATATAAATTTTAACATATTTTATTACTTCAAGTTCTTAATTTAACATCATTTATATTAAAGTTTTTTATCCCTTAAAATATTTATGTAGATATGCTTATGTTTTTTGTGTAATTTTTTTTTTCGTATTTTCGCTCTTGGTTATAAGGTTTTCTAACTTTTTTTTTGTGTTCTTTAAGATTCTTCTGGACCTAAATAAAATTTATCTATACGCATTTAAATGAAGGATAAAAAATAAAAATAAAAATAATATAAAAATAAAAATTAGACCTTGTATTTTATTAAGTATAAAATATTAACGGTTTTTGTTTTTGAAATGAACAAAAATATGTAATTCTAGAAAAAAAAAATTATTGTCCTTGTTCAGGATAAATAAATTGTCCTTTATTAAAATGTATTAATAAATAAAAACATTTACAACAATTTTTTTGTTTTTATTATTATCTGTAAATTTTGTTCCCAACAGAGAAATGAAATAGCAAAAACTAACTAAAAAAAAAAAAAAATAGTTAATGCGAACAAAAATTATGATACTTAATACTTAGCTATGTTATGTTTGTAAAAAAAAATATTCATATTCGTAAATAAATATGATGGAGGTATAGGTTCAGTAATTTGCTATTATGTATAATAGATATAAAGTATGAAGATATAAAAAATGTACTTATTACCATTAATAAATTCTTAATACAATAAAGTTTAAAAAATTTATACATTATATTATCTTCAATAGAACAACAAAAAAATTTCCGGTCCCTTGTATTGAAACAAAACTTATACTTCCTTTAAGTAAAATATTTTCTTGAATAAATTTACATAATATTATAAATTATATATTTATAGTTTTTAAATAATTAGAAATATTCATAAATCAATCAAAATTTCAGAGAACATTCAAATTTGTTAAAGCATAAGTATGTGTGTTTAGAACATATATTTAATTAAAATATTAATAAAGAAGAGTGATGTTTTTAATCAGTTCTTTAAACATACACCCATGTAAATTAAATATGAACAAAAAATAAAATTCGAAATGGTATTTTTGATCTTTTAATTGAAAAATTATAAATCATAACTAATTTACCACATCTCTCTGTTTTTTCCTAAAGTAATTTAATTTTTTTAATATGGTAAAAACATTAAGTATAGTTTAAAGCTGCTTAAATCTTCAGACTAAACAATTACATCAAAACATAACTCTATTTCAGTTAAATCTATTTTTTTAATATTCTTTTATCGAGAAAATAATAACCCAAGTTTTTTGTCCTGAATTTAATATTATTAATGAACCTTTATCTCAGAAATGATTCAAAATTTAAGCCAAAAACTGAAATTGGATTCTCTTTTAAAGTATTTTGTGTTCCTTTATTTTCCATTTCAATTCTGGAAAATTCTTTTATTGAATTCTATTTTCCTTAATTTGTATTAAGATGAAATTAAAAAAAAAATTAAAAATTGATTAAAAGATTAAAAAATATAATTTCGTAAACGTTAATTTTCAAAGTATATAATAAGAGGAAATTCGGTGTACTATTTTATATGACAATAAAATATAAATTGAAATATAAATTATGTCTTTTCTTTTCTTATTCTATTTTTTGTATTATTTATATTTTTTTTGCAAGGACATTCGAATTATTTGAAAAATAATGAGCTTTGCTGGCTTTTGTGACTTTATAATCAATTTTTGAAAAATAAAATAAAATAAAATAATAATAAAATATAATAAAATGTACCTAATATTTATAAATAAATTGATATAGAATATTTATTAAGTTGGCAAAATATTTAATACTGCAATTTTTCAAAAAAAAAAATATATACATTTTTCCTTTCAAATTTTTATAACAATAAGGATCTCATTATTGCATTTACCTGAATTCCTTTTTATAAATTTTTTCTTTTTATCTAGTTATATTATTCTTTTATTTTGTTGAAAATTTTTGGTTTTTAAAAAGATAAATTAACAAAAAAAAAGAAAAAAGAAATTAATAACCTTAAGCAATATTTAAAAATTTAAACCACAAATAAAAAAAATATTTGTATGAATGGGATAATGAATTCTTTTTAATATTATATGAAAAAACATATTGTCCAAGAGACGCAATAGCGTTTTATACCGAATTTATATGTTTTATATATTAGTAACATAAAGATATTTATAGGAAAAAGTTATATCTGCAAGAGATTACCAAAAATTTAGATAAATTTTCTTGCTGCACTCTTTAAGAAATATAAGATTTAAAGTCAATTGTAGACTTACAACGGCCGAGACAAAGGGAAATAGTAAGTATCTTATATTGAAATAGTATAAGTATCTAAGTTTGCACATGTATTTACAAATGAATTTTTTTGAAATACGAAATCGAATCTTCAAGTTCGTGTAGATGTGAGCCTTAGCAAAAAATGTATAATTGTGTTGACAACTAATCAAAATTAAAACAATAAAATAGTTAAAATTTTAAGTTTTATTATGTTAACTGAGTTAAAATAAGAACGGAAAGCATCTGTACTATATAATAATAAACATATATAATACATAATATATATAAAAAATGAAAATAAAAATATGCAAATAATAAATAAATTTTTCTTTGTGGTTTTCTTTAATTTTCCTTGAAAAAAAAGTGGAGCATGAACAACAAAAAAATTTTTTTTTTGGCATATGAAATAGGTAAAATAAATTAGGAAATGAACAAGAAAAATACACTTTATCTTTATGACATTTCTTCTGTGGAATAACATAATATTTTTTTATTTTCATAAAAAAAAAAAAGAGGAGAAAATTCATTTCAATGCCATTTAATAAAAAATACCATAAAAATTTTAATTAATTAATTTTTTTTTTTTTTAAATAAGATATGAGAAAAAGGAAGTTGGTATCATCACACTTTTATATTATCGTGAATTCCCAATGTTCATGAAATTCTGAGAAAGAATTTTTTTTTTCAAGTTTAAAAATAAAATAAATTAATGGAAATTTTGAAAACAAGAATATTTTAATATTTAAAAAAAAAAAGATTTTTAATTTGAGCATTTTTTCGTAGAATTTAAATTTTTAAATAATTGAATTTTGCCCAAAAGGAACACAGTCTCTTTTGAGAGTTATTTTATAATTAATATAAAAATTATAATTGATAATTTAAAAAAAATTTTTTGTTTTAATGTTTTAAGTTTTGACGGTATATTTTAGTAATTATTTTAAAATGATTTGATAGTTTGGTTCGTATATTGTGTTAGAGAAAGACTTCAAGTTCTGGAGTAAATTCAAATATGGTATCAGATGGTATCGAAAAATAAATTTCTCAAGGAATACTGCGGATTTTTTACATTAAATTTTTTACATGTTTCTATCAACCGAATTGATTTTTTTACTCGATATGCTGCTGTTTTTTTATCGTTTTTATTATAGTAAAATAATAAAAAAAATTAAAAGTTTTATTTTTTATAATTTCCAACCATACACTATTCACAAAGCATATAAAGAATAAAAATTTTTAAAATTTTTATCAACAGGGAGTGGCAAAAATCAGTTTTTTTCCCTTACATCGTTTAATTTTGGTAACATGTTATATTTTGGTAACATGTTATAGAAATTGCATTAAGTTAAGAGTTTAACAAAAAAATTGCTTGAATTATACATATTTATTTTTTATTTTGCATATAGTCTCACTGGCAGCAGTAATATAAAGATTGAAAGACTATAATGGTAAATGAAAAATAGTTAAAATTGTATTGCAACAAATTATCAAGTTAAAAAACAATGTTGACCATGGCCACTGCCAACCTACTGCTTCCTTGATCAATATAATTAGAACATAGTGAAAGTAGAATGTGATATCGCTGCTAAGAAAGAATCTAACTGTTTATGACCTAAATATATGACCTAAATACATAAGATAAAAAAATCGCATTATTAAGTTTATCTCATGTCCCTGAGCCTTTGAAATGTCGGAAGTTTTATATGAAAATTTAGAGATACCTTGTGAATAAATTACGTTCTTATTATGCTTATATTTCATGAAATAATTTTAAGCAAAGAGATTTAAAAAATTTCGAGAATCGAAATTATGAGTAAATATAACAAAAAGTTATATAATTTGATAAAATTTACGATAAAGCATATTTAAATGAAATGATTACCAGAATTTTACCATTCTTTAAAAAAAAAGAAGAATATTCTTATAGAAGGATGATTACACATTTCTTTTGGTTAATTTTTAAGTATAAGATAGATTATATATAATAACCATTTTGAAAAACTATATTTACATTTATGATTTTAATGTTAATCAAGAGTAAAGTCTGAATTGAAATAATCGGACTGACATAATAAAACGTATTAACAACTACTGACAAGAATCATACAAAATGGGGATATTAAAAGGCGAATGATTTCTTACAAAGAATTATTTTATAATTTGATAGTATTTTTTAAAATTAAAGCGGAATTCAATAATATATGCTGTTTGTATATACATTATGTACGATGAACATTAACATACATCGTATTATATATCATTACTCATACATTTATATAAACATATATTATATAATGTAAATATGTACACAATTAAAGTATAAAATAATGTAAATGGAAATAAATTACATTAAATTAAACTAAATTTATATAAAGATGTGCACAAACTCTTATCTCTGCGTCGTAATCATTTATGTGAAAAATTTCATTAATAAAAAATTATGTTTTCAGCTTGGCAGGTGGCATAAGAAAACATGTAAAATAAATTATCTACATACATAATGTGCATATAATATTAGTACAAGTTTTTTAATATTTTTTTTTTTTTTTAAATCTATGAAATATTATATAAATAAATAGTCATGACCATCGTCAACAAATTGAAAAAAAAAAAAAACCATGTATTCTATATCCTTTTACAAAATTCGATGAATTCTATTTTTTGTATTAAAATGGGAATGGGAATAATTCTATATATATACACCAATATAATCTATATATAAACATTATAATATATGCTATTTTTATGCTGCAAAAATATGTTTTTCCACATAAATGCAATTTGGATATAAATTTTTAGATGACAATAAAAAAAATATTGATAAATGAAAATAATATATGTACATTGTACATATATCTCGTTATGAAAAAAAAAAAAACATAAATTACGGATATCAAGATTAAAAAAAGAAAGCAAAAAAAAAAAAAATTATGCATTGATTTTCCCGGCAAAATTTAATGCGCAAGTCTGTATTCTCTTTAATTTGTTTTAACTAGCTTATAAAAAAAAAATTCTGTTGAACATCTTCGAAAAGAATAATCACCTTTTTCATTTAATTTTAAATACATAATCTGATATGTCAACTTGAAGGTTACAATTGGAGATGTGGAAAAGGCTTAAGTTAATACCTACCATCACATTTTTCATGTGACAAATGTCTGGATCTTTGTGTAATAATTATTAATTTTATAATTTTATGAAAAACTTCAGATAATGCTAATTTCTTTAGTAAAATATCAAATTAAAATAAATTTTAAAATTTCTCTTAACAACAAGTTCGAAATTATTCATAGCTCTTTGAAAAATCTTTATTCTCTTTTTTGCATCATAATGAACATTTCCCATCTTTATTATATAGTTTCGAAATCTCAGATGGAGAACCTTCTTTTTTTCGACACAAATTCTTCAAGGTACTTTTAACAAAAAAAAAAAAAAACACGAATTCAATCGGAATAATAATTACGATATTTATTTTTTTCTTCACAATTTTCAATGTTTTTTGCTCAATTTTCTTTAGTTTATTACATCAATTCATTAAATTCGGTTCGCATAATGAAAACTACAAAACATAAAGAATATGATGTATATAGTATATCAATTATTAAAATAAAATACGATTTTGGTGATTGGATTCAAGAAGATGAGGATTAGAAAAAATTATTTTTTTTAATTACATTCTATTCGTAATTTATATTCAAATTATTTGGTTAATTATAATTACTATTATGTATAGTAGTAAATTTTCGTTAATTACAATTGTACGAAAAAAATCACATTTCATTGAAAAAAAAATGTTTTTTGTGTAATTATTCATTGAAAATAATTGGAAAATTCTCAAAGCTTGTTCGCATCTATATTAATATTGTATTTCTTATTTTTAATTCTTACCTTTTATTTAATACATAATAAGAAAAAATATTCCAATTATTTTTATTTAACGAATAAAGAAATTCAAAAGAATAAGCCTTTTCAATTTTGTTATATATATTTATTTTTTAATTCCTTATCATTAATTTACAAATTTCTAATTAATGAATTTATACACTTTTTTAAATTTAAATATATTTTTTTAAGAAGTTTTTATTTTTGCTTTTATATTTTTTTATAATCATAGCTTTTTCATTCATTTATTTCTACAGAGGTATATGATATAAGTTTAATTTGCTGGTAATGCTTTGGTTTTTTTGTCGGTAAAATCAGATTTCTTGTCAATGTCGTTGTTTAAAAAGAAAAACAATAACAAAATAGATGGTGGTACCTTAGGAAATTAAAGAAAATTTATAAAAAATATAATAGTATCCAATGACTACATAATCTTCAGTTTTTTTTTTTTCGTTCAATTTCTTCTATTATAATGGTTACATTTTTAATATAGTTTTTTTTTTGATAGAATTAAAACTCTAATTAGTAATATCGTTATATAATATTGGATGAATTACAAATTCTGTTTTAACAAATCCAGTTTTGGTTAAAAGTTTTAATAAGATATTTTATGTACAAAATATAGTCTGTTTTAACTTTCAAATCAATGTTCGTATTTTTAGAAGCCTAACTATCAATTTTGGAACTATAATATATTATGTCAAATATAATCTTGATGTAAGGAAGAAAGATTAAACCTAATATTGTTATCAAAATTTAATTGATTTTATTTTAAGAAAATTTATTTATATAAATATAATTCCAGCAAGCAAGATTTTTGGAGGATATTTGAAGTGTAAAATTTCAATGTTCATCTAATATAAATGAAAATTCTCTGTTTCTCTGTTTCTCTGTTTCTCTGTCCTCAATCTAGTTATAGGGAACTAGAAATTTTGATCCGAGGCCCCGGCGGAGGGGCTACCTTAGAAGCCGGTTTTGCAATTTAGGTATATTCCGATAAAATGTTGTAGCGTTGGACTCGAAAAGCCTATTTAAAAAACTGGATGTTGAAAGGCCCTCAACCGTTGTCCCAGGGCTCAATTGGGGGGCAATACAACAAATTTAAAAATTTTTAAATTTTGAAAATAAGGAGCCTCGAGACCCGATTGGTTATATTTTTGATCCGAGGCACCGACGGGGGCTACATTAGAAGGCGGTTTTGCAATTTATGTATATTCCGATAAAATATTATAGCGTTGGACTCGAAACGGCTAGAAGACTGGATGTGTTAAGGCACCGGGGAAGTGGCTATTTAACAAATTTTTAAATTCTGTTTTTTTTAGTGCACAAAATGCAATTTAGGTATATTCCGATAAAATATTATAGCGTTGGACCCGAATCGACTATTTAGAAGACTGGATATGTTAAGGCACCAGGGAAGTGTCTATATAACAAATTTTGAAATTCTGTTTTTTTTAGTGCACAAAATGCAATTTAGGTATATTCCGATAAAATATTATAGCGCTGGACCCGAGAAGACTGGATGTGTTAAGGCACCGGGGAAGTGGTTATTTAACAAATTTTGAAATTCTGTTTTTTTAGTGCACAAAATCTAGATTGAAGTGTTTTGATATTAATATAAGTTCGGAACTACCGTGCGAAGCCGGGTATTTCGACTACTATAATATATTTATTTATATGGCAGTATGTATTAAAAATCTTGAAATTTGTTTTTAAATACATAACTAGTTCAAAAAATATATTTATAAATAAATTAAAAATAAAATTAAAATAAAATTGTTTATACAAAATTAGTTTCTAAACCTGTATGCTTAAAAGTACAAGTTATATTTTTCCCTGCTGCTATGGCAAATAGCTAATCTTGCGACAATCATTCACTACTTCAATTTGACAATATTCACATCAAGGAATATACAAAAAAAAATTTAGCTTTTATTATATTTATGTCTCAAGATTATTTCTTTTAACAACATTTAATCATAAATTTTATAAGCAAAAAAAAAAATAATACAACAGATCAATGCAAAAGAAAATAAAGTTTCCCTAGGAAAGAAAAAAAAGCCATTCAAAAAAAAAAAACAAAAATTAAGTTAAATTACAAACTTTATGAAAAAAGTTTTATAACTTTATTAAAAAAGTGATTCAAAAAATTATGTTTTCTTTTTAAGTTGAATATTAAAAAAAAATCAAAAACAAAAACAAATACAAAGTTTATTTTGTTTATTTTTTTAATAGAAAAATAATATAACAAAAGTATACCTATATAGAAGTAAAAAATTATTTCTTCAGGACAACATAAAATAATATTAAAATTTTTTTATTCTTTATTAAAAAAAAAAAAAAAAGGATGCTATAATGAAAATTTTAGCAAGGACAAATAAAAAGTTTCAGGTGAAAAGTTTTTTTTCTTTTAATTAATTATTATTATTTTTTTTTTTTTTAATTTTAATGAGAATTTTTTTTCTTTCTTTCTGAATATTAATGAAAAATAGTTACTTATGGTTTTCGAATAGAATTTTCTAGAGTTCAATTCTATACGGAATTCGGCGGAGATCTTTAATTTTAACTTATTAATGAAACTACTTCAAAATATTGAATGAAATTCTTTAACGGCCATATAAAGAGATAATATGAATTATAAAAAAAATAAATAAATAAGTATATCAGAAACATTTTAATGAAACATGAAACTTTTTTTTTTTTAATGAAATGTGAATCTTTCAATACAAAATCTCAAATAAATCTATGCACACATAAAAGTTTTCACAAAACTTTCACATAGTTGCGAAACCAAAGTTTTGTGAAACTTTTTTTTTATTTTGGTTTCATGAAAACTATTTCATCAGTTTTGTGTATGAAAGTTTCACTTTATGATAAATTACGATAAATTTGTTCATACTTATAAGTACATATATGACAAATAAACAAATAAAAGTGTTTTTGATGAGAGTAATATAATATTATATTTTCATTGATGTATGTGCGGCAAACATATGAAATAAGTTTTGAGAAAATTTAAGTAGATTCATTAAAAAAAAAGTTTTGGTCTGTGTGTGGACTGCCCAAAAATTCCACTTTTAAAATGGTTTTTGTTATTTTTTATCTTGTATCTAAAAACATAAATTTTTAATGTATATATGTATATATATAATAAAAATAAAAACACCCTACTTCAGTTTGTCAAAATTATGTTTTCATTTTTTTTTTTGTTTTTTTTTGTGTTGTTTTCATAATCTCTCAAGAGAATAATTTTTTAAATGAAATATTTAATTTAAATAATAATGAGTTGAAAGAAAAATATGATGAAAACATGGGAAAATTAAAATTGTTTTATGATTTTTAACCAGAAATAAGAATGTTTATTCTTTTTTTTTTGTTATTTACTTGTAAGGTTTGTATTTAATATGGAATTTTCTTTGTCCGTGTAAAAATTTTTTGAAAAAAAAAAAAAAAAAAAAAATTTATGTTATCCAAAATTTTTCGTTGTTTCTTTTAATTAAATTTTAAAACATTTATTTAGAAAAAAAAAAACAAAAAAAAAACAATACTCTTTTATTTCTCCTTAACCTTTTTTGATGAGTGTTTTATATATAAATGTATATATATATATATATATATATATATATATATATATATATATATATATATATATATATATATATATAATTCTATTTTTGTACAATATTAACACTATTTGTGAAATAAATTACAGACTTTCCACCTTATACTTTTAACATTTACATAATTTTATTTATGTTTTTCATTTAATAAGAAAATTATTAATTGCTAAAAGAATTTTAATTAGAATTTTTTTTTTTTTCATACAATTTAAGATAGAAATATTTATTAAAAAAAAAAAAAATATGTGACTGATAATTTAAGATAGAAGAAATATTTATTAAAAAAAAAAAAATATTTCACTGATATTAAAATGATCATATATATTCACTTTATATTTGTTTTAATTGGTATAGGTACGTTTAGACGTTTCTGCAACTTAAAAGCTATGTGCATGTCTACTAACTTCTCAAGTTTTTCAATATAAGTAGAAAGAACTAATAAAAATGTTCATCATGATTAAAGCTGCATATTGGATTAAATATGCAATCAATTAGGCAATTACAAAAAGACTAAAAATTGTATAAATGACTTATTTCAAAAGTTCTCAGTAATTTAGGAAATATAATGAAGTTTTAACATTCAATAAAATATTTTTAAACTTTTTCTTCTAACTATAACTGACCGTGTAACCAAGTTATTATATTATATACATATAAGAACAAGAAGAAAGTTTTAAGTCTATCTAGGTGTACCACTTCACTCAAATTAATGTATCGGAAAATGAAAGCTTTCCTGCTGGTAAAAACAAGGATTCATAATTTCACAAAATAATTTGTTCATATTGTTGTTATTTTTAACTAAAATAAAAATAAAATCATTCTCTTAAATTCCTTTCATAAATAAAATTGTTAGCTCTCCACTACCTACTACAATTTTATGCAAATTTAGCAA
This sequence comes from Hybos culiciformis, assembly GCA_964007475.1. Lineage (NCBI taxonomy): Eukaryota > Metazoa > Arthropoda > Insecta > Diptera > Hybotidae > Hybos > Hybos culiciformis. The sequence goes on along the minus strand of OZ023275.1, from coordinate 34,428,920 downwards.
AAATTAATAAATTTCAATAGGTACCTAAATTATAAATTAAAATTTATTCAAAACTCATTATTAACAAAAGGAAAAACTATAAAGTATGGTGTTGTATAGTAAAAAAAAAAAAAAAAATATAAATAAAATAAATAAAAAAGAAGAAAATAACCGTAATGAAGAAAAGTGAAGGATATTTTAACCATAATCCTGCAACACTTTGTTATGAAATTTAATGTTATTTTCTGACCACAAAACACAAGTTGGTTTCAAGGAACACCTTTTGTGTAAAACAGGAAAATTAAAAACCGCAAAGGAAAAGTCTTATTATAAAAACAGGTTTTCTATTATATTCCAGGTTGTATAATATGTTTTGTATACATAATGTAGTTTTATGCTAATAATAATTTATGTATTCAATTTCTTATGTTTGCAAATTATATACATACAATATTAATAAATATTTACGATTTATATTTTGTTTGATATTATAAAGAAAGATTAGAGTGTGTAAATTAAGTATTATTATTATTATGGGTGAGTTTTCGTTTTTTTTTTTTGTTAATTGTTTTGCTTAAAAGATAAAAATATTTGTTTTTTAAAATTAATCTTATTAATTGATAAGAACATTCTTATGCTAACTATGTGTTGATAGTTTGTTTAGAAATCAATTCTGGAAAATATTATGAATTATATGTATATGACATTACTATAGTCATGATTTAATTTATTTACCATTTTTGCAGACAATCATGTTGAAAATGTTTTAAGGATTGTATTTGACCCTAAACAAACTTTTCTTTTGGTATTGCATGAAATAAGGACAACTACTATATGTGAAATAATTATGTCAACATTTTTCTAAAAGTGAACTCGCATTTTTTATATTTTAAGGCATTTTCATTTAGAAGTTTAATTTCTAATGTTTTTGCAAAAACATATATGAAAACTATATATGAAAGGCATTAAATAGCCTACTGAATATTTATCTCTAAAAGCCTCTCTAAAATTCTATGTCTCGAAGTTATGAACTGACTTGATTGTTTATGTAAACAAAACAAAAAAAACAAAAAAACAGATGAGATTTTAAAAAGTTTTAATAAAATATAGAAAACTTTTTTATACTATATATTTGATATTAGCACTTTTTTTTTTCTTCTGTTTCCTACAAACACTGTCATATTTATTAAAAAAAAAAAAAGACGAAAAATCTAAAAAATAGGAAAAAAAACCCACCCGGAAATTTTATAGCCTGACTTTGAAAATTTGTACATTTTTTGCACTCATTTTCGTGCTATGTACAAGTGTTTTTAATTTAATTTATTTTCTCTGTTGTACACTTTTTTTTTACCATTTACTTGTTTTTTTTTTTTTTTTGACATTATATAGAGTTAAAAAGATAAGCCATTTGTGTTGGAAGCCAAAAAAAAAAAAAGGGAAAAAAAAACAAATTATTCAAAAAACGAAAAAACAAAAAAAAAAAAGAGCTAAATATTTTAAGTTGAAATGCAAAAATTTAAAAATATTTTATTCAAATTTGCAAAATAAAAATTATATCTATCATATATATGTAGGATGTAGGTATATAGTAGAGACAGATAGTATGAATAATTGTATACACACTTAAATTTCCATTTTTTTAAATGGGTAACATTGTAGAAATGGCTATAATTTATAATTCAGAAACATTTAATCAAAATATTAAAAAAAGAAATTTAAATGAAGACATTACAATTTTAATTAATTTTTTTTTTCTTCTTTTTTTGATAAGTTAATTGAACAAAATATTTTTGACTATAATTATAGAAGAAACAAATATATTTTGGTAATAATAATACTGTTGAGCTGTACATTTTGCGATTAATTAAAAATATTAAATTTTATATCATTCTTCTTCATATCCTGCGCTCTATGTTACACTATCATTGTATAATTAAAATTAAATTAATAATCTTTGAGAATACAGTTTGCACTATGTTTTCCGAAATTTTCATTTCACATTCTATAATATTGAAGTTTTAAAAAGTTAATTAATTTTTAATGTAAACAAAATCATGTTTTAATTTTATTTATAAATTAATAAATTCTGGCTAACACTGTGGAGTGTGTTTTGTATAAGTTTCAAACTTTCATTTCTCCAATATGTGCATTGGAGTTTAAAAATTTAATAAATATTTAATGCAAACAAAATATTCTACGTTATCACTATTTCTATGCTTAAGTTTTGTATATCTTACATGCAATTCTTGCATATATACATAGGTATATTACATATAATAATTATGTAAACATCGAAAATTGTTGAATGATAGGGGTTTTTAATAAACATTAATTTCCTCTATATTATCTTTGTTTTTACTATTTTCATTTTCTGATGACTATGCATTTAAACTTTTAAAGTAAAATGAAATTAATACTTGAATATTGAAATAATAATTTTTTTTTTTTTTTAATATATTATTTATTATAAACCTTTTAAATCGCATATAATGGTTTTTTTCCAATTAATTCGCTATAAAAATAAAACAAGGAATTTAATTTTTAATTAATTAATTGTTTATTTTAATTATATTTATGTTCGGATTCATATCTGTGGACTGAAATAAAAGAGTTCATCCAATTCTATACATTATTTTTATGACATTTTAATTTTTTTTGTTCGATCTTAGTGTGTTTATTTTTATTTTTTGTTTAACAATTAAAAATAAATTCTTTTTGTGTTCAATTTTTTTGTTTTTATTTTGTTGAATAATTGCAAAATAAAATATTTTAAATTATTTAAACAATAAATTTATTCATCCCACTTAGTTGGATTGAACTTTTTTATCTATAAGCCATAGATATGAAACTACATAATTTTTTTCAGGTGAATACATATAGACATGTTATATGATAAATTCAATCATTGTTCTGCAAATTGGCAATAAAATTTACGTAAATTTATTTTTTTTCTTAAAAGGCTGAATAAAAAAAATTCCATTGAAATGATATTTTTTATTAAGTACTTTATTTTGTATTAGATTGTTGTTAACCTAAGGGCACACTGAAAGTGTATATATAAATTGTTTCATTGTGGTAGCTTCATTTTTAAACTAATTTCTCAATTTGATTATAACCATGCTGTTGAAAATAGCCAGAAGAAATAGTACATATATAAATGTATATGTAATTTTATTCGTTCAGGTATAACAACTATACGTTCAGGTATAGTAGGTTTTTAATTTCTTTTTTTCCATATAAATTATTCCGATTTAAAATTATAATAAAATTGTTGAAAATTGCCTAAGTAGAAAAACTGTTTTACCTCAAAATTATTTTGAACCGCAAATTTTATAATTTTTGGTGAAATAATTACATCAAAAAATATTCATTAAAAGGAACAAAATTTCTTCTTCTTATTAGTTATAGAAGTTCTTAGACCAAAAATTTTTTTAATATACACAGTAAATGCTAGTGTATAGAAATGTAGCATAAGTGTAAAAGGAAATTCCTTCCATCACAAACTAAACGTATATAAGTTATGTTTAAATTAGGTCGAACAGCGTGAGCATAAGAATCGAATTCTGTTTCTGCATATCACAATTTTATATCTTTTCAAAAACGACCTAATTAGCTCCAAAATACATTAATACAACAGTATCAAATTTATAAACAGGAATGAAACCAATGAATTTCAAACAAAATTAAAATTAATATATAAAGAAAATATAACTCTATTTTCATCTTTTTTTTTTAAATACTTACGATAGAGATTAATATTTGGTTGAAAAAGAAATAAAATAACAATAATAATAGTTAGCAATTTATAATGTCAAATAACAATTTCCCAAATAGGGCTTGTTTTGTTATTTTATTATAAGATAAAATTATTGAATTTCCCAGTTGATAATTTTTCCAGGTCAACAATTAGGGACTATATTTTTTTTTTGCAAACTATTAGGTTTTTCATTTTATGAAAATATTTTATATCTTATTGCTTTTTCAAGACAACAAAAGCATATTTATTCTTTTGGAAAAATTGGTGCATAAAATTGAATTGTAGTTTCTTAAAAAAAAATTTTTTTGTTTTATTTTTCTATACATATATAGAATAAATTTCTTATTGTTATTATTATGAAATAATATTTAAATATATTTCTTTAAGATACATATTTGCTTGAATTTCATTTTCATATTATTTGAACACATTGAAAAATGTTTGCCAATAAAATTTTTGAAAAATATTTTATAAAGTTTAATACATAATATATTTTTGTAAAATTATATGCATTTCAAAGTTTCAAGAGCTTTGAATACATTCTGAGGTAATGAATTTTGTTGTGAAAAAATTAAATAAATATTTTTAATGCACGCACACCATATGATAGGTTTTGGGTATATTTTAAAAAAAAATCTTAAATTTCAACTATACAATTTGTTTATTTAACTTTTAGAATAATTTTGCCTGTAATGTGAGCCAAATATCTCCTAAATAAACTATAAAATGGAGAGTTAAAAACTAAACTAAAAATAAAATATAAATTCGTAGGCACATAACTTTATAATTTCAGTCAAATGTTTACTTCATTTGTAGGATTTTTTGAGTTTAAAAACGACAGTAAATAATAATGAAAAGACTAAGCAATTTCAACATAATGAAAAATCAAATTTTCTAAATATTAATATGATGCAAACTTAAAATTCATATAAATATAGAAACTTTAACGTCCTTATCAATAATTTAAGAAAACAAAATTTCCCACAAGAAAAATTAAATTTTCAAGAATATTTTGACTTTATTATTTTGACGATAATTATTATATAAAAAATTCCATTGTACTTATAACGTTCAAAAATTTACCAAGAAATTCTATACATATATAAATATTCTATATATGAATATTTCACATTTTACAAATAAAAACATTATGTAAAATAAAATGTATATACATACATACATATTTACATAACATCAAAATCAAAATAGTTTCATATTAATAATGTATGTTTTGAAAATTAAAACTATTTTTAACATAAAATTTCAAATTCAATAAGAAAATTGTTTCTAAAACTTGCTTGCTTTATAATTTTCCACATCGCAATATTTTCAGAAAATTAAAAACAAAATAAAAAATAAAATATGCTTTAAGCTAAATAACTTCGTTAGAAATTGTGGAAAAACATTGATAGTAAAAAAAAAATAAAAAAAAATTTTCTGCCACTTTTGGTTACACAACAATCCTTTTCCTCACTTTCATGTGCATAATAATATACAAAAAAAAAGAAGCAGGATAAAAATAAAGGAAATTATTTGAAAATGAAATGTTCCTTTTAAAAATGATAACACTGTGACGAGTATTTAAATAAACATTTTATTTTTCCTTAATTGAAAGTTGTACATTATATACTTTTTTGTATGAAGTATATACACACTATTTTCTTTTAGAGAAAATTTACATCGGTTTTGGAAATTGTACATAAAAAAGAAATATCAAAAGAAGAATATAGTTTGGATAAAAAAAAAACAGGAATGAATATCACCTCCTAACCTGATTTTGTGAAATATAAAAAATAAATAAAAAAAAAAATTAAATAATGTCAGTGTTATTTTGTTTGCAATTAACCTTATGTATATTACTCAAGTATCATGGAAAGCAAATGGATTGGATATTATTAAGAATCATAGAAACTCTAAGTTAGAATATTTTAATGTGTATATTTTTTAATAATTTTCCGAACATAGCTAAATTGTTTGAGAGCAATCGTAAAAATACTTTCATTTGAATTAAAGAATCATTTAGGTGTGTTCCAGTTTGAACTTCATTGATTTGGTGCTTTGAACTGTCACTCACTTTTTTGAGAAATCGTTAAATCGTTTTAGAAATCGTTAAATTTATAAATGAATTCGTTAATTTCATAACGAAGTCATATAATTGATTTATTCGCACTCGCCGGCATTAATTTTTAATCTAAATATAAAATAAAAAGACCAACCAAGCTTTTCGTCGACCTAGATTTATTTATTACGTATTTCACACATAATTTACATTAAAATCTATAAAAAATAAATCGATAAACAAACTGAGTCCAAATATAATTCTTTGCCGTCGATTTGTCTGCATGAAACTTTTATGAAAGTCGTTGTCGTCGTCGTAGCATCATTATAATGCCCCAAAAATATGTTTTCTTTATATTTTTTATATTTTCAATTTTTTTTTTTCGCAAGAAAAACGAAATAAATAATCAAAATAACGAAAAAAAAAAATTACATATTTGTTTTCCGGATGATAAATTATTAAATATTTATCACTTTTAATGTTTTTTTAAAAGTAAATAACTTTTTTTTTTATTGATTGGTATAAAATTTGAAAATTGGAAAAATAAATAAGTTTCTGCAGAAAACACATATTTTTTTTTTTAGAATTTTGTTTCTGAATCAAAAGAAATTAAAAAAGTTTATTTTTTATTTAATTCCATTTCATTTAACATCTTTGATAGATAATTTTCGTTCTTTTTTTTTGTTTTCATAGAATAAATATATTTATATACGAAATATTTTTGCAATAAATTCTAGTGATTTAGCAATTTTCATGTTTTGTAAATAAAAAATGTTTTGATTTTTATTAGCTGCTAAATTGATACGGGTATAAGATACAGGATGGTAATAAAAAAAATTTAAATATTTTTGTAGAAAAAACAACAACAAAATTATCAATAAATCCCGCCTAAAATAAACGATAGAATTTTTTTTTGCGCTTTTATAAAATTAATTAAAAAAATAATTATATTAAAAATTTGTCGCATCGCATCAGAAATTCTCTGTGGTATTAATATTGATGTACATCGAACATACAGTATGTACAATGAGATACCTGAGTTGTCTACAAATGGTGCAAAAATGCTTAAATTAAATTTTTGTTTAAAAATAAAGTTTTAACCAATTATCATTTTTGTATAGATTCCTTTTTTTTTTAGCTAGAAGTTAATATGGAAATGTTTTCAATTTTTTACTTTTCACATGGTTTTCAAAAACTTGTACATATATTAACTCTATTACGATAGCCCTATGCAAGCTGAAGCTACAATTGTATTTTTTCATAGATTGACATTAGAGGAATAAAATTTCTAAGCCGAAAGATAATCTTAAAAAAAAAAACAGAGATAGATATGGTTAAAATTTTTTTTATTTTAAGTTTTAAAACTCAGAATTTTTCAACAATAATCCTCTGATTTCAGAAAATCTTGAAAACTTAATAAATGAAAAATAGACAGCAAATAAATTTTTTGTTTTTTAATGTCCATAAATTTTTTTTTTTGGAGATATATTTTTACATAGATAAAAATATATACATATTTAGTTATATATTACATATAATCAAGAAAGAAAAAACGTTAACAAAAAGAATTTATATTTTGTTAAAGAATTGTTTCTGTTTGTCATAAAGTATATATATGTATGTTTTTTTTTTTATATGTGGGACCCGTTTTAATTTTATTTTATTATTTTTTTCTTCTGTTTTTTTTTTAACTTTAAAAGAATTTAATTTAGTGTATTTTGGTATTTGTTTTTGGATAAAAAGGAAATTAATATTGGTTTCTCAAAGTTCCTTTGAGTTGATAAAATGTTTACATTTTAATTTTGGAATCTGGGAATGGGAATAAAAAAAATAAAAAATTTCTAAAAAAACTATATTTTTTATAGAAAAAGTTTTAGCTATATTTTAGCTATATAGCAGTTCATATGTTTATTTAAAATAATCTGTTCCGTAAAAGGTTGTAAATTTAGATGTAAATTAATGGATTTCGATGAAAACAAATACGTCTTCTTATGTTTTAAATACTAGCTGCAAAACTCAAATAATATGCTGATTGTATCATTATAATAGATACTATAATATATACTTTGATAAAGCCAAAAGAGTATGGATTGAGGAATTGTACCAGGTGTGTTTCGAATCTCACTAAGTTCTAATTCAGGATATATTATCTGGATTAAATGTTGAATATTATTAATGAAAATTTAATTCAAAAATAATAATCTAACTTAATAGGTACAAATATTGATATATACTCTTCTCTCTATATATCGAAGATAATTTTATATATATATATAAAATTATCTATATATATTTTGTATTTTCCTAGGAATTGACCTTTAAATATCATGGCTATTTTGAAAGGACAACATGTTTTAATATGAAAGAAAAATAAATTACAAAAAAAGAAAATTAAAAAAATTACAGGAAGTATTTTTATTCGATTTTTTTACCCCTATTTATTTTTTTTTTTGTAAACAAGGACCATAACTTAGATTTAATCTGTCGAATTAGCTATTTTTTTCTGTGATTTATAATTTTCAACTCCCTGGAGGCTAATATTGAAAAAAAAAACCTAATTCTCCTCTTTCCATTTTATGATTTTCTCCAGACAGAAACCCTCTTAAAATGTTATAACCAGAAGCTATTTATTTTGTGTTGAATTTTTTTTTTTTTTTACTCTTCGAATAGCAAAATATAACACTGAAAAAAGGTCATCCACCAGAATTGTAGACTTTATATATGAAATAATAAAAATAATTTATATATAATGCCGTAGAATAATAATCAAAAAAAAAAATAAATAAAAAAATCTGATAAAAGATAAAATTGGAAAAATATTTACTTTTTGTTCGATGAAGTAAAATCCTATAAAGCTTTAAATTAAAGTAGAAAAATAAACGAATCATGAGTTTTCTCTTGAAAGAATTTTGCTGAAAATATAATTTGATAAGTTAATTTAATTTTTTTTTGAAGAGAAATGTCACAGAAATAATGTGTTTCTATGTAAGGAATGTCTTTATACTTATAGTAACTATAATATACAAGTACACTACATAGTAATGTGGGTGTAGTTTTGTAGTCTATCAACTTGATTATAATCACGTATTAGGTATTACAACACAATATGAAAATACTGAAAAGTTTGGATATATTTTTCTTATATATAGTTTATGGTTTTCAATGGTATGCAAACTAGCTATTGTACTGAGAATCAGTCTTGGGGTTTAAATCTGAATGGTATAATCTTCTTTTACAGAATTATACATGAGTTTTTAATGATCTAAGTACAATAATAGCTAAACTTATTATATCTGAATTCTGACATCTTTAGCGGAGCATAAATTAAAATATTTTGTGTAAATTTACGACGGCAATTTTTAACGCTTCAACTTTTTATATTAAATAAGTACTTGTTGATAGAATATATAATTTCACTTTAAACTTGTTTCAATGTAACAACGAAAAAATTTTTAAATATATAATTTTCGGAAAACGATGTAATGAAATCCGTAAAAATGTTCGCCTCTTATTTTTAAACCTGAAAATACAGTGAAATGGTGTAGAATACAGTGAAGTTAAAAAAATACAGTGAAGTTTTACTACAGTGATCGTACTTTTTCATCTTTTAAACGTGTTAACTATTATGTCTTGTTCAGAATTCTGTATATAAAAATATCTATAGAAATTTTTATAAAATTTATGCCAGTTGCAATAAATTTTATGCTCTTTCTTACTTACATATTATGTTAAAAAAAAAAATATTTTTTTTTTATGAAAAAAAAAATATATATTTAATTCATGCAAATCAAATCAGAACGTTTTTATGTAGAATGTTGTACATAATTTACATTTTTTTTTGCAAAACATTTGTTCTTTTCTTTTTTTTTTGCTCTGAATAAGATTTTAAAAAATTGTTAGAAAAAAGGTTTAAATATATTCCCTAACCTTGTTTATTTCGAATTATCATTGGGTTACATGAAATGTACCTGAATATATTCAAATCCTACACATTTATTCATTTTATATATAAGATTTTATTTATTTTGAGTAAATGAATGATAGAATTTTGGATAAAGTTAAATCTGCGTTTTTATTGGTTCAAAGAAATCTTTCGATAACTCTTGTAATTTTTTAAGCCATAGAAAATAAGTTATTTTAAATTTTTTACTGGAAGATTTTTACATGTATTATTGAACATCCCTGTTTACTCCAATATAAGGTCGTAATCTAGATCTAGAAATAGACAGATAACATCAATGATCACTTTTGTTTCACATTCTCAATTTCCTTAAAAACTGTTTATATTAAAAAATATAAATTTAAATTTTAAAATGAAGGCTAACTTGACAATGACAATTTACCCACTGGAATACATCCAACCGCTTTAAAAATAAATATTTCTATCAATAAAATTATATATATATATAATTTTTTTTATAATTTGAAATAAAAATTCTACACCCAATAAATTATTCTTTTTAATAGGTTTTTCATTAAAAACAATTTTCAACTATATAATTCCCCTGTAAGATATTTTTAAAAAAAAGTAAATTAGACTTTAATTTTCACTTAAGGTCTTTTATATGGTGATTCGAATTATTTTTTCGGTTTTCTTTTCATATATGCACACAATATATTTATATTTTGCAATGAAAAACCTTATTCAGTCCATAATAGCCTTGGTAAATAAAAATTTTGCATTCAATTTAAACTTCCGTGAAATAGATAGCCTTAAATACGATATTTACCTTACAAGTGGTTCTTAAGAGGATTACAATTTTTCGAATTATGTTCCACCACGTAAACTTTACAAATGCTTTAAGAATATTTTTTTTCATTACAATGGTGATTTTGTTATATAAAGAAAATTAGGATTTTTTTTTTAAATGCAGATTGATAGAACGTTGAGACTATTTTGAAATGCACTTTCAACATAATATGTACATCACCTTAATAACTTTCTATCTAAATAAAAGTTTTAAATCCATATAAACGAATAAAGTTACAATTTATTTTTCTTTCGCCTCTTTTAAATATATTTAATATCGACCGCCAAAATTGAATTTTAGGTACTTTAAAATAAACATAAATAAAAAATTTACTTTGCTTTTCTAAATAAAAGTTTCCTCTTTTCGTCGAATTGAATTTTCTTTTTTTTTTCTCTTCTTTTCATATTAAATTTTCCTTTTCATCAAATTTTCATCTTATGTACATAATATTGTAATCAGTATATAGTTAGTTCTGTGCTATGACGCTGCTCTTGGGCATAATAAATTTACTTCTATAAGAATTTGTTTTTTTTTTTTTACCTTTAGAAATAAAAAATTCAATAATGATGATTTCTGTTAAAAAAAAAAGTTATATTCTATGGAATTTCAGATTATTTAAAAGACTAAACTTTTAATAAGAAATAAAAGTGTTTAATAATTGAATAAGTTATTTTGAATTGAAATTTACTTTAACCCTCTCTCATTATATCTTTTAAATGCATAATGAAATAAAAATGCACCAGTAAATTTATAATTAAAAACGAGTCTTAGAAAAATATAATTCAAAGGTTTTTAATATGAGAATTGTGATTAATTATTTTGATTATTTCAATTCATTTAGATAATTTTTTTGAATTTTCAATTGATATGGTCTGCTTGCTTAAACTATGTATTTATTATGAATTCTTTAATGTCATTTAATAGTTTAACGGAAAAGATAAAATTTAATAAAAAAAAATCTAAAGTTATTATCTATTTTATTTACAAACTATGTTATTTATTACTTTTCACAAATAAAATGATGTATAAGCTATAATAGTTTCTATATATAAATTTAAATATATTATTATTAGTAGTATAACATGTTTTTACATATATATCGTAAGAATTATCTTTTTCTGTATAACTATTTTTATATAAAATGGATCTTTCACCTATCATGTCTTTCATTGATTCATTTTATCCTTTTTAACTATGAAAAGATAATTTGTTTTTTTTTCCTATCCTTATTAAAAAGTCGTCAGATGTCAGATTGCTCAAATGATTAGAAAACGAAAAATATATGGAAAATATATTTTTTCTTTTTTTTTTTCAGCTTTATAATAAAAAATAATAACTTTAGGAAAATATTGGGAAAATTTTTGACATTTTTCTAAAGTGTTATGTGCTTACGTGACTTTAAGGATTAGGGCCTTGTTTCAAAAAGCTTTAAAAAAAAAGATTCATTCAAAAGAAATTATTGTTATGTTCTACAGAAAAACCCTAATCATTCTAAAATATATTTTCATGTTTGTGTATCAGATAACAAATATCACGTTTACATTTTTTATAGCTTTTATACATACAATAATAATAATAATAATAATTATTCATGTTAAACTATTAATTTTAAGTATTTTTTTTTCTTTCAAAATTATCTTATTTCTTTCATTACAAGGTTAATAAGATAATTGATCCCTTTTTATGGCTGCAAGGAATATATAGGAATTGCGAAATCTAAACCAATTTAATTATGTGACGAAATATTTAACTCTTTTTCATATTGCTTTGTTAAAGAAAAATGTTAACAATTTTCATAAATAATTTTCATTGGAATTTTTGTAAAATATCTCTAACTATAATAAGAAAAAGAATATTTGGTTTCCCTTGCAACGTAGATCCTTTTATATGTAATAAATTTGTGATTTCAAAATTTTGAAATTCTAACAAAAAACTGGCATTGCAATTTCTTAAATTTCTTGACATTTGTCTTTATAATATCAATGAACTATTAGAAAATTATTCTTAGAATATTTGATGAAAAATTTTATTTCGAAATAATATAGATGTTTGTTATTTATTAAACCTTTATCTCAAGAAGAAAAAAAATTTTTTTCTTCGGTTGACCATCGTCATCATCATCGTCATCATCATCATCATCATAATAACATTTGAGTTTTAAAATCATTATTAAATAAATTTGGGTTTTATTTTCGAAGTAAACCTTTATTTTATTCTTAAAAAATATGACACTCTAAAATATCGTTTGTCTAAAAAGAAACATCAGAAACATTTTTTTTTTAAATTTTATATTAGAACATATTTTAGCATATCAATATTCTTGAAATTTATTATTGAAAATCTTTATAAATATCATAGTTTAGTTTGAAGTACATATATATGTATATGTATATTATAAATATTTTGTATTATTCCAATTTAAGAAGAGTAATAAAATAAGATTAAAATATTTTGAGAGAGAGAGAGTTTGGTTTTATGCCAAAAGAAATTAATCATTTATATTTTTGGACATTTTACTTAATATAACGATTTTTTGTGACGCCATTTGGAATTGAAGTTGTTTTTGGAACAATTAAGGGCATAACAAGAAATTATGTTAAATATTGTATAGATATTTTATTTTTTTTTTGTAAATTTACACTTTATCAATTATGTGTATTTGCCAAAAATATTCTAATAAGATTATACATATTTTTTTTTTTTTTATTAATTTTTTGGAAAAATATTGGGTTCTTATTAAATTATTGTTATTATAAATCATTCTACTGTCAAATTTTCTTAATTTCATTTTCAATGTTTCCTTTTTACGCAATTCTATATATCGTCTGCTCAGAAATGAAACAACGTATGATATTTATACGTCATTATTAGATAATAGCACCATTCGATTCCTCGTACTCGATTTTATAAGTACAACTACTTTGCAATATTCTTAATGTTGATTGAAATGTGTTTTTTAGATGAAAATTTTACGTTACTTGATATTTTTTCATACGTTTTTTATTAATTTTCAAATCTTTAAACTTAAATTATTCGAAACTATACTTTTCATTATAGATACGTTGTTTCATTTCTCAGCAGAAGATGTCTGGAAAAAAAGGACTTTAACAGTGTTTTTTTTTTAGATTTTAAAACAAGTGTCATTCATACTTGTATTTTTTACCCTGTTAAATTTTACAGTTACAGACTTCAAACCAGCCAAAGATCGAAATAATTTGGACTTATATGTATCCAATTATTTTTAAACGTTTTAATGGATTCCATTGAAAAATAGTTACTTCGGCAGATGGATGTACGTTAGACCACGTTTGCTTCCAAGGATTCGGTCTCGAGGGTGTGAATTACAATTAAAATTGTTAAATTTTTTTGTGGTAGGTATATCTGGTATTAAAGTAACAAACAGACCCATACTTCATTTAAGAATTAACTGACGAATAATTTTTTTTAAGCTTAATTATTCGACTTAATTATTTTAAAATTTTTTACGTTAAAAAAATGTTGAAAAAAAATTAAGAAAATTCATAACAATTTTGAATGAAAAAAATTGTTACTTTAATTTGCAAAAAAAATTCAAATAGGTTTAATTTTCGTTTTGGTTTTTGCATAAAAAAAACTAGCACGCAAGATTCACAATATGAGGTTATTTTTGAGGTAGGTACCTATAAAAACAAACATTTTTAAAACAAATAAATGTAGAACGTTTTTTTTTTCAATATTTTGTTATTTTCTGTGCGTTATTTTTTACTTTAAAAAAAATATATTTTCGAAGTTTTCTTTATGTGTTTTTTTTTCCCTCAGGAACTCTTTTTTTGTACCAATGTATTTTTCACTTCAAAGAAAAATTGGAAATTTTTCAGTTATGAGAAATATTAAACCTATTTTGTTTTCATGTACGTATATTATCCTTATTAAAGACTAAAAGTTTTTTATGTAAACAATTTAAAATATTAAGGTTCTTAACAGATTTTTTAAAATTCTGTAATCTTTTTCTGTTACTTTTTCTTCATTTCCCTTTCATTATTTTAATCATACTAGAATGAAGTAAATAAAAAAGTTAAATTACACTTATATAATTATACGATAAAAAATATTAATGAAAACCTTTGTAGTTCTATGCATTTACAATTGTAAAATTAACGTATTGGTCTAGAAAAATTTTCGAATTAAGTCTCTTCAATTATTTAATTTCCTACAACTTGGATTTATTTATAATACATTTATGATATTCACAAATAAAACTGGGTGTTTGTTATTTAAATAAAACTAAAACAGCTGCAAATATTAAAAACCCTATAATGCAAATTCTAATGAAATATTATTATAATTAATTAAAAAAAGATTTTATTTGAATACAAAGATATTTATCTAAAGAAACAAGGTATATCTGCAAAAGAAAAACAAAATTTAATTTTACTAAGAAAAATTTAAAGAAAATTTAAAGTTTTTTTTTATTTTTCGAAATTTATTTAAGTTAAATTTAAATATTCTTTTTATACATTAAAATAAATTTAATTTTTTTTTTATATATATATATATATATAAATAAACCTTTTTCTCAAAATAGAAGTCGTTAAAACAAATGGGTTGTCTGTATAATGAAAAATTTAACTTTCGTAGTACCTACATTATATACATAAAAAAGAAAAAAAAAAACAAAAAAAAAAAAAATTCCTTAAATTTCTTCCAACCTGTACCTACCTTTTATATTTATGGAAATTTTAATCTTTGTTTTTTTTTTTTGGAAGTAACTATAAATTCTTTTCTGTTCCATTAAAATATTTTTCTTGGTATGTTTGACAGTTGAATTAAGTTTGAAAATGCAAAAGTTAATTCGAATCTACGCAATTTTCAGCATAATGTATAAAATTTGCATATAATTTATACGTAAGTTGTCACTTTTATATATTTGATTTATTTCTGAGTAGTTTTATATTATATAGGATAAAGAATATTTTCAACTTCATAACTATTTAAATTTTAAAAAAAGTCTTGTAGCTATTTGTTAAAAATTTTTCATAACTTCACAACTTTAATGTACGTAAGGTAATATTTTTTTGAAAACCGCCTAATAATAGAATTGTAATCATATGATCAGGACTCCGTCATTTCTTCTATACGATAATCCTTCTCGTTTTTAATATAAACCGAAATTCAAAAAAAAAAAAAAAAAAATACAAAAAAAATTATGTATATTTTTGTGTTAAAAATAACGACAAGACTTACATTAAAATCTACCTTCGTTTTATTCTTAAGAATTTAAAAAAAAAAATTTTTTTTGTTTCTTTCTTACTTTTTTGTTGTTGATTTTAATTAACAAATTGGGATAAAATTTAGTTACACAAAATGTCTTTTAAAAATATCTTTGGAAATGATAACATTTCCTGTTTTCTATTAAATTTCAAAATTTTTAGCTTTTAGTCTGTGTTGATAGTAAAAAATATATTTAAAAAAGCTTTTATTTTTACATTTTATATAAAATCCTTTTTCAAATTTAAAATTTATATATATATAATTTGATTGGATTTAGATAGGTTTTCAACAATATTTCTTGTTTATGCTATAAAGTGTATAGAATTGGAAATTTCTCTAAAAAAAACAAAAATTTTAGTTAATAAAAAATGGAAATGAAACCGTGAAATAAAATATTTATGAAGAATTTTTTAATCAAGAATTTGATACGTGATTTTTTGTGTAATCGAAATATATGTTATTTTGAATTTTTGTTGTTTTTATTAGAATGCAAATTATACTTCGTTGTAATTTTTTGGTGGTAAACCTCTAGTTCTTAAAAAAAAACAAGGGAATGATATTTGACGATTACTATTTTCTTTTTATGTTCTTTTTAAAAAAAATTAATTATTTTCACAAACTAAGTGGTCCATTTCATATAGCTTATCCTTATAAAAGGATACTTGTGCATTCTTATGATAAATATTTGTTTGGGTATTTGTTTTGATAAGTAATTGTTTTGAAAAAATAGAAACTCACTTACATATAAAATGTAAGGTTAAAATTTCGCAGTATTTGTTTATCTTACAGTACTATACCATTGCAGGTTTAAACTACCTTAAGTATCTAACTTATAATAATAATAATAATAATAATCATAACATTTTGTTTTATATGTTAAATTCATATATATAAATTTTCAGTTAATTTTAAAGATAATTTTAAATTAACATAAATAAAATAATTTCAAGAATATATTTATAAATTTATGTATACATTTAAAAATTAAATAAATTTTGTATGAATGTGAATAAAATGATAAAATTCTTCAATTAAAACATTATATTATCACATACATATATATTTATGTACCTACATATAAAATTTTTATTTGCCTACGATACGACGACGATAAAGAAATATCTTTGTTTCTAAAAATTTATTATTTATTATTATTTGAATAAATAAAGACAAGACGTGTTTGTCTGTTGCTTTTAGTATCCTTTGGGGGGAAAAACATATATCAGAAACATATATGTATGTACTTCAGATTAAGTACATTCTATATCTACACTATATATAAGAAAATAGAAGAAACAATTGTGACAATTAAAAGTGAGATTTGTCAAATTTAAATAATATATATATGTATATTATTTATAATATATCATTTTATTATTATAATTCCTTTAAATGAAATATGTAACTGAAATAAGGAAAATCATTTTTAATGAAAACATACGACAAAATAATCATATTGTAATTATATGTATAAGATTTGTTAGAATATTAGATGTTAGTTATTCGCTCTTAATTTAACCTCTAATTTTGAAAATATATTTTATAACAATTCGATAAAATTACAATTAAAAATGATTTATTAAAACTGACAGTTGAATAATTTCAAAAACACTAAATTAAATTATATATGTGACATCTTGTCGCCTAAATGTAAATGTAGCAAGTATATTAATCATTAATGCAGTTTCTGTTTATATTTAATATTAAAAAAAATGTTGAATGAAGTTGATTGGCTTTGTGTATTCTTAATCAATGGTAGAATCCAATATTCTAAAAATATAAATATATGTACACGAAAATATAAACTATAAGATCTAGATAACAAAAACCAATTAAAATTTAGATATTGAGTCTATATTATATACATGTGTTCAAAACCAATATATTTTTTTTATAAAAATACATGTTTATTTTCACAATTTTTTTAATAAATAAATTGTTATGATTTTTATTGATTTGTATTATTATGTTTTACAACAATAATAAACGTTTCTAGCTTAACATGAACAAATGTATGGAGAAGTGAAAATTAAACAAAAACAATATATATAGTTATAGTTTGACAATCCATTTAATATATAAAAAACAAAATGTGTAGGCAAAACTTTGGCTCTATGATATTTTATTGTTTCTCTATATCAGAAACTTAACCAAATAATACAAACATGCATTTTATTATTTCTTTCTATTTACTTTTCAACAAAGTATAATAAATCATTCAGTCATACATATATTTATGTAAATGTGTTTTATAATGTTAAAAACACAAAAAAACTATACTTATATAAATTTATAATATATACATTTATATTATATATTGTGCATTGTGTTATGTATATTTTATTTAGAATTTTTGTCGATTGATAAATTGCATTTTCCATATGCCTAGTTTGTTTTGTTCACTTTGTGTACTTTAAGTATAAGTGATTTTTGAGAGGCTTTTAAGGCAAAAAAAAAAAAAACAACAAAAAAAAAAGAATATAAAAAAAAATCTTTTCCATAAAGCTTAATGACTTCTCATTTCACATGAATGGTGTTCATTATTGCACATTATCATGTCGGTGGTATAGACATAAAAATGAGAGAACTCAACATGTAAGATTGATTTTCTTGAATAAAAAATGAACATTAAGAAAAAAAAAGTATTTAAATTTTATTTTAAATATATATCGAAATAAATTTTAGATAAATTTAAATAAAACGTTATGAAAGTTAGAAAAAAAAATTCATTACGTTCTATACTACTTTTTGTTTTTAAAACATGTAGAGATGTAGCCATAGCCCATAGTTACTTTTACGTTTTGTTTTTTTAAGCGTATTAAATACACAAATTTGATCTCATTTTGGTGGAATTACTAAAATTGTATTTTTTTTTATATTCCCACCAAAATGAGATTAAATAACAAAATTACAAACAAAAATAAAATTTACATAAACTTATCTTCTTTCGATATGAAATCAATATTTTGTAAGTATGTAGTTATTTATTTCAACCATAAATTGTAAAAAAAGAAAAAACAAACATATGTTAAGAAATCGAATTTTGGTAGATAATGTGTTAATCGGCTTTACATAACTTTAATAAAGTGTCAGAATAACTTATCTGAAAGTGACTTAAAGTCAAAGTAAAATATTTGAAAAAGCCAAAAAAGATCTGAATCGATAAAGACAAATTTTTGTAAAATTGGAAAAAGGATAAAAAACTATTTATAGTTTCATCCTTTTACTCCAAAATTTAAAACTACTGATTTTATCTGACTTCATAAGTATAGAAGACACCATCTAGACTACAACTTGGCCTTACAAATCATTTAATCGTCTCATTATAATTTAAAATTTATTAAAATTGTTTTTAAAATATTATATATGTGGGTGGTATTTACATATATATATTGTACATATGGTAATGAATGAAACTATTAACCTAAGCTAATTTTTTTGTTTTTAATCATAAATAAAATATTCATTAGTTTCATATGCAATGTAATTTTCACGCTAAACTTTATCTGAATTAAAAATTATAAAAAGCACCGCGTTATAAAATTTTCGGGTATATGTATAAGTAAGATAAAGGTCAAAATTCTTTATTTTACATAAATATATATGTATAGATATGGACATTGAAAAGGAAAAATTTTCTTTTGAAAATAATGAGAATTTTGTTAAATTTTGTGGAAAAAGTCATTTATTTGAATTCGTTTTTATTTATTTTTATTATTTTGAATAATTTGAGATATTTTGACTTTATACATTTTCATGATATAAATTTGAGATTAAAATAATTTTCTTTCTGGAAATGGAAATTTAAATATAAAAAATTTTCTTTTTGAAACAAAGTAAATTCTTAGGCGAACTCATTATTTATATAATTTTTAGTTTTTTTTTTTTTTTAAGAATTTAAAATATTTTAAGAATTTTATGTTGATTTTTTTATTCAACACTCTAAAAAAATTTCTGTACAATTTTTTGTATAAAACACCTTTATATTTATGTAAAAATCAGAAATTTTTATATATTTTTTAATTTGTTCATATCATATTTTAGGTAAATGATAATTGATAAGTAGTCATTTGATTAAATGTAAAATCTTAAGTCTGTATAGGCACTTTAAGAATAATAATCAATAAGATGATTCGTTGTTATTAAGCTCAGTTTTTGTGCGAAGAGGCGCATTTAAGTGAATAAAAAATGTATTCCAAAAAGTATGTATTTACATGTTATAATCCCTTGGTCTAGTGATAAATGATAAGATTTAGGTAGTTTTTTTATTGGTGACAAATTCAAAAAAAAAATCCTCAGACAAAATATTATCTTAGGCAATTTAAATATAAATCTATATTAACAGAGATTACAATCTGATTTTTTCCGCGCATAAATATAGTATATGTTTACTTTCAAAATCTGATTCTATATACTCTGGAATTTTTGTGGAATAATATTTTAGCTATATTATTGCTGTATAAAAAATATATATTATATTGTGATTCTTTGATGAGAAATTATGACAAAAAATATTAAATAAATAAAAATTATTTTATTCAACAACAAGAAAGGTTATTTAATCAGATTACCAAAAAAAAAAAAAAGAATTCATTTCATAAAAAAGCAGAGAGATAACCCACATTTATGGTTTTTTTTTCTTCTTTTCTTTTTTTTTTTTTTGAATTAAACCTTTATTTTAATATTTTTATGATTTCTATTTTTAGAAAAGGTCCCCGGATAACGAAAAAAAAAAAATTATTGTGAATATATTTAATAATTACTTTTACACGTAATCTTTGTCCTTTCATATCTAAAAATAGCAAAAAAAAAAACAAAAGGGTTAAATTTTTTTTTATTTTATCTCAGTAATAAAAAGTTTGAAAAAAAAAAAAAAAAAAACAAAAGAAATTGATCTAAATCATAAATTTGTTATTGAAGTGATGATTATATCAAAAAAGACAAAAAAAAAAAAATATGTTTTTATTATTCATTAAATTTTGAAGGCATAAATTTTAGTTTCTTAAATTTAAGAGAGTAAATTAAAAGTTTTTATTTTCCAAAAAATTGTCATGGTAATAAAATGGATTTTCCTCAAATCACAATGGTATATATATTATATAATATATAGGAAAGCTTATAATACTAAATTTAAGTTCATTAAATAACAATTTTTTCTCTATAGTAGTATTCATGATTGAACTGTACAGTTTCTTTATAATTTGTTACTCAAAATTAGGACACAGAAGTTGTAGTTCGCGGACGATTTTCTGGTATAAACATTTTTGTCATTAACAAAGAATTGATTAACAAAAAAATCGAATAATTAGTTGATTGATACTTAATGAAACAATGCAGATATTTTTCCCTAATCTCAATACGCTATTAAATTTGGTCATATGCGTCGCTAATTAAGACTTTATATTTAAATATAATAAATATAATTTCTATTTGAACATTATGAAATTTTTCTAATGTGAATGCTTATGTCAATGTGCCAATTAAAAAATAAAAATTAAAGCTTTCATTTTTTTATTATAAAATTTATGAATGCTAAACGCATGAATAACATTTTTCATATAAATAACATAAATAAGAAAAAACACAGAAATATTTTCAAGAATATATAAAAGCTGTTATGTGGTTTATTGTGTTAAAATTCATAAAAGGCAAATCCATTTAATTTGTTCAAACTTTTCAGCATATTTTTGTTATTTTTTAAAATAATAAAGTTGATGTGGAATATTTAAAAGTATTTTGTGCTTAAAATACGAAACTTGGACTGTTATCAACAGGGCTACTATATTTGATAACATTACGTAATAACATATTTTATGTCCAGTTACTATCAAAAACGATAAATTGGACTGTACGTTTTCATTTTCTGTCCGTTCGTTTGTGCGTCTCAAACTTAAATGGGGTTTATACCAATCAGTTTGGACCATTTAAATACCAAAATATAAGTAATCTTGTTTACTTTCAACTCGACTATACAGGATGAGATTCTACGATAAATAGATTATTGCTGGGATCTATAAATGACTTCGATAAAAATAAATACATCTATCGAATTGTGTTCAGTGCAAAAGTATTTTAAAAACCAATGGGTGGAAACCAGGCTCCATATATCATTTGTGAGGTACTATGTTCTATATTTTTATAGATAGAATGATTCTTGATTGTAAGGGAATTAAAAATGTTTTCCAATTTAACAAAATTTAACGAAAGGGAATACTTAAGTAAACACTTTTGAATTTATCTTTTTTTTTATATGTTTAATATTTAATTTTATTTTTTTGAGAGGAAGCTTATAATAGGAAAACAGGCAGGAAAACTATATATGTTAGTAACTATATCTAAATAGTTTATGTGAAAAAAATAAATACGCTCTAGGTTTATTTATTTACATTCATATATACATTATATCCTAAAGTATTTAAAGATAGTTAAAGAACATACAGTTTTCCTGCCTGTTTTTCTTTTTTTAAAAGCTTCCTCTAAAAAATAATAAAAAAAAATTCCCCCATTGCATTCAATTTAATTTTAGTTTTCTTTTATGTATTTTTATATTTCCTGGTTATTTTATTATTTACTATAAACATATTTTTATATGTATTATATATATACAACAACGATTGTGTAAATGAATGCATCTATTCATTCTAATTTTTCTTCTATTTAAATAAATAACCTAACTATATATATGCCATATGATGCATTTTTAACCTTATTTTGCTAAAAATGCAGTTTTTTTTTATAGAATTCTGGGTAACTTGTAGCTTCATTTTGTGCATAATTTCTGTGGAAAGAAATTATTAAAAAGAATTTTAATTTTCATACATTTGCAGAAAAAAAAATTTCAAGTGCTAGATTTTAATTAAAATACCAAACATTTAATTTTAAAATAACGAAAAATTTTAATTTATTTTATTTAAATTAAAATACTCAATTAACTCTATTAACTTTTTTTACAAATAAAAAACTAATTCTCTTTTTTGAAATTTTAGAATAATCCTGCAAACAGCTTATATTTTGAGTGACTTCTAAAATTAAGCTTTTGTTATTAAGAACTTGCTCCTTCGCTACAGTGTACCAGTTGTGCAGAACCAAAATACCAGTTGTGCAGAAGCATACCAGTTGTGTAGAACCAAAATACCAGTTGTGCAGAAGCATGCCAGTTATGCAGAACTAAAATACCAGTTGTGCAGAAGCATACCAGTTGTGCAGAAGCATACCAGTTAAGATGTTATATTCCTTTACCCAGTTCAGCTGGTTTTTATTATTCAACAATTATTTTGTTGAAAGAGTAAAGTAAATAAATCCCTTATGGACGCAGGATAATTAAAACGTTAATTAATGTGCACATAGTTAATAAAATACTATTATCATCATATTTTTTGTTTATACATATATATATTTCCTCTGACTTTTCTCATTAAATTTTTTATTTTTAATATTTTATAAAAAAAAAAATATCCTCCTGAGGAGTAATATATACTATATCACTGGCTATAGGAAAAATATAATGTATATAGGATGAAATTTGTGTTTTCACCTTGAAGAGAAGATAAACAGTGCAAAAGTCATACCTTTGGGAAATGTTTCTCTGTTATCAAAACATGAAAAATCTTTTTGTGGTTTTTAATTTAACAAAAAATTATATATATATATATTATATATATGTAACGTAACCAGTTAAAAAAAAATAAAATTACATTATTTGCTTTTAAGGATAAATAGCCCAAAAGAAAAATAAAATGAAAAAATAAAATAAAATATATGAATTACAGTGTAGTGACATGCAACAAATGCAAAATTTACATATTAAAAATTTTCACATATCGTGCTAACTAGCTGTTATATAATATTATCTGAAGATAGATACATCATATATAACTTAAAGATTTCCCTGGATAATTAATGGTCTGTAATTGGCTATGTTAAAGCCAATTACAAAATATAGTAAGCATACATACTATTTATATATTTTATTATGTTCAAAGAATAATGGAATCTTTTTTAATGAACATGATTTTTGGTTTTTTTTTTTTTAAATATGGGAATCATTTTGTTTCAGTCTATTTGCATGAAAAAAAAAAGATTCGAATTAAATTAAGTAATGAACAAATAAAATAAAATGATAATTGGAAAAAATTTATGATTCAAAAACAAAAATAATATTCAAATTACTTTGTTAAATTTTTAATATACTTAAAGTATAAATAAATAGAATTGTTTTGATAGCAAATAAATTAATTCATTAAAGTATATAATGAGAATAAGAAAGAAAATAAAATAAAATTTTTTGGTTTTATCTTAACTTAACTACAGTTTGCGAAAGAAACGACTAAGAATTTGATCAGTGCATAGAATTGCAGAAGAGCTGTTATTTTTTCTGTCTATACATATTTCTGTAATATATATAACGAAAAGGTTAGACAGACCAATATTAAAGTTTAATTTGAAAGGTTGATTTTAACGCAAAATAAATTTTTAATACTTAAAGGCTAGTTCTAAGGTTGAAGTGCAGCTAGCATAAATTAGTGATGTATGACAAAAATCAGTTAGTTCTAATGTTAGCTTTAAGACTGTAGTATCGATATTCTCTAAAATTTAGTGATCTTTATACTATCTACTCTGCGTAATATTAAAGATTCCGATTATTTTTGTTTTAAAATATGTATATAAAAATATTTTTTGCTCAATTTATATATAAAGATACAAACCTTCCGAATAAGAATGAAAAGTTAAAACTTTCATTGTGTGTCCTTAAAACTTCAACATAGTTTGGTTTTTTTTTATTAAAATATACAAATATATAAAAAAAAATTTTTATTTTGTTACATAAATAGATGTAAAAATGTAATATTAATTCAGTGAAACAAAAAAATTTTTTTTTTTTTAAATGTCAACTCATCAAGAATTTATTTCAGTTTATTTTTGTTTTTCAGTGAAACAAAATGAATAAAAAATTGCAAATGAAAAAGAAAGAAAAAAATTTAATAAAAAAAAAAACAACACACAAAATAACCTTTTATTATTTGTTCAGCCAAGAACATTACGGTGCGGTGCAGTGGCTTTGAAAATTTTTTAAATAAAGTTATATAAAAATACAATATAATGTCAAAAAGTTGACATTTATGTGTGTTCCTTTATCTATATAATATAATTTTTTTTTTGTAAAAACAAAAGGAACAGCAAAAAAAAAAAACATAAAATAAAGAATTTGAATTAAAAATACCTTAGTTAAGTTATTTTTCTTGTTATAGTTTTCATTTTTCAAGTTTTTTTTTTTTTTTTTTTTTTCATATTCTGAAAGTTTTGACAAGAATAATAACGCAGGAAAAATATAACTCAATGAAAGTATATTTAATGAGGTTAAACTTGTTAGACTTAGGTTTTTTTTTATTTATTATTATTTAGTTTTTTTTTTTTTTAAATTTATTTTGAATAAATGTTTGTAGGTGAAAAAAGTAGAATATAGAATGAAAAACTTCGTTATTTATGTTAGAGGAGAAAGAAGGGAGGGAAAATGCACATTATGCACACAACTTGCCAATTTTTAAATTATGGTTTTAAATAGAAATCACTTTAAGAAGTCTCGCAATAAAAGTGCTTGGGCTATATTTTGAAGTCCAATAAAAGAAAAATTGACACTGAAAAAAATCTCGTTACGAAAATCAATTATAAAATATTGCAAAAAGATTATAACTAAAACTACGTTATTTTCTGGCCGTCATTCAGCAGGCTGGAATTTGTGTGAGTTTTGCAGTTCTCCACTTGATCTATTTATATACACAGAAATTATACCTGCTATCAGTGTTTTTCAGTGTAGTTTTAAACATATGAATGTATGGTTGGTTCTTCTTTTGTAATGCGGGCATGAGAAAATTATAATTTATTCTTTAAAATTTTCAATGTTTACTGATTAATTTTATTTTCTGGAAGAAAAATTTTTTCTAACAAAATATAACTATATCCTTGGTACCCATTTCTATTGTAATAATATTAGGTTCAAGTTTCATTTCTGAAAAAAGTAAATACAAAAATGGCCAAGAATCTATTTTTGTTATTTTATTATAAATTGAATGTCATACACGTAAATAATAACGCCAGCTGTGTTGTAACATTCTCAAATTTCTTTTTGTTTCAAATATGTAATTGAAATTGAATTGGATATAAAAAATATTTACAAAAAGAAATGTGAAATATATATACGGCGAGGTCTTAAGTAAAGTTTCATTTTAAGACACAGCTTCTTAGACAAAACACTTTAAGTCTTGAGACCTAAAATTTCATTAGTTCCAAGCTTAGAAATATTACACTGATTTCTTCTTTTCAGACATCATACTCAATTTCAACTCCTCTTGGTTTCTATTTTCCAATGGGATACACCTAACTCTCAATTTCTTATGAACATAAATATCTGCATTGTACAAATACCAACTTTTCTATCAGTTGTGTGAAAATACTAACTAACACAATACTATATTCAAAATATAAAACAATTGATCACTAAAATTTTGTTTTAGTCTCAAAAACATAAAGTTTTCCATTTGGTAAACATTAAAAAGGAAACTTGAAAAATAAATTAACCCATTCATGTTCGTTTGTAAATAAAGATTCCTACAATAAAATATAGTGAAAAACTATGAACTATTTGCTTATGATGATACAAAATGCACATACCAAACTTATATATATAGAGATATATATTTGTTTTTTTTTATATATACATTAACGCCTAACCACTGTAAATAGGAAAAATGCAAGGATAAATTTGGCTATAAGTTCTTTTGATAAAAGTCTTAAGATGCGATAATTTTTTTTTTTTTTTGTTTCTTTCTTCATTGAATAATTTAAAAATAGAAATATTAGAATTTATATACCAAAACAAAGCTTATTTTCTTACAACAAACAACATTGACAATAAAAAGTTTTTTTTTTTTTGTTATGCTACAAACTTCTTATTTGCCTTTGAAAAGATTTTTTCTTTGATATTTTCCAGAAAATCTTTCTTGTCTATGGTTATCTGTTAAATGGAACTTTTGTTTTATTGTTATAAATGTGTATATTCGTGACGACTTTATAACTTTTTTAACTTTTTTAACTTTTTAACTTTTATACTAATCTATAGACTTTTTTCCTACGTTTTAAATACCATATTTAGTTAGAAATTTTTGAGGGCACTACTCAGGTATATCGCTATTTTATTGTGACTGAAAATAAAAAATAGAATATTTAATTGCAAAGAAATTTATTTTCATATTTTTTAACATTATAATTTTTCAAACAAAATCAATTTAACAGAATTTTCATTATAATGTCCTAGAAGACTTTATTAATTTTTATGATTCTTTAAAATCGAAAAATAAGATAATTGTCTGTGAAACAGATGTGCTGAAATTCTTTTAATATTTTATTTTGGTTTTTTGTTTGTTTTCAAAATATTTTTTTTTTTTTTTTGAAAGTTATGTTCAAATTACTATATATAAATATAAATATGAAAATACACTAAATATATATTTAATAAAAAATATAAAAATATAGGTATTCAAAGAATACTTTATTTCGTGGTCAAAAAAAGTACATATTAGGCAAAAGGCAAAATAAATATATGCTAGATATAAAGAAAATAGAAGAAGGGAAGGGAATGTTAATTTATGCTAGTTTGTTTTATGATTTCGTCATCGGCTTAAAATTTCAATCTATCGAAAATTCTATCAAAAATTAAGTTTTTTCTATAATGCGTATTTTTATGTAATTTTTGAACTTTCAAACCTAAGTTTATTTCAAAGTTTTCTATTCTAAGTTTTTCCTCTTTATTTATTTTTTTTCTCAATATAATGTATTTTGTCTTTAATGTATACATAGGGGCTACATAAAATTTTTGTTATAACGGTAGCAAAAGTTTTCTTATGTAATTAATGAAAATCAAAAATGCAATGGAAAAATTCATATAATCAACATTTTGTATATAAAATGGCATTGAAAAATAAAATTACAAAAAAAACAAATTACAAAAATAAAGGAAGAAAATAAATAAAATTAAAAATTGTAATTAAAATTATTTTTTAATGAAAAACTTGAAAATCTAGATTTTACAAATTACGAAAATTCGTAAAAGCCTGCATAATTCTAAATGAAAACAAAAACGAAAAATGAAAAAAAAAAAAATGAAAATTACAGCAGTATATCAACAATGAAAATTAAAAGGATGTCAATGCCAAATTAGAGTCAACATAAATAATTAAATGACTTAAAAGAGCTAGAGAGAGACAGAGAGAGAGATAACTTTAATTCCCAACAATATTATACGTGCTAAAATTCACTGTGATATACAAAAATAAAATGATGCAAAAAAAATTAAAATAGAGAATGAAATAACAAAACTCATTTGAAATCAGTGAAAACAAAAAAAAAATTTATATATTTCTTTTTTTCTATTTTTGTTTTCATTTTTAAAATATACATATGTCAACATTATATATTCCCACATAAAATGTGGTTCTTTCGTTTAAATTCAATGTCAGTTTCTAATAATCATAAATAAATTGAATTGAAATCAGAATTTAATTTGAAAATATTAGGAGGCAGCATTTTTCACATTTAGTGTATGTCAAAAAAAAAAAAATCAATTTACAATTTGTACAATTTTGAAATTATTCAATGGTGATATTTTGTTTTTTTTTTAATTCAATTGATATTATATGTTACGAAAATGAATTTCTGAATGAAACTTATATCTAATTTTTTTATCTTCGCTAACTGTTGGGCCTTAAGCATTTTTTCAATATATTAATTCAGATTGACAAAAATAAATAATTTTATTTCAAATCCAAAAGTATTAGTATCAAAAATATTAAATTCAATTTGAAGTGGCGGGAAAATCTAGATTTATTGTGTATATATACTTGGACATATTATTGATAAACATAAATTTTATATACAGATCAATATTTTTATGTACAAACCATAATAATAAAAAAAAAAAAAAAGTAAAGAAAACATTTAAAAAGTTTTCTAGAGAGTATAAAATAAAATAAAAAAAATTATGCCATCAGATTTGTAATTTCCCAGGAAGCTTTTATAACTAAACACATACATACTACATTTTTATATATGTTTATTCGTAAATGTTTATTATTTATGTCAATATAATGTTTGGCATAAAGTATACAAAAATAAAAAACAAATATACATATATAAATATATGTATATAATTGTAGATAAATTCTCAAATTATCTAAAACATTAAACAAAATCAACATTCAATAATGCCATCATAATAACTTTGAATAGGAAAATTATAGATTTTTTTTTTTTAGTTCATAAAAAATATTATTATTTCGCTGACTTAAATTCTCAATAAATCACAAAATAAAAAAAATAAAATATTTATTTTCCCCTAGAATATTTTGAAAATGATAAAAATCTTTTTACACAAACTTTTATAATATTATTATGACTATACTAGGTCTGGACTTTTGTGTATTGCCTTTTTTTTTATTTTATTTTTTTTATTATTTATGACTGACTTACATTTGATTTTCAAATGTCCGCAATGTCCATTATAAGTATCTTTAAGCTTTATTGATATAAAAAAAAAATAAAAATAAATGAACATTTTATTAAAAATATTTTTATATATAAGTATAATTGTATATCTGAAGCATATACTTGTGTATAGAATGAAAATTGAATACGGAGTAACGATTTTTCTTTAGTCCATTATGATGACTATTAGATTGCTTATTTGTCAAAATATAGTTTTTATGAATATTACGAGAGAAAATTAAATTAGTTAATAAGCTAAATAGAGTTTTATTTAATTATTGATGATCTTCCAATTAATTGGCACGGAGCTCTTGAAATATATATTGATTAAACACGGATTATAATTATAAACAGGAGTTACGCAAATATTAAAATAGTGTGCGTTAAAAATAAAAATAAGAACAGTGAACAATATTGGCGTTTATAAATCCTCTAATTTATTTGAAAAATAATTCAAACAGTTTGCTTAAAAGTCACAAACTTACATTTATGTTTTCAAATTTCATTTTAATACCTGTACATACCTAGTTATTTATGTTTATAATTAATTAATTAACAAAAAATACTTGAAATTCTTGAAAAAGCTTAAATTATCTGATGGGAATTGCGGCATTTATGCAATTCCCATAAAAGCCTTTAACAGACAACCATAGTTTCTATATATATATAGAACTGACATTAAAATTTCACTAAATTGCATATTAGGACGACATTACGAAAATTCATTGCATTATTCTGAAAAAAAAAAAAAATAAATAAATAGTTCTTAAAAAATATAAAATTGAAAATTTTTTAAATGGCCACATAGCAAACAAAAATTTTTGTTTATCTTTTTATTTACATTACAAAAACTGTCACATAGATTTTTCAGAATGAAAATAAAATTATAAAGAATTTTTCTTTTTCACAAAAATTTTCTTCCTTGAAGGATTTATCCTTGTGCACATTGTGCAAAAATTAAAGAAATGCTCGGTTTCTTATATTTCTTCATATATTAATATTATTTTTATTGTTTTATTTTATTTTTTTTCCCTAGAAGAGCAAAAAAAAAACTTAATAAGTCGGAAGGATATTTTGGTTGAAAAGGAAAGAAGAATAAAATAAAACAGAAAAGATTTTTTTTTTTATTGAAATAAATTTAACATTTGGGTCACGCAGCTTCTTGGCTCGCATGACAATTGAAAATGTAAAATGCTCACTTTATTATTAAATTTTGTGTGAAATTTCATTTGAATTCACTCACTTTACATAATAATTTCATTATTATATTATATACTTTTCAAATAAATGCAAAAAGAAAAATAAATTAGTTTTTTATGATCTTTGGTTGAAGATTATTATGAGATTTTCTATTATATAAATACATATCTATTATAATATTTTTAGCATTTATATAAATTATGTACATATATAAAATTTTTCAATTACCTAATCAGTAGTTAAAAATTATCATGTTAGTTAAATTGGTGTCAAGAGAGGTGAAGTGCAAATTAATTTTATAAATTTAAGATTACATAGTTAGACGACATCCTAAAATAATTTAAATTGAATTAATCAATCTTTAATTGATCATATATCTATAAATTTCTGATTTTGAAATTATTGTAAAATTGTTCTAAAGACATATATTATATATTGTTTTTGGTCAAATGAAAAATTGAAGCACATTTT
Organism: Hybos culiciformis; assembly: GCA_964007475.1. Taxonomy (NCBI): domain Eukaryota; kingdom Metazoa; phylum Arthropoda; class Insecta; order Diptera; family Hybotidae; genus Hybos; species Hybos culiciformis. The sequence continues at coordinate 34,397,917 of OZ023275.1, read as the reverse complement.
AAGAAGTCAAGAAAGCAAAAATAAAAATCTAAACGAAAAAATTTTCGAAACTTTTTCAATCAAAATGTCTTAAGAATGTTTGACTGAAATTTTCACAAAACAAACATAAAGCGTAGTTTAGAACAAAAAAAAATTTTTTTTTTTTTTATTTTCAATTTCGAAGAATCTTTTGTTTTTTTTTAAACTTTTTTAATCAAAATTTTCGTTTAAAATGGCCTTAAGAATGTTTATCTAAAATTTTTACAATTGAATTAGCAATTAAATATATTTAATTAAGTGTAAAAAATATATCTATTGTTATTCTAGAAATATATATGTATATTACAAATAGATAATTTTGTAAGTAATCTGTTAAATGGATTTTTTCTGGATAATTTTTTTTAGTCAAAAGTATAAATGTATTATTCATTATGTTTCGATCATCCCAGTCCAGCTGTTTATTTAATCTATATACTTGTTGTTTATTTTTTATATAATAAATATAATAAATAAATAAATGAATTAAGTAGTAAGTGGTAAGAACTTTGATTGTATTAAATTATATTATAATCAAAGATTTTTCTTACATTATAGAAGTTATGAATTAATGATGAATTTATTTATTACAGAGACCTACAGATTCAAGTTTTATAAATTTGAATTAAAATTAAAATCACTTAAAATTTTTGAGTACTAAAAATATTTCGTCATACTATTAACATCATGTAAGCATATATAAATAATATTATATATTGTTATATTTATAATATTGATATGAAATGTTTATGCTTAATTGTATGTTGCCAATGACGTTGATACGAAAAAAAAAAGAACCAATTTTTCAAACTCATTTATCAGACGTATGAAAAATAATTCTTAACTTTTTCCAATTACGAAAAAAAAAAAATGTAATAATAAAGAAACACATAAAACCTACGAAGAAAAAGGTCAAAAAATCATGGTCACAAATGCAATATAATCCAGATTTTATTATTATTTTCCCAGATTTTTCATTTTGTGTTTTTTCTTTTTTTTTTTGCTTCAATATTACTCTTTCATTTTGGCAAAAACTTTATCCCGCAATTATCAACATAATAACGAGATTTTTATTTATTTTTCTTACTTTTTTTTTTTATTTTTTATTTTCATTCTTCATTGAATATAAAGAATAATTATTATCGTAACTTGCACATATCATTAATGTGTCTGTCGGGCATTTGAACTTGTGATTGCAGACGCATTACATTGAGTTTGTGATTTTTATGTTATTTGCGTGATTTTAAGTTTAGTCGTACCATTTTATGGACATTTTATATATAAATAAAAAAAATAGGAATTACAAGAAAAGCTGAAATTTAAATATAATAAAATTTAACTATTTCCGATCCTTCTTTTATAGGTTATATCATACTTCCAATCTATTTTCTATCCAAATATTAAATAGTTTTCTTTCAATTTTATTAAATATATATATTTTTAATTTTGCTAAGTAAACTTTTTTAATGCCAAAACTCATGCATTATAAATATAAAAACTAAAAAATACCGAATTTAAATCCTTTTTTATCAATAATGCAGTTCGGACAATATTTGATTTTCCGTTTATTTATATTATATGAAATGAAATTCCATATAAGAACCTATACTTTTTTATATAAACATATATCGTACTCTATACGTAGGTACTTTGTTATATGTTTTACATAAAAAAATTTATATAAACACAGGTAGGTAGATAGGTAGGTCTATTTTGTATACTCGACTTCATTTATTCTATATATATATATGAATTATATAAAATAAACTTTATGCAATAGTGAGAAAAATAAATTTAAAATTTATAGCATTTATTCAGTGTTTTATTTTTATTTATGTAAATATAGGACCAACTTATATAGTTGTTATATAAATAAGGTAAATATATATATACGGGAAAAACAAATATTCATAGTAGCAGAAATTATTTGCGCCTTTTCCAAATGTTAAAGCTTTGCAACATGTTGTTACCGTTCCTGTCATAATATTCTTAGAAACCCTATCTTGATTCAATTTAATTTCTCACTTAAGAAATCATTATAGTAATAGAAAGAAAAATCATTACAATTCACTAAGTAATAACAATAATAATAAAATGCAGGTGAAAATATTTTCTCAATAAAAATTCCATAATAAAATAATTGAAAATAATATAATATAGATTTTTTAATGAAATAAAAAATATTATTATAAATTATTAAGGGTTTTTTTTTTTTAAATTCAATTAAGGTTTTATTAAGATTCACTGAAAAAAAAAAAAAGATTTATAAAAGCAATATTGAAAAATTTTTCATCAATATCGATATGGTTCTTTATATAGTTCTATATAGTTTCAACGATATCAGAATAAGAAATTCTATTTTTTCAATTTTCAATGACATAAAACTGCTGAAGAAAAGGTGTTACAAAGAGAAATAAAAAAAACTTAAAACAGAAATTAAATATCCAAATTGTATATGAAAATTTGGCTTTGTAATTTTCATTTTCATGTTTAATGAAAATCTGAAACAGGAATACAAAAAAAATTTTTAAGTCCAAATCATATAAATTTTCTTTTGAAAACAATAAATTTTCTTTTCAACATCTTATTTAGAATTGTGTACAAATATAAATATATATATTTATTTTCATATATTTTTTTTTTGTTTTGTAAAAAGGAATAAATCAAAGTTTTTTTTTTTTCAAGTATATTTTTATGTAGAAATGCTATTAACAATCACGTTTAGAATTTCAGCCAGAAATAATTTATTTGTTTATGATTTTTTTTTATTTTTTTTATTCAGAATTATTTACTATATCCTACTACTGGATGAAGAACATTCGTTAGAAAAATTCAATTTTTTTTTTTATTACTTATATGAATTAGATTTAATAAATACTGTTTTTATTTTTGAGAATAATTTATGAAGAAAATTTAGTTTCATTGATATTTTAATTTATTTATGTTTGTGTTTTTTATGTTTTTGATTAATATAAGAAGTCATATAAAATACAATAAAACGATAAATAACTAGAATGTTATGTTATGTAATTTTTTTTTTTTAGGTTAAACTACTGTCATTGATTAAAAACATACAATATTTCAGTAGTCAGAATTTATCTGATTTTTTTTTTTAAAGAATTTTCAGATTTTTCTTATTATTTAAATTTTTGCGGTTTTTTTTCTAATATCATGAAAAACAATATATCAAAGCTTCAGTGGTTCTTTTCACTTATCATATCAATGTTACTAATTTTTTTCCATACCTAAAACTGAGTTTATATAACCGCAAAGAACTCTATCAAAACTATATATATATATATGCACATAAGAGATAAATAAACAACTTTTATGAAAAAAAAAATAAAAGAAATTAAAAAAAAAAAATAAAAATCATCCATTTGTTTCTAAAATAAATAGAAAATATGTAATTTAATGAAAATTTATATAAATGTATGTAAAAATACAAAAAAAAAAAAAATACTACAATGCCATAAATTTTCCTCCCTAACTATTATAGAAAGATTCAAAAATGTGTCCTCAGCCAACATGATTTACGATTTAATATTACAAGATAGAAAAAAAAACAAAAAAAATTATTTTGAATTTTTAGATTTAACATTTCAGGAAAGGGATGGTATTTTTGTTATCAACTTTCTAGCTATGTATAGTCAAACAATTTAATTTATGATTGTTAAGAATCCCTATCTATATAGATACCTAGAACTATATATATTTATATATATGAAAGAAGTGTACACTCATTTCATTTATTTTTCTATATATAGTTAATATTATGAAATAATCATAATTTTCCTGTACACAATTATCCTGTGTATATGATCTGATAAATAAAGTATAAATTTTATTGCACCAGTTATGTTTTTGTTTACAACAGACTATGCACAATCATTTAATAGTATGGTTGAAAACAGAAAACAGGGTTCAGAATACAACATCAATAAGATTCAATTTATGCTTCCTGGGAATGGTGATGCTTTCGAAATGTATGCTGTGGCAAAATTCGATGCTAGAAGTAATTTGTGATGTATATTTCTAAATTAAAATAAGAATGTTTTCGTGTCATACTATAGTTTGAAATAAAAACTTGGAGTTTTCTCTTAAATAACATTTGTTATGTTCATTTTAATATTATATAGTATTTTAGAGAATTCTCAATTCCAGTTTTCAAGTAAAGCAGTAGAAAACTTCTGTTCCAAAATTATATCATGCGAAATATAAAAAACTTTTTTTTTAATTTTAATTAAAAAAAAAATCTTTTCATCAAATATTTACGAAATTAAAATAAAAAAGATAATAATATTTTTTTTTTTTTGGGTAATTTAATGAAATCAAAACATAATTATACAAAATATTTATGCTAAAGCATACTTTTATTATTTAATATATATGTATAGTAGGATATTATAAAATTTTGACTGAAAATTAGGGGATTGAACTCAATTTATAAAGTTTTTATCATCATTATTTTTGGATAATGTTTTTTTTTTTTTTTTAAAGTAAATATTAAGAACGTGATTTTTTGCAGAAAAAAAAATTCAACAGGTATCATTGTAATATCTTACAAAAATTCTTGTAAGAATTATACTGATTGTTGGTTAGGAAAAATAAATTTACTTTATTCTTCTATTTCAAAAAAAAAAAAAAAATGATAAAAGAGTTAAAAAAAATTACAAAAATATTCTTGTCAAGATATAATTTCTTGATAGAATGTACATATAAAATTCTACCATAAATCTTCAGTGTTATTTCCCAGTTCTTTCTGTGTATAATTTGCTGTATAGGTATATATATTATACATATATTATATATTAGAGGAGGAAGGAATACCTACACATAAATTTGTTTTCATAGCTTCATGACAATGACTAATTTTGATTTTCTAAAGTGGACCGAGTTTTATCAACAGGTGGTATGAAATTTTTTGCAAAATTAAAATAAATGAGCACTTTCAAAAGATTGAACAATTTTTTTATTAAATAATATTGTAAAAGATAAGTTAAATAAAAATGAAGTTTAAAAATTGAAATAAAAATTTAAAATTTCTCGAAAATTGAAAATTAATCCAAATTTTAATTTCAATTAGAAAAGATTACCCATAATCAAAACCAATTAGGCATACTGCAATGGGTGTTTTATTGCATCAAAATGTTATCCAGAAAAATTCAAGGAGAAGAAAGTCAAGGAAAACTTTAGGACACTTTCCACACTGAAAATAAATCTTGAAATTTACAAGTAAAAAACATAATTTTTTTTTCAGTGTATATAAAATTCTTAAAATGTGAAAATTAATAGAATCAACTAGCGTCATATTAAAAAAAAAACTGAATGCATGAAAATTTAATAGTTCTTACAAAACGAATGCATATAAGTACATAAATTATGCTTTTAATTAAACGTCCTTTATTTTCTAAAAAAAAAAAAAAACAACAAAACACAAAAAGAAATTATACCACGAATTAAAAAATTATGTCTAAATTGCTTTTATTATTTTAAGTTAAATAGCTTGATGAATATTTATAAAACTTTACATAACATAAAACAGTAAAAAAAAAGTAAATGAAAAAAAAAAAACATGGAAAACAAATTCAAGGACTTTTTTCCATTCTCTATATATATGTCGTACATAGATATTATATAGATATTATATTAATTTTTTTTATAAAAATACATTCAAAAAAGTATAAATGAAAAAAAAAATTGTTTATAGTAAACAAAAATAACCAAATGTATTGCCATACTTGGATAGTAAAAATGTAGTCTACTTATTTATATGTCCCATCTAATTTAGCTGGATAGTTGTTAAAGAACTTATTATGTACTGATAAATCTTTTTACTATTATAAAATTTAAAAAAAAAATGCTTTAAACAGAATTATAAAACAGGTTTATATTCAAATTCAGATTACATTTATTTAATCGGGCCTCAGTAACTTTAAATCCCTCTTAATTCGTTATAAATTCCAGCATAAAAAACAAAAACCATTACTTCTTTTAAAATAAATGGCAACACTAATAAAAGCTTTTAATTAGAATCCTTAAATCAATTAAAAAAAAAACTGAAGAGAAATTTTAATTATATTTTATTGAAAACACTAAATTGCTACAAAGATAAAAATCTGCAGAAATTTTGCCTGAAGAAAAAACCTCATTTATTATTATCTGAATTACCACCATCATCAAAATAATAAAAAATATTTTCGCATTTCATTTCAAACATAAAATATATATATATTTTTAAAATGGCATTGAAATAGTTTTATAACTTTTATAATAATTTATATATATACTGTTGTCTTCTTGTTTGTGACTGTAGTTTTTGAGTTTCATATGTAATTTTTCTCAGGTACAATATATATACAATATATTTTAGTAGTTTTTTTTTCACTTTAAATGAGAACATAGTATTGAATCTAGTGTAAAGTGTGGTTATTCAATTAAAAGTTTTATTTGTTTAATTATATGTTTATTTAAGTATACTTGACAGTTTGAATGCTTAATTTATACTGACTCTCTCTGATCAGTTATCTTATCTTATATATTATCTTATTATACTAATACTATGAAAACTCATTCATTATACCTAACGGTGAGTATTTACTTAAGACAATAGTCTATTTAATAAGGAGTCACTACACTAGTATTATTAATGAAAATGTGTTGCAAACCTTAATCAGATGAATTAAAATACTTAGTTTTAATGTTAATTTAAAGTAAAAGAAATATAAATAAAATATGAATTCGCCCTGATCCGTGCACTTATATAATAGACGTTAACATATTTTGTTTTCTTCCATGTCACTTTACTCTTTGTCTTGCAAGAAATTTCCATAATTTATAATAATTCTTGTCATAATTTGTCGAAATTTTGAATCCTGATGAGCATAATGTTCAATGAAAAATTGTATTCTGAAAATAAGAAAGAGAACAAAATTGTGTAGTATTATTTTTTATATACTTGTATAAAAAAAATTTAAATCTAGATAGACTAAACTGCAACGTTTGCACTTATATTAAATTGAGCTTTCAATTTTTATGTGCAATTTTTTTTTTTTTTTAAAGAAAATAAAAACGAACCTAATACTAAGTATGTATAAAGTATATATTTTAAAAATGAATTAATTTAATGGATTTAATGCATCAAGAATTAAAGTGATGATATTATAGAAATCTATGTATTTTTATTTTAATACAAAAATTGAGTTAAAAAATATTTCATTCCTTTGCGTTGACATTAAAATGAAATTTTCGTTTTTTCTTTTGTAACAAAAAATTATTTATGAAAATTATTTATATATATATATAAATAATCTTGCTTATTACGATAATTTGAATAAATTTGATTATATTATTATTTAACTAACGAGCTGCGGTATTAATAATATAAAGATAAAGGAATAAGTCAAAATTTAATTTTACATTACCTTAAGTATTTCACTAAAAAGATTTCGTATAAATGTGAATTTAGTTTAAATGTAGTTCAGGAAGGACGTTTATATAGTTCATGCCATATAAAAAAATGTTCACTTATGTTAGAGTCAGAAGTTTTGATAAAAAATATTATTTTGCTTATGATCTATCAAAATCTAAAGTCTGAACTATAAATAAAATGCATAAAGATTTTAAATTTAGGCGACGTAAGTATATAACTGTAATAAACTATAATTTTCTTAGTTTCTTTTATAACTATCTATCTATCTTCTTTTATATCACAATAAAATTGTATTTATTTATATATAAAAATGCATATATTGAACTTTTAAAAAAGGAAGTGCATAACAAATATTTGTTTCATTCTATGTGAATGTCAAGAAGTTTATTTATGTTTTTAATAAAATACGTGATCTATTCTAATTTTTTTTTTATTTTCTTTTTTTTTTTGTAGAATAAAATTCAATTTAATATATTTTGCAGAAGACGTTCTTGGAAAATTCTTGTATAACTTTTCAATTAGATATTTAAGAATTTTAATATAGTTTAAAATGTATACAAAATTCCGTAAATGCAGTATATTATATAGTGAACGTAGTTTAACATATTATATTATAGTAAAAAATAAACAATTTTATATTTTTTCAAATTCACTGACTCTATCCCATAATAATTGAAGTCGAATTAGAGTCAAACCTATTGTATCTAAATTTTAAACTAAGAGCATAATCGTTTTAAAATAAAGATATACTTCTTTTCTCAGAAATATTTGACTTAAGAACACTTAGAATAAAGTTTCAGAGTACGAATAAGGTTCCCAGGAAAATTAATAAAATATTAAAGTGGTTGTGCTGAACAAGTAATTTTAAAAATAGTATTCGTTAAAAAACAAAAAAAAATTGATAAGTTAGAATAGTTTATATATTATTTTATGAAATTTATTCATAAAATTTATCGATCTATATAAATGTCAAACATAAAACCAATTTTATTTTGATTGCGTGAAACATTTATATGTATGAAGTCAAGTTGAGTAATGAAATTACAATGAACTTTTTTTTTTTGAATACTTATAATGCTATGATGCATTTTTTTTCCACATAATACTTTGATTCATTAATAATTTTTTATTACATAATATTGCCAATTTTATTCATGCTTTTATAAATATTATGAATTTCAATATTTTCGATATAGTATAAATTTTCAATACATATATTTTTTTTTAAATAAAAAAAGAGGATATAATATTTATTTTATTATTATTTATGGATTTACACTATAGCGCATTTTTTTAACAAATATTCTGCTATTTGTTTTAATGCAAAAAAAAAAAAAAACAAAGTTTAAATCATGGTAGGTTCACTTAGAACAAAATTAATTTCAGTTTTCTTAATGTGTTTCACCTTTCAACCACATGCGGCGCTCTTTGTTTGTTTACGTTTTCTTTTATTGTCAACCCAGCCGGCTGAGCTTTTTTCCGTATTTATTATATTTTTTGAAATAAAAGCGTTTGGACGTGTAGGTGATTTATTTTGAGAAAAAATTAATTTGAATTTTATTAAAAAAATTATAAACTGCACGGTGAACTTACAATAAATCTATTTTTAGATTATACATTTAATTTATTAATTTATAATTATTGCAATAAAATTAATAGAATTTTAAGTGGAAATGTTAGAACACAATGTGATATAAATTATATAAGTGATCAAATAGAAAAAAATGTAATAATATATTTCAGAGAACATTTTATAAAAACTAAAAAAATTAAGAAAATAAAAAATTTGCTATAAAAATAAATTTATCTTTTATTCATAATCTTCTTTTTTTCCTGCAAATTTGAATTTTAATATTTTCATTTGAAATATTAGAAATAAATTGCCACCTACAAAAATTTTATTTTTTTAGTTCACCTTCCCTCCACAAATGCACCAGGCGCTGTAGTAGATCTTTTGAGTGGGCCATCTATTACTATATCTTATCTATGGTTTAAATTGAAATATTGTAGATTTGTAAAATTGTATTATATAATAAATAAAATTGTTTCCAGGAAATGATAATGACGCACTACTAATAAAAAATAAATTTGTTTAAAAAAATGTTCTTTCCTTCAATCCAATGTATGTTAATCAATGATGATGGTTAAATTAAAAAAATTCTATAATTTTATATATTTAAATTTCTAGCCGGAATAAAATTCATTAAATCTTGTGTATACCGAAATAAAAATCTTGTGTTCTAAAAGAATTATATAGGTCTAAAAGAATTATATGATATGATGAAATTAAATGAGAATCTTAAATAACAAAAATGAATGAATAAAAATAATGAGAGATTATTTTGTTAGAAATTAACTGTCAGATTCCATATTATAATCTATAATGTCAAAAAATAAGATTTCATTTTATTGAGAAAAATTGTCTATCCAATTTCAGCTTAATGTTTTTTTCTTAAGCTCAGAAAATCAATTTTTCAAAATCAAATAAAAAGAAAATTTTATATAATATATAAAAAAAAATAGGATTTATATTTAATAATTTGGTAATGTATATTAAAGGCCACACTGAAAAACCAATTTAAACTTTTTAACATATTTTTCACAATATAATCCGGAAATTATAAATGTCCGCAAGGAATGAAATATGTAAGAGATTTTTATAAATTAATATTTTAATCTTGTTCCAAAAGATGAAAAGAATTTCGGAAATTGATATGAATGCAGCAAGCATTCTATTATAAAAAGTTTAAAAAAAAGTTTTTGTGTTTATGAAGTTTTATTAAAAAAAATTTTTTTTTGTTTAAAAAAATTACAATGAAATATGGATTAACTTAGTCTTGTTGGACCCAAAATTAAAAATAAGAAATTAATATTGAAATTGCAGAATAATCTGAAATTTATATATATTTCCATTAAGTAAACTTATATATTATTATTAAAAAAATATTTTTTTTATTAATATTAAATATATAGTTCAGTATAGTAGCAATGAAATGTGTCAAGAGAGTAGAGAGTAAAAGTAAATAAAATTTGTATGAGTTGAACTATTTGCTCTGTGAAGGCCTGGTATGCTTGACAAGAAATATTTCAAATTATCTATATTTATTTTTGAAGCGAAGCTTCTTTACGGAGGTTATTGTTCATTATCATTTTATTTTGAATTAAATAAATCACTTTTTAATGAGATAATAAAATTTAAAATTCTTTTCTTTTACTTTATTCTGTTTCCTGCGGAAGATTCATGAGAAAACTGATACACCATTGGTGGAAATTGGATTATAAAAACATTTTTACTATGTTTTTTAAGAATAAATCTTTTATTCTTAAAAGTAATATTCAATATTATTAAATCTAAAATTTTGGATTCCAGGAAGTTGTAATGCATGCAATAAATAAAGGAAGCCAAATACCTAAAGTCTGAGGGATAATAGAAAAATTTCATAAACAGATGTCCAGGATTCTATTATACAGAGATGTCTAAGAATTACATATTTAAGTGTATCAATGAATATTTATTATAATGAACTATGTATAATTTTTTGCAATTGAAATAAGTAGAAATTTGCAACATAAATAATTCGATGTTAAACTTTCCATTTTAATCTCCGGAAAACTTTTACGTACAAGTGAAAGTTAATTTTCAATTTTATTTTAATATGTACATATAATTTGGAATATTTTACTTAAGCTGTCAATATTTTACTCAATTTAATTTTCAAAAATATAATATTATAACTTCCTGCACGAGAATAAATTAAATTCGCTTGATAACTTTTGGCTCTTTTTTTGTAAAACAGCAACAAAAACAACAAATAATAATAATAATACTAATAAATAAGATATAAAAACCTCAACACTATATATTTTGTTTTCGTTTTCCATGAAAAGAGCAGAAATTAAGTTAAGAAATTAAAATATTATTGTTAAATATTTTCTAATGGGAATTTTTTTTTGAAAAAAAAAAAATAAATAAATAAAAAGGCAAGAAAAAAGAAGAAATAAACCAAAACCAACATCAGTGGAAGATTTTTGGTTAAAATTTTATAAAATAAATTGGACTTAAAATTAATTTTTTTTTTTTTTTTTAATATTCTGGCACAAATGTTTGTTATCGTCTCACGTATTCTGTAAACTAAATGTGTAGATTATTTATTTTTTTTATTATATTTTTGGCAAAATAAACATAAATAAAATCAATTTATATAAACATTCGTCTACGTTATATAAGATGGAATAGACACATTTTAAAAGCTTAAACAATATTAATATAGGTCGGATCGAAATATTATATTAACTTGATGTCTCCTAAGTATGGTGAAAATTATATATATGTAAATAGTGGCTTACGATTCTAATTTTTGTTTTGAGAATTCATCATTTTAATTTAACATTTGTACATCGATTTGAATTAGAATCTAATGTTTTCGGTTTTCATAGTGTGGTGAACTCGCTTTTTATATTATCACCAAGCGCACGAAATGTCCATTAAAATTATAATTTAAAACATGAATTGATGAATTATTAGTTTTTTGTTCTCTATTTTCAATAATTTCCCAGAAAATATTATCACGAAACTGGTTCGTGGTTCTTTAAAATTCTTGTACCAAATAATGGTTATAATAATATTAAGTATATACAAAAAACTAGAACAGATATCCAGTAAAATCCAACTTATTGACTTATATTAGCAATTTGAGATGAAACACATTATTACATATTGTATTTCTAAGAAAATAAGAAAAAAAAAAAAAAAATTCAGTCAAAGAGGAAAGTCACGTATTCCAAGTTAATATACACCCTGCGAAATATTTATACGATTTGAAATGAAAAATTTGATTTCAATAAAAAATAAAGCAGTAGATAGATATAGAAATACAAAAGTATAGTGATCATTTTATATAATTAAAAATCTCACCCCAACATCAATCGGTACAATAACACAGTGCACTTCACGAAACACGTTTCTGCATCACCTAAGGGTGTATTTCATTTATCGAAAGTAATCATTTACATTTTAGTTACATTTATATATACTCCAAACCAACGACAAGTTGATTCAGCACAGAGTTTATGTACAATATAGACAAGTAATCTCATACTACAACAAGGGGTTTTGGCTTCAGTGTTTCTACTTAAATTTCTTCTTATTAACTTTATGTTCTTGAACTTATTTTAATTTCGTTGAGTGTATTTTGTACATAATATATATATTTTAGAAAATAATGAAAAGTCTACAATTTATAACTGAAAATCATAAATTTTGTAATAATTTTTCGTTTTTCGTATTAGATTTCGTATTAAGAAATCAAACACATTTGGTTGTTACAAAATTAATCTAAAATCGATGTGACTTAAAAAACAAAAATTACATTTCCCTAAATTTTTGTGTGAATTTATTAAGAAGAACGGAGGCGTAATTATTATAATGACTAAATTTCGTGACTTTTTAATCTAATGACCTTTCAATTATTTTACATAATATATGTAAGCACTTAAATACAAATTTTTGTTCCCCAAACTTTTAAAATATTATAGTAATTTAAAGATCGTATGTTAGTAATTTTGGCTTAAAACATGTATGAAGGTTAAAAAGGACAAAATGAAAATTAAATTTTTCTTGGAAACTTTTATAACAGCATGGCTCAGTATATGAATTCCTAACTATATTTTCCTTGAATTTAGAAAAAAATTTCTTCATGATGACAAGGACGAATATGTGTGGCCTTGATATAATTAGTGTCGTCTTAATATTAATACTTTGAGCGGCCTTTTGTCTCAAATTTTTTTTGAGATGGTTGAGATGGAAAATTACTAAAAAAATTTATTAGAATAAAAAATTAATTTATTCGTATTTTTAAATATTTGAAATTTCATAAAAAGAGTATAATTGACACTTTCTCCTTCTTCGGTTCATTCGTAATTGATTAAAACTTAAATTGTCAAAATTTCAAAAAAAAAGTTTTTATTTTAGAACGAATATTTTTCTGTATAATTTTAATCGCAAACTTGTCATTATTTAATCCACCAAGTATTGTTTGACTTTAAAATACTTAAGATACTTAATTCATATCAATTATCAATATTTTCAAATTACATACTGACACATATTAGAAAATTTAATGTTTAAACAAAAATAATAAAAATAACTACCTAATTGGATTTAGAAAATTGAATTTAAACAGAAAAAAACAAAGTTAAAAAAAAATTCAAAAAAATAAAAGTTTAAATTAAATTAAAAACACATAATTTTATATTAAACAGCAATTTAATTGAACAAATTTAAGTGAAACCGATATAAATAAATATATCTAATTCAATTTATTTATTTAACCAAACAAAAATTATTAAAAATATTATCATAAAACACAATTTGCAAACATTAAACCTCATTTATGATTTTTATTTTAATCTAAAACTTCAAGTGAACATCAAAAATCAATAATATTAATAAATAAACCTATAAATTTCTCAAACAACTCTCATCTTGTTCAGAAAAATCAAAGTTGCTTCTGTGAAGTGGAGTTTTTATGAGGGGTTGAGTACATTTATAAATAGCTTCTAATCTTTCAAAATCTTTCCTAAATTCTGTCTAGTGCATAAAGTCCGCTTGTGTTGCAACTTTCACAAGCTTTCACTGTGTAATTAAAAAAACAAATGAAATACTATCACTCTTAATTTTAATCAATTAAATTCAAAATAAAAAAAAAAAAAGAAATGTTTAAAGGTAATTAATTATATTATCAACGTATAATAAAGAAGTCTTATAATAGATTAATATTGTTGGTAAAGGTGTAAAGTAAATAAAACTTTCATTCAAAACATATGTATAATAAAATTGCTCTCAACAACGCGTAAATTTCATATAGGTTATAATCTCTTTGAAAAATC